>CM060248.1:93104052-93216552 GCA_030684275.1 Acipenser oxyrinchus oxyrinchus | reverse complement strand
TGACCGTGAAGTAAGTTTTGAAATTTAGTAATCAAAGGGAACAATGATTATGTATTGCCTATTATGTAAGTCCAATAACACACAGCGGGGTGTGCAGTAGCTGTGGCATTTCTGCTCTTTCTGGGCAGTTGAAGACACTTGGCTTCGCCTTGTGGCTCACAATGGGCATTCAGTCATTTTGCAATAAATGGAAACAAATTACTTCACACATAGTTGTAATTATAATTTAAAAAAATACTTACACTGACTGACAGACTAGTGTACTCTGCACTGGGGAGAATCACCACCGGAAAGGCAACATACTGTAAGGCCTCCGACAAGGTATTTATATTTCCAATTGTAATTCCCCTATGGAAACATTGCTCTTGTGTTTCTTAGTTCCCCTTTATGTCCAAAGTCTATGATCCTAAGCGACTTTGAGACCAGTCTGTTTGGGCAGGGGCACTTTCTTAAGAAAGTCGTTATAACATGCCTGTACATGCATCACTTGGATTTTACTTGCACCTGCTAAGGTTATCCAGTAGCATAATTCAGTGTTTCTCATGCTATCAGACAGTTGCTGCCACTTGCACAGATATTATGTTTGAAGTTCAAGTGAGAATTGTCTGTGCTTTCCCCAGAAGTCGCCCATATGCTGGAAAACACATATGGCTTAATGTGGGTTTAGTCTGTGAATCTCCAGTACAATCTGTCAGATAGAAATGAGGCATAACATTTAGGCTGCGACATTCGTTTCTGCTTTTGACAGGAAACATAACTACATTGCAGAAAGCAGGTGACTGTGGGTAAGTAACGTGAAATCTATTTCATGAAACAAATTTAAAGGTTATTTGCTCCAGTGACCAATTAGATTTAAAGCAGATTACACACAGGCAAACATGACTGCCTACTAAGTCACTTGGATAGAACATTTGGAATGTTTCTCATTCAAAATGTCTTGATTGAATTCTAAGAGACATTTTAGTGAGGAAAGGGCCAAATTAATTGTATTGACTATGTGGTTAATAGCATATGAAGTACTGTAATAGGTTTGTTTATTCCTCACAGAGGTCAAATAGAAAACAAAACCAGCCAAAGTCTTTGTAGATCAGAACTAGATTCCGCTGGCTTCACTGTGGGATCACAATCAGCATTTTAATTAGCAACAAGGGTCCTCCTCCTGAGGTCACAACCACTCTCGAAATCATAAAATAACCAGTTTGCCTGCTTGTAAATGCTGGATACCCCACAGGAGACCACAACTTGTGGGTTTAAAATCCAACATTTCAAAAGGACTGAGAAAAAAAGTGTAATTTAATGGTGTGACTTTTTCCATTATTATTCAGAATTGTCTGGAATGGGAGTGTGTGGCACAGCAAACAAACATATGACCTTCCTTTAACTTTGTATGCGCGAAGCAAAGAATGACCTTTCCGTATAATTTTGTCCAAAGGCCAAAAACTTTGTTAAGGGGTTACTTTCCTTGCTTGTTTTTTAAATGTCATTTTTGGATTCCTCATGCAATTTACAATAAAAAAGACACCTAACAAGTCTCTAGCTCAAATAGTTTTTGAGTTAAAGATCGATTAAAGCTTGTGGGGTCCAAAATTGACCAAATGTTGACCCCACTATAACTTTTGACCCCTTGACCTGATTAGATAAAAATGTAATTTTTTTTTTGCTGAGCACAGAGTTTTGAGTATTAAATCCAATATCTTTTGGGTGATTTGTCATGGAATGACACTGGTGGGTTTTTGAAACTTGAGATTGGCCGGGAGTCAGTCCTCGGAAAAATTGGACAGGTAGGAAATGGGAAGCAAGACAAAACAAGAAAGATTGTGGAAATACAAATGTTGTTGTCAACTTGGCACACTTTATATGGCTAATCCCTTTATTCCAATTTGATTGTTATACATACTGTAAGCACCCCTATATACCATGCATGTTCTTAGTAACTTGAACCCAAGATGAGTAAGAACTAGGCTGTGTTTTTCTCCATGTTAAATGTAAATTTAAGAAGTCTGGTAGCTGTTTAGCTTGTACTGAAAGTTTGTGTTCCTTAGGACTTGTTCTGTCATAGCTAAACTGTTAATATATAGTAACAGTGGCAAGATACCAATAGAGTTCGCTTTTGGGTTAAAGTGTTGGGAGTAATATGATGCTTCAATCACACACATTTATTTACACATGCTAATGTTTACTTGGCAGAAACCACTGAATATATTTGAATTCTATGTTGCTTTTGTTTTTTTGAAATTTGCCCAGTAATTTTGCAGTTTTCCCATGGTATACTATGCATCTACAGTAGCTTTTAATATGCTTCTACCATGCTTCTCTGTGTCTTACAATGCTTAACCATGCTTTCAATATGCTTTAACAGCACTTGTTGTATATTAATGTAGAAAGCTCATTAATTCTCTTGGTATGATATACAAATACATGACAGTAAATATTAAGTCATTTCCTTCTTTTTAAATTTATTAGTTCTGTAAGGTAATGCAGAAGGGCGTTGCAAAAATTTAAGAAAACTAACCGATACGATCTTTCATCACACCTCTTTAATTATTAATGTATTCACTTTCGCTATTACATTGTTTGTCTACCTACAGTACACATTAAAATCTGATAGACTAATTAGGTTGACAGAATGTGGCCCAGCTGCATCATTGCTAGTAGCAAACCAAGCAAGACAAAGTTAACTGTTTTCAGGCAATGGTAATAAAATCATACCTGGCAATTGCCTAAATATGTGAGTTAATTGCCTATGACATTTTGTTTGAATATTAAGGTAAGGTTGTACAAACTCAGGGAAACAACTGACCTGCTCACACTGCCTCAATTCATTGGCCTTACATTCAAAGTTTTAATGCGATATTGGAGACTAGATGTCACAGCAGCCTAATTCACTCGATTCTAATCTGAAAGGGCTAGAGTTTTAATCCAGCTCAAGTCACTCATAATATGAGTTTGATAGACTGTACAATGAAACCTAAATGAGAAAATATACTGTATATCTCAGAAATGCTTGAAAATCTCGTTCTAATTTAAATATTACTTATTTATCATAAAAAAACACTATTGGAAAAGAAAAAAAAGAAACAAATCATATCATTTCAGATACTTTAGCATAAAAGGAAATACATTTGAGCTACCCATCTCTGAAATTCACAATAAAAACTGTAAAAATAAAATACATAAATAAACATACATTTGACCATATACTTCTCCCAGCTTGTTTAGTTCTTTACATCTGCTCAGATCTTAACTGGCATGCAAATTAGGTTCAGGCCCAGTTTTTGCAAGAAGCAATTTAAAATAGTTAGGATTGAAGCCATCTAAAATGAATGCATATTAAATATTGATCATACAAATCATCATAAGGACCATAATTATTGCATACTCAATTATTTAAATGATTCAAAAGCAGAGATAATTGCATGTAGCTTTCTAAAAAAGAAAAAAAAGCCTTTGATTGCAAACAGTTGTTCTGGATAACACAACAAAAGCTTCAGAATCTAAGGATTAGATTTAGCGTTGTTTATAGTATTAAAAAACAGCTGTCCAGAATGCACAAATAAGCTATATAATTTGAGTGCCTAAACATAATGAATGTTATTTATATTATGAAGTTGAATATTATTTTACTCATAAAATGAGAAAGTCCATTCCTAAAAAGATTATTGTTTCTTTCTACAGATTCAAACACCTAGCATTCCCTGTGTGCAAGATGAACGACAAAGGTTAGCATGTTTTTGGTAAAATACATAATACAGTAAAAGATTGCAACAACATACCATGGTAGAAGGCACAATTAATTATTATTATTATTTAGCAGATGCCTTTATCCAAGGTGACTTACAGAAACTAGGGTATGTGAACTATGCATCAGCAGCACAAGAGGTTAAGTGACTTGCTCAAGGTCACACAGTGAGTCAGTGATTGAGCCGGGATTTGCACCGCGGACCTTGTGGTTACAAGACCTTTAACCATCAGCCCACACAGTCTCCTGTAATGGAGGAATATAATAATGAATGTATTGGAAAAGGTGGTAAACCCCCATAAATACATACTGTATAAGCACAATCAACTTTCTTTATTCTTCAGTTGTGTTATTAGTTTGTAGATATACATGCATATATTTCTAAACTAATAAATAACTTAGAAATATGAATCTCATGTTTGCTAAACAGTTTTAGCTGGCCATTTTTATTATTTAAAAAATAGTTTATTATGTACTATGTATTAATTTACCGGTAACAAATGTTTGTGATATTTGTATGTTAGTAACTTCGTTATTAACAGTTGGTAAACTAAATAAAGCGTGACACATTTTCTTTAAATTAAAATACATGTGTGTAAGACAGATGTCTTTGGTGTGAATTATTAGCCATTAAACATCCTAACTGTCTTTTGATAATGGGTTTTAGCCAGTGGATTTCTGAAAACATGTCTTATGTCAAACTGACAGTAGATGATAGGTCCACTGAGTGAGGATGTATCATGCAGAAGCAGTGATGCCTGTGATAAGGCATTTCTCCAAGGGAGGGAGGCAGGTGGTGGCGGCAGGATTGTAGTAGATCAATAAAAATAGAAACAATTATATAGGAATTTCCATTAGTAAAAAAAAAAAAAACTTGGCTGGGTGGCTTTATACATTAGCAAAGAGATTGTAAGTCTTTTTTACTGACATTACTAATGTACTGGGATCTGTGCCTATATTACAGAAATGTTAATGAATTAAATAAAGGAAAAACTAAAAACAAGGGGCAAAAGAAATTTCATTTTTTTGGAATCTGGTCAAAAGATGTTATCTTCAGTGGTGATTTTTGTTAACAGGCCACCTGCCTTTCATCTGTTTTTCTTTTTTCTTTAAATATTAGTAACATAGAGACCAGCAAACACCTTTCAATGTTTACAAGTGTTCTGTGGCTACCACTACTGGGGTACATGAAATACATGCCGGGGCTCAAATAATCGCCTGTCTTTAATACGAGCCGGGTCTCCTGGAAATAATTGTAAATAAAGGCCGGGTCTCTATTAAACGCCGGGTCTCTGTCACTGCCATTAAAGCGCAGGAAGATGAGGAGGAGCTTGAGCGTAATGAAGTGACAGCGATGAAAGCGACTCTTAGGATTAATAAATAATAATAATAGAAAACGTAATTTAAGGTAGGCCTACATGTAATGCATATTTGTTTAATGCAGTTATTACGTTATTAAAAGTTTTTAAGCGTACTGAAAGTAGGCCAGATACAAACCTCTTGGTGTATTTTAACGTTTTTTTGTATTAACAATGTACAAGTTTGAGATTAAACAATAAATTATTTTTGATAATGACACTTACTGCTTTTACTGTTCATTTTTAAAAACATTTTAGAAGTTTGTATTAGTATTATTATTATTATTATTATTATTATTATTATTATTATTATTATTATCAATGGTAGATCTAATTCCGTTTTTAAATACACATTCGTACTTCTGCTTGTTCATTTTCCAACATTTTGCATACTGTATCCTTGTTAACTAGTACATATAAAAAATACTGTATACTTTTGCTTTATACTTGAGGGTGTACAATACAGTGTAATTTTGTTATTCTGTTACTTAGTTCCCACTGACACACAACCTTTTAACAAAGTTGCTGGAATGTTTAAATTGAGTTACGATGTTGCTACAAGGTTGTGTGTTAGCAGCTATTCAATGAGACCATGAAACATGTGAAGCTGGTGATCTAATATAAACGCCGGTCTCAAGTAATCGCCGGTCTCCACTAAGTACCGGGTCTGCTGGCAAATATTGTAAATAAATGCCAGAGGCGTTTAATTGAAGTTTTATGGTAGTAATATTAGCTAATCATTCAAACATTTAAACTGGTATTTACTTTTTTATTTAATCTCAGCCTTAGTCATAAAATGTCCAGTTCATGAGGCAGCAGCAATATCTGTTTAGGTTACACCAAATGTAAAAATAAATAACGCAGGGGCCCCCTGTGTTCCAACAGGGAATATAAAAGCATTACATACAAAAAAGACTGCCCATCACAGTGACTGTTCAGAGATGTGAGGTTTAACAGTGTCTCAGGCCACCAGAGGGAGAGCACCATTGCAGTCAGATAAGGCATGGAGGAAAACAAACCAATTATTAAGTCATTTCCTTCTTTTTAAGTAATGATTTTTTATTCCCAAATAGATTTAGACCGGAGCTATCCAACTCGTTAACAACTAATACTTGGATGACTAAACTAAACCAAAGCATGCACACAAATATTTCTTTCTACTAACAAAGCAAATTCCTCACTTTTTTACCTTTATTCTATGTACTTAAGGCTGAGTGCCTTGTTGTTTGCATTCGCCCTACATTTTTAATGCCGGGGTTCCTGATTTGACTGTGTACAGGCTGATAGCATGCATGTCCTGAACCATTATTGTAATAAAGCTTGAATCTGAATCAGCCCTCCGGACTTAAGTTAGCTTCTGAGTTGCTGTGCTCCACTCTTAACATTTAAGGCAAAATAATATTTTAAAAATAAAATAAATACTACCTTACACAAATTATGAATTCCACCAGCTTTTTAGCTTTTTTTTTTGTAAAGAGTCATTGGAGATTTGAACCCATCATACATTATTGTTCTCTTTGAATTTGAGCTTTGAAGAAGTTAATAAGGTTAGTATTTCACACCACTGTGCAAACAATCGACAGCAATATATCTAAAAGTACCAAAAATACAATTGCTGTTCTATTGGACAACTGGTTGCTGATAATAAAGACGTAAAACCAATGAATAAGAATGAAAATCTATCCTGGTTTGTATATCTATATTGCCAATAAATTCAAAGCAACCTAATTGCTCATGCTAATGTAATGCAGACAAGAAGCAACTAACCTTTTCCATTGTATTCAGTTGACTCACAATGGTAAAGAATAGAGCCATTAACTGCTGGGAAATAAAGGCTGGTCTATTTTAAACGTTTTAAAATGCTTTTCAGTTGACTGTATCCCACTGGATTTTTCATAGAAAGCTTTAATTATCCTTTAGAAAGTCTGGCAGACAGAGATTAGGTAAAATGATTTCCATTGCATGAGAGTAGATGTTAAAACTTCATGCTGATTTGAACAGCTCTCGCCAAGATAAGCACCAACTAAGACATAGTTTTACAGTAAACTAATGTGATCCATCTGCATCTCCATCCATTTGCGTTTCTTTCCATCTGATGATGTAGATATCCTTCTGCCTGGTGTTGATGGCTGAAGTGTAATGCTGGCTCCAGGGATCAGCTTATTGCCTCCCTAGCGCATCAGCACACACAACGGCTGCGATGCTGGCTCCGGGGATCAACCACAGTGCGGTCTCCCCAGGGTATCAGCATGACAACCGTCTGGATTGAGAGAAGTAGGGTACATCTCTGGGGTCTTCAAGTGGGCACCTTCCGTCCTTGGTGTTTTGGCGACTAGCCCACTCAAGAGGGCTCGACAGTGATTCTGGCGTCCCAGCATCACCCTCCTCCATCCCCCACTCAACTCAGCCCAGCTTACCTGTACATCAGCGTTGCTTTCTTTCTATTGTGCTTGAGATCCCCAGCCAGAATCTTTCCATCTCAACCACAGCCAGTTGCTGCTCCTTTCTGCTGCTTCAGATAAGTTATTCATTGTGCGACGCAACTCTTGGCCACTAAAAAGGACATCTCTGAGAAACTGGGTTGTAGAGTGCCACAAATCCTCGACAACCCACCTCCTCTGGGTAAACCTGGACTCTCCATCCTCGCTGTTCCGCTTCAGCAGCTAGTTGAACATACCGAAGTTACTTCCTCTCATATGCCTCATCTACAGCATCCTCCCATGGCACTGTTAACTCTACCAGATGAACAAGGGATGCTGATCCAGACCACAAGACAATGTCTGGTCCAAGGTTAGTGGTGGCAATCTCAGGTGGAAAAATAAGCCGTTGACCAACATCTGCCAGCATTTTCCAGTCTCTAGCAGCTTCCAGTTGACCTGGGCGAGGCTTGGTTTTAACACCTTTTCTTGGTGGTTGCTCTCCTGGACGGAGGAGTATTGTCTTTTGTGTGTAATGTTTTGATGGAACTGGTGTCAACTTATTGGTCATGTTTTGCTTGTCTTCCAATGCTAAGGCCAAACAATGCAGCACCTCCCGGTCAACTGCCCCCTCCAGGAGGAGGAGGAGGAACAGCTGCCGGAGTGCCCCGCGCTGATGTCAGCATTGCTGCTGCCAGGGCTACAGTCACTGTCAGAGGGCCCCACGCTGAGGGCAGCATCACCGCTGCCAACGTCAACCTTGTCCTGAGTGCCCAGCACTGCTTCCATTGCCGGAGTGCCCCGCGCTGAGGGCAGCATTGCCACTTCCAGCGTCCCTGCTGTTCTGTGTTTGTGTTTTGTGTTCTGTCCAGTGTTTGTTTGTGATTTATTATTATTAAACATGTGCCTGAGTGCTTACCCTGCAACTCCTGTGTCTGAGTCTCTCTTCCTGGCAGAAACAGCTTGTCAGTGACACTGTCCTGTCACAGTCATTTTTAAAATTATGTTATATACAGTAATAGATGAAATATTATTGATTATGTACACTGCCCTCAAAAGCTATGGGTTAGGACACCCTGGGTCCATACCCTTTTTTACCACCCTCCTTCCATGCATTACCTTCTTCATATGGTCTCTCTTTTAAAAAGTGCAGAATTTTTCATTTTCACTGGTACACACAATACCTTTTGACATATAGCATCCTTCAAACAACAAAGGAGTCTACTGCCTTTAAATAAAACCTTGTATAGTATACAGTGTAGTGCCAGAAAGATAGTCTCCCGCCCCCCCTGAGCCTGCCACAATACTACTGTTTCAATCTCAAGCTCATGTTCATAGTGTTTTTTTCATTCGAATGTCGTCACAGTTCTATCAAATGAACAAGGGAGAAAATACTTAAGTATTAATATAACAGTACAATTATCTTTGGTGAGTCAGAAAGTGGGTGTGTTCACAGAAACACATTTGTGGTCTAACTGGAGCCCATTTGGTATGGGTTATACAGTTCTAATAACTCCTGGATAAGCATGTTAAATTATTCAGTTCCTCTCTGAATTCGTCCACAATAGTCCATTACGCAGAGCTCATGTCTGAGATGTTCAACATCCATTTGCTGTGTTTTATTTTACATGTTTGCTGTTGTACAGTACATTTATGGATGTTACAATAAAAAAAAAACAACAAATTAGCAAATGCTTTCGTGGTCTGTACAGCTCGGTAAACAAAGCATGGTTTAAAAAACTTTGTTTTCCAATGTATTTGCTACAAGGGAAATGCAGTATTATGCATGCAGACGGGCTGTGGGGAGGTTGAGGATAATAAATGATGCATCAAGTGCAGCCTAATGTCGTTTTACTGGAGTAGAAACAGTAGTAATAAATCACCTGCCAATGTTGATAATAAAATACTGCTTTGGCCTCCATCAAGCAGAAAGGAAAGGTTAAATGTTATTTCTCACAATAACCATGTGGTCTTCATGGCTGACACCTTCAATATTGAACGCTATCATTACGTTGTGAACTCAGAATATGAACATGTTCCACTTATTCTTCCCACTATGTTTTTTTTTTTGTTTAGATTTCTTGAGGCTTGGAATGTACAATACTGTTCTAATAATTTTATTCATTTTATCATAATGATGCTGTGCATAAAAATGCAGTTGCATTCGCTTGCTGAATGACTAAATTACTGGAAAAGAGAATGGAATTACTCTACACGTTGCAGCTATTTACTGTTTTGGTGATTTATTCCATGCCTCAATTGAGCAAGCAGCTTCATGTTTAGCGTTTTCTGTAGCTTATAAAATACTGGTGCAGTGCGACTTTAATTTGACAAAACTCTAAGGATTTCATTAGAATGTGTTTATATGAATGCTTCTTAATCAGATAGTTGGCTGGGTCCCGATCACCGCTCGCATCCAGTTCAAGACTCTTGTACTCGCCTACAGATGCCTTGACCAGACTGCACCCAGCTACCTCCAGACCCTCATCTCTCCCTACACCCCCACTTGACCTCTCCGCTCCTCCTGCATTAGAAGAGGAGGCTGTACCTCCTCTACGCTCCCCTGCCTCCAGAGCTCGCTCCTTCTCCACCCTCGCCCCGCAGTGATGGAATGACCTTCCCCAGTCCCTGACCACCTTCCGGCACCTCCTCAAGACTCACCTCTTCAGACAGCACCTGTAGAACTCCTCTTTTCCCTCTGGACACTTTATCACTCTTCCTTAATGCGCTTTACTTGCACTTATCTGCTCCCTATTTTACTGTATTTAATCCTGTACTTTAGAGTACTGTACTGTAATCTGCCACAAGTGTTATTCAATCTGTAGTATTTTGCATTTAATCGTATACTGATGTAACTATCACGGACACTGTTATCTGCTCCGATATTGATTCATATTTTGTAATAGACTTGTATTTACTAGAACTGAAGTCATTGTATTTATCTTGCTCTTAATTGTATTATTACTTGTACTGTGATTCTTGAAATGTATTTTTGTTTACAACTGTAAGTCGCCCTGGATAAGGACGTCTGCTAAGAAATAAATAATAATAATAATAATAATAATAATAATAATAATAATAATAATAATAATAATAATGCCTTCAATATTAGTGGTGAAACAAGACATTACAGCATGTAACACAATACGGTACATTCAAATTGATGGCAAATATCCAACATCCCACTCCATTTCAGGTTAGAAGATTGAAATGCATTGACATGGATATCGTTTATATGTTTTACCCTTTTGAGCACAAAGAGCTTACCTATGATATTTACGGTGAAGTCACAAGATATGATAATCTTTTCACTTGAATTCTTTCACTAATCCAGTACAAACATTTCAAACAAATGCAACTCTGCTAGGTTTTATTATGGCACATCTGTTAGTGTTGTGAAGAAAGACATTATTTTATGTTTCTGGCATGTTACAGTACATGCATTGCAAAGCATATCACAAATGGAAAATAATGTAGGTATGGGAAACAGTAGTTTGCTCTAGCAGTAATGAGAATTGTGCATTCTCATTTTTCAGAACCAGCTGTTTAATATTAAACACCTTTCACAATGTTTCATTTAAAACATTTTGAAAGAGCATAAATCTCATGGACTTATTGGCATGTGAAGGCTGTTTTTTTTGTTGGTGGGGGGCTTTAAGACATGTTATTTACTGTTTACATCTGACAATATATCTCATATATCTCAAAATAATAATAATAATAATAATAATAATAATAATAATAATAATAATAATAATAATAATAATAATAATAAGCAGTGGTATTAGGCCCACTAAGTGTTTTTATGTGGATTTTCTTTATTGACAAAATTAACAGTAAACTACAAAAGCAATTTCCCTGCATTGTAACAAAAAATAACTTTTATAATATGCGTTCCAAAAGTATGTAAACGTGAGATTTTTTTAAACAAATATTTTGTTTTTTCTTGCAGTCTAATATTTGTAAGCTAAGGCTGAAATCTAGAGGAGGGATCACAATTGCTTCCCCTGTTCTCAATCCTATTTAAATCTCAGGTAAACTCACCTGGCTGACCTGGCTGATGCAATCCAAGTTGCTGTCTTCACCTTCCCAATCTCTGCTTATTTGCAGGCAGTTTCCCTTTACAGGGCTTCATCACAGAAGATGGTGGCTTCCTTCTCGCCTTAAGAGACATGGGACCAGCATCCAAAAATCAACAGCATCACTCGTTCTCCAGTTGACGTGACAGTGTTTTAAACATTTATTTCAATTGGTTAGCAAGCCAAGAAAATCCTCAGACGTCGAAGGGTTAAGCTAGACAGAGTTTATTTGAGAACTTTATTGAAGTGAAAGTGCACACATATATACCCAGACTCTAGACAAATGATAAATGCATTTCCTACAAGGGGCATGGATGAGTTTCCTAAAGTTAAAAGAAAAACATGAACATTTAATAGATAACAAAACAAGAAGAAACTACTGAGATTCGCATTTGATTTATATATGGGATATTGTTACACATTTAGCCAAGTGCCTTAAATTTGAAAAAAAAAATGGCAGTAGCCACTAGCCACATTATATTTTCAGATGACTGTGATATCCAATAGTGAAATTAAATAGGGATTAACTTTTAATACTGCCTGATCATTAAGTGTTTGATCAATAAAGCAATTGGATTAGGCCAGTCTTATTAGGCAATATATCGAATGGGGTCTGGCATCATCAGTCAAACCATATCATTTAATTACACAGTGTAGGCCATGGTGAGCTGATTCTTATGAAAACAGTTACACATTGATGTTTCTCTGAGGATATGATTTATTACATGAAACCTAATGGTATCTGTGCTAATACCAAAAGTACTCTTATTTACCATACTAATAAAGATATTGTAATGCTGAAGATACTACACTGTAGTGCACTAGTAATAATACGATTACCAAATGTTCTGTAATGCCTGAAGACAAAAAAGACAATTACAGCTGTGTCTATGTTTAGTTTTTTCTTTTTAGAGTTAATATTATAGTTGGTAATGTTGTCCCAGTGGAGAGCCGACATTTTCTAGCAACTCTAGAAATAGTTTGATCAAATGCAGCAGTTGTTTTTGTATATGTGTATATGTGTATATGTGTACCAATTTCTGTTTGTGTACTAAAAAAATCAATCAGTCAATCAATATTTATTTTATATAGCACCTTTCATAGTGGACCACCATCACAAAGTGCTTTACAAGATAGTGAGGAACAATGCATAATACATTAAATACAGGGCATAGTACGTTAAATACAACAGTTAATAAATAAATAAATATGCAAATACATTAAATAAAAGGCTAGGATGTGAATTCTAAAACATTGTGGATGTGTGTGTCAAGCAGAATCATATGAATAAGATGGAGTGAAAAACGTGAAATAGCAATTTAGACAACAGCTAATAACAGATACCAGGCTTAGAGAGCATTAAAAGCAAGAGAGAACAAGTGGGTCTTGAGAGTTGATTTGAAGCGAGTGATTGTGGGAGCTGCATGCACTAAAGCTGGGAGAAAGTTCCAGAGAGTCGGGGCCATGAAGCTAAAAGAGCGCTCCCTGAGTGTGGTGCACTTTTGCTTAAGTGTAACAAGCAGGTCTGAGTCAGAGGACTTCAGCTGGTGAGCAGGGACATAGTGGGTCAGCAGGGAGAGATACTCTGGACCTGTGTGATGATGGGCCTTGTAGGCAAGCAGGATTATTTTGAAAGTAATCCTGAATTTAACAGGTAGCCAGTGCAGCAAGACAGGGGGTAATGTGATCATGTTTTTTACATCTGGTAAGGATCCTAGCAGCAGCAGCATTTTGAACCAGCTGCAGTCTGTTTATGGCACGTGACGGAAGACCACCGTAGAGAGAGTTGCAGTAGTCGATTCGAGAGGCGATGAATGCATGACAGTATCTCTGCATCCGGGAGGGAAAGGCAGGGACGGACGCTTGAGATGTTTCGGAGGTGATAGGAGGAGGATTTGACTACAGAGATTTGGGCGTCAAGGGAAAGTGGGACAGGGATTTGTAAACAGAAGGCTGATCATGTATATAAATTACATTTAAGAAAGTGCTGATTGCTAAAGGGTTTTTGATGGCTTGATTTTTGCAAATAATGTACAGTCACATCTCATAAATAGTAACTGTGCTGTTTTTAGTTATCCTAATAAAACAGCAGAAATAAATGTGATATTATTTACATTTGCTGTCAACAATACAAAATTGTAAATTTAACAAACTGTTGCCTAGGGACTAGATTTAATTAAATATAGGAACATATTTTCTATAATTAATTTCAAATGATGTTGTATCCCTAAAAGTAAGTAGTAAATAACATGGGAATTACATTACGGTCCACCACACTATTAAAAGACCTTGTAAACTCCAATAAATGACAAAAACATTTGGGAAACATTTGTATGCAGTTATCATGCTCACCATATAGAGTTTGATAGACAAACAAGCAGAGAGATGGACAGAGAGTATCTGCATTATTTCAACGTAAATTATTTCTCATATTTTATGAAGCATGGATAATTGAGTCATTCTTTTACAGTAGTAAATAAAGTGGTACCTAAAAGGCCATGCAGTGTAATAAGTAGCAGGGTTCCGAAAAATATAACGTTACACGTCCCTACGTATTGCTACAACTGTTTAAATAATGTACCTGTAATTTTTCTTTGCATTGTTAACATTCTGACAAATTTTTACACTTGTAACTTTAAAGTCTCTGTTTCAAAGCTCTTTTCAAAATGTCTGCTCTAGTGCACTGATAGTGTAAGGATGTCAGATATACAGTATTTATATATTTTTTAAATCACTCTCCCTGCAGTGATTTAGAGGACAGATCTCAAAAATCAGTGCACTAGAGCGGTCAGCATTTCCACTGACAGCATTGCCGCTGTTAGCCTTGCCACTGCCAGCATGGCTGCCCGCAGGCCCATTGATACATCCATTCCAGGACTATGATCGGGACTGTTGGGTTTTTAAGGGAGGAGGTGGCCTTTGAGGCCATGTGTGCTGCACACAAGGGGGGGCATATGTGACGGGGTACATCCCGCCCCTGTGTGTGTCTTCGTGTGTAAAAACATGATGTTTTGTTATTTTTGTTTGACAGCATGGACGGGGTTAAAATTTCCCATCCATGCTAAACTCATGCAGAATGTGACCGTCTCCAGATTGATTAATTTATTACTAATTTAGAGACGGTCACATGCATAAAAATCAGCAGCTTTGGCTGATCGAGGTTAGTGTGTTCAGAGGCGTAACGGGAGTCGAGAGTAGAGGAATAAGCAATTGCTACGCGTGCTGGGAATACACCAGCACAATACTTGTTTGTTTGATTCTGTGTCTGTTTTGTCTGTTTATTTTGGCCAATGTGACGTTTTGGTTGTTCTGTGTTTTGTTTTGTTAAATCTTTTTATTTATAATTAAACTCGCGGATCAGCGCTTCACTCAGTATTGTTGTCGGTCTACTTCCTCATCTGACTTCACCACTAGCCATCCTGGTCACAGGATGCCTTAATCTTCTATGCGTCAGTGCGTCCAATATATATAGCCTCATACAACTGGCTACAGAAACCCTTAAATAACACAAAGTACCACCATGTATGGCAATTGTAATTAAATGTTCAAATTATAAACTTAAGTATTGGCGGGTGGTTTCTACATCTCAGTATTGTATTAGCATTAACATTGTATTGTAAACTATGGATTTGCTATAGAAAGTTTAAGCAGCTGTTTTTAGGTAGATTAAATCTAAAGCTAAGGTGGATGTGCATTCTGAGAAGCTACAAAAATTGTGCAGCTTTACAGTTTGCGGTTTCTCTTATGCAGCATCAAATCAAACCATTCCTGAAATTTATGGTGCCGCAAAATGGCAGGAGAGATATACAGTAATGCAGAGATGTTTTAACTTTTTTGGAGGGACCCTGAAGTTACCATTTCCACCAATAAGGCCAACTTCTACTGAAAAAAGAAGGGTCTGGAACCGGGCAATAACCCAGGAGCATGAACATAACAGAGTGTAAGAGAACATGTAGTTTTGTAACCTTGGGCTTTTTCGTCCCACCAAAATATCTGTCAATGTCCCTATATAAACCCCAAGCCTTGCCCTTATTCTCTGTCTTGCCTTTTCGTTTCCTCCGTCCTGCCTTCCTCCTCTTCTATGCCGTTCCACCTCTGCAACGATCTCCCTTTGAGGGCAGTGCCTTGCATTTTTCTTTTAATACCAAGCAATTGGGCAGCATTGTGAATTTTTGCTTCAAGATCAACATTTATTCCACTTTAGCTAAGGTGGCACATAATTTAAATTTAATCTGGCCCTTTGTCACTTCAATCTCATTTCCATGGTCTAGCCTGGTTCCCATAGTCACAGCCTCACTCTAGTAGACCATGGAAGTCACGCTGAAGTTCAGAACAGCAATGTACTAGAGAAGCAGCAGCTTTAGTTTTTCAAATATATCAAGGTCTTTACACCAAGAATACAATCTGCAGCATTTCTTTTGAAAGAAAAATCAAATGTTAATGTTGCAAAACTGTTAAGAAAACACCTTAGTCATACCTGTGACTCCATAATTGAACTCGCTGAGATGAGATTTTATTAACATTGTAGCATTTATTTTCATTTGATTTTCTTTTCACAAAATGCAAATTGCATTTTAGAGTTAAGACCTCAATCAATCAGGCCCATAGTGATAGAAAACAGAACCTACAAAGAAAATCAAATTCTTCAGCATAACGTAATGGGGACCATTCATTATAGTATGTTGCTAATGTAAATAGAAGGTAAGAAAAAATATTTTAAGCCGTGGTTATCATTACTTTAAAACCCATTAGAATAAATAACCTCCATCTATTTGTAAGAGTATGACTCAATGACCTTTGTGTTTAATGAAATTACATTTAATATTAGTCAATAGACCGGTTTCTTCATATCAATACATTCTCTAGAATGTTAGAGCACTAATGAAGTTCAATATTTTAATAACAGCTGTTTGTTCACATTCTATAATTAAATAATAATTTAAAGTTGAGGTAAAATGTTAATTGTTGCAATTAATCAACAATTTGAAGTATTTGTAAGTAATGTATTTAAAACAACAATGCTGCATCATCAAGTTATCAATGCTATTCACAACATTTGCTATATTCGTTAGATGTTGTTTGGCTTCTTTAAAACGACTCAGTATTATACTCTGTGAATAACACCCATTATTATTTAAATGTTTACTATCACACAATTGAAAAAAAACATGTGCCTAATTATTTTAAAAGCCCACACAGATCAGGAGAACTGAAGGTCAGTGGGTGTCCTCCGATCCCACGACCAAGCCAATTACCTCTTTGCACCCAGGAACTCAAAAGCTGTTGGCAGGATACCTGTAGTCTGGCCAAGTAGATTTTAGACATGACAAAACAAACAAAACACTCACGATTATTTCATAGTGCACATAAAAGTGTCAAGTTGAAAACAAAACCCTGCCTCTGTGTACAGTAGCAATAAATTGTAAATACAATTTCAACAGAAAACTGGTATTCTTAAACAGTAACCAACAACCACAGTGTAGGAAAAAAGAAACAGCAATGACTGAAGGTTCAGAACTGAATTAAAGACACTCATCTTTGAAATGATTTGGCCTTAGAGCTCTTCTCCTAGCATTCTTCCAGTACAAATCTATAGCGTGAAAAAGAAAACTATGTGTACCCCTTCAAAGGGCATTCGATCCTATTGAAGGTCAAAATTCTAATCAAACACTTCCACTCAAACCAGAGCTAACTCTTCCATTCACAACAGTAACTTGTCCATAATTTCAAACTCTCGGCCATATATCCTGAGGTTAAACACACAAGAATCAGAATTGGATATTGTCTTGATCAAAACTGGGTATGCAGGGATGGTAACTCAGTTTGATTATAACTTATAATTATATCCAGGGCGACTTAAAGTCGTAAACAAATACATTTCAAAAATAGCGCGTCTGCGCTTAAAAAAAAAAAAAATATATATATATATATAATGTGTGTGTTATAATATTACTTTACAGTAAAGCATCACTATAATATAGCACATTGTTAAAGTTAATACAGTATAAATGTATTTCATGGCTCACACATATACAGTACATTAGACAGGGAAAAAAATCCTTGGGTTTTTGACTTACTACGTACTTGATCTGGTATATAAAATATGCAATATGAAAGTAATCGAAGCATGAGATTTTTTTTCTGGTGAGAAAATGTTTGCTTCAACCTCATTTAAAATGTTCTCCGTTAAACCACAATCTCTAACAGATAATCCCGCTGTTCTTTTGATCTTTCACCTCAAATCCTTTAACAAAATCAACCTTCATTAAAGCACTAACTTTTGAGAAAATAAGTGTTTGTTAATGATATTGGAGTATGTCTTGTAGATGCTAGAACAGGGTCTATTCAATTTAAACAGCAGTGGATTGGAATTAAATAAGGCCATTTGTGTACTAACAAGGTTATGATTTTGTATGTAAAATGGGGGAGCTCAAAAGCAAAGCATTGCTTCTTCTTTTATTGCTGTTTTTTATATAACAGTATTTTAAATATTTGAAAAGGGCAGACCTGAACAAAGGTGCAGTTAGGTTGTAACAGTTGGCATGGTTTTGTATTAGAATGCTACCCTGTTTAGATCAGACAACTATCCTCTGTTTGTAAGTTAAGTTATTGTATAATATTACTACCTTGGGTGCATGTTTCTGTGATATAAGGTATATTTAGCCTCTACCATATCTTTGTGGAAGCGACATCGTGGGAGAAGTACGAGTGGACAAGTACAACGCAGTTAGAAGCAGAAAAGAGGAATTACATCTTTAAATTAAATCTGGAGTTGCTTTAATCAGAAAACATTGCAGCTTAAAGCCTTACAGCTGCATGTAATTTTCTGATAACAAGCTGAAACTTGGAGCAGCTGATTCAAATTCCACGGCATTCTGAGACACAGGGGAGGGGTGGAGCCCGCAGCACAAACAAACAAAAGGCAGGCAGTCTTCCCAGCGACAGCGTGTGGAAGCGACATCGTGGGAGAAGTACGAGTGGACAAGTACAACGCAGTTAGAAGCAGATTGAAAGCAGGTTGACAGCTGCAGAAGCTAAACTAAACTTTAAAAAAAACCATGGTCTTCAAGCCAGTAATCTGTGACAACTGCATGATGTGGGAAATCTGAGAAAACCCAACAGAGCTCAACCAAGTTTGTGTAAAGTGCCGCACGGTCCAGGACTTGCTTCTACGATTAAGCCTGCTAGAAAAGGAGCTGGAGGAAATGAGACAGCAACAGGAGCTTGAGGAGCTGACACACCCACAATTCATGGAAGTCTGCACCCCTAGCAGACTGAAAGCCACCAGGGAGATGGAAGAGAGTCGAAACAGCTGGGTTCAGATAGGCAGAAGCAGGGAAAAAAAGAAACTTCGTCAAACACAACCACCAGAAATCCAGACATCCAACAAATTAGAGCCACTTCAACATTTAGATGACCAAAACTAACATCAAGAGAATGAAAGAAACAACATCCAGGACCTTATACACAGTGCTGGCCAGGCAGCAAAAAGAAGGGAGGTCATGATTGTTGGGGACTCCATATTGAGAAACACAGCAAGTTCAGTTCGCAGTTTGGACCCCCTTACTACAACAGTGTGCTGCCTTCCAGGAGCCTCTGTCAAGCACATCACTGAGAATGTGGACAGGCTCATAGAACCAACAGGAGACGACCCAGTAGTAGTCATCCACATCGGTACAAACAACATGGGATACTGCCGGCACCTTGCAAAGGACCATATGGACAGCTGGAAATACAAAATCAAAATGCATGGCTGAAATCATGGTGCACACAGGAAGGCTTCACCTTTCTTGAACATTGGAGCACATTCTACAACAAGGACTATCTATATAGGTGGGACGGACTGCACTCGGAGAAAGGATCCTTGAGGAGGTCCAGAAGCATTTAAACTAGAAAGGAAGGGGGGAGAAAACAAGAAAACAGTAGGGAGACTACATCAAAACAAGGGCAACAACTCAGGTAAGACAACTATTAAATGTATTTATCTTAATGTTAGAAGTCTCAGAAACAAAATGTTAGAACTTGAAGCTACTGCACTAACAAGTAACTATGATGTGATAGGTGTTACAGAAACTTGGTTGTCTGAGAGTGATGGAGACGAATATAATATTAGTGGGTACACACTATATAGGAAAGACAGGCAGGACAGAAGAGGCGGAGGGGTAGCGCTATACATAAGAAATAGTCTTCAAGCCCAGGTGTTAAATCAGGACAAAGAAAACAATGCAGAATCAATATGGGTCAGAATAATGGACACAAATTCAAAGGGCATAATAATAGGAGCATGCTATAGACTGCCAAATACAGATTCTGAGCAAAATAATCTGTTATACAATGACATTTGAAATGCGTGTAGAAAAGGAGAAGCCATACTAATGGGGGATTTCAACGTCCCCCATATATAATGGGAAAACCCGATGGGGGGCACGACGGACGAAATTGAAATGGTGGAAATGACAAATGACTGCTTCCTAACGCAATTTGTTAAGGCACCGACTAGAGGGGAGGCATGCCTTGATTTAGTCTTTTCAAATAATGAAGACAGAATAACTAAAACATCGGTCAGAGAGCCATTGGCAAACTCAGACCACAACATGGTCTCATTTGAAGTATTTTTTAAAACCCCAAAAGTAATGACTAAAGCTAAGGTTTACAATTTTAGAAAAGCAAATTATGAAGGTATGAAACAGAGTCTAACAGAAGTAGATTGGAGTAAAATAGAGAAAACATCCACAGAAAAAGGATTACTGTTTTTTTAAAAATGTAGTACTAGAGGCACAAAACAATTACATCCCAAAAGTAGACAAATCTAAATCTAAAACAAAATGGCCGAAATGATTTAATAGATCAATTAAAAAAAATATTCAGCGAAAAAAGGCACTTTACAGAGCGCTTAAAAGGGACCAAAAACAAAGTACAGAGAATGAGTACTTGGAACTGCAAACACAAGTCAAAAGGAAGTTAAAAAGGTCAAGAGAGATAGAAATCAATATTGCTAAGGGGCTAAAACCAATTCCAAAATGTTTTCCAATATTATAACAGCAAGAGAACATTCAAAGAGGAGGTTAAATGTCTAAGAGACACAAATGGCAAAATCATAGATGAAAAAAAAAATAGCAAATATATTAAATGATTACTTTTACAGGTTTTACAAAGGAGGACACGGACAACATGCCCCACATGTCGACCTGTTCCTATCCAATTTTAAATAACTTTAGCATAACAGAGGCAGAAGTGTTAAAGGGACTAGGAGCTCTTAAAATAAACAAATCCCCTGGGCCGGATGAGATCCTCCCAATAGTACTCAAAGAAATGAAAGAAGTTATTTACAAACCGCTAACCAAGATCATGCAACAGTCTCTTGACACAGGGGTTGTACCGACAGACTGGAAAATAGCAAATGTAATACCGATCCACAAAAAGGGAGGCAAAACCGAACCAGGTAACTACAGACCAATGAGCCTGACTTCTATTATATGTAAAATTATGGAAACTAATAAGATCCAAAATGGAAAATTACCTATATGGGAACAATATCCTGGGAGACAGTCAGCATGGTTTTAGGAAAGGGAGATTGTGTCTAACTAACCTGCTTGACTTTTTTGAGGATGCAACATTAAAAATGGATAATTGCAAAGCATACGACATGGTTTATTTAGATTTCCAGAAAGCTTTTGACAAAGTCCCGCATAAAAGATTAATTCTCAAACTGAACGCAGTAGGGATTCAAGGAAATGCATGCACATGGATTAGGGAGTGGTTAACAGGTAGAAAACAGAAAGTACTGATTAGAGGAGAAACCTCAAAATGGAGCGAGGTAACCAGTGGTGTACCACAGGGATCAGTATTAGGTCCTCTGCTATTCCTAATCTACATTAATGATTTAGATTCTGGTATAGTAAGCAAACTCGTTAAATTTGCAGACAACACAAAATAGGAGGAGTGGCAAACACTGTTGCAGCAGCAAAGGTCATTCAAAATGATCTAGACAGCATTCAGAACTGGGCAGACACATGGCAAATGAAATTTAATAGAGAAAAGTGTAAAGTATTGCATGCAGGCAATAAAATGTGCATTATAAATATCATATGGGAGATACTGAAATTGAAGAAGGAACTATGAAAAAGACCTAGGAGTTTATGTTGACTCAGAAATGTCTTCATCTAGACAATGTGGGAAGCTATAAAAAGGCCAACAAGATGCTCGGATATATTGTGAGAAGTGTTGAATTTAAATCAAGGGAAGTAATGTTAAAACTTTATAATGCATTAGTAAGACCTCACCTAGAATATTGTGTTCAGTTCTGGTCACCTCGTTACAAAAAGGATATTGTTGCTCTAGAAAGAGTGCAAAGAAGAGCAAACAGAATTATCCCGGGTTTAAAAGGCATGTCGTTTGCAGACAGGCTAAAAGAATTTAATCTATTCAGTCTTGAACAAAGAAGACTACGCGGCGATCTGATTCAAACATTCAAAATCCTAAAAGGTATAGACAATGTCGACCCAGGGGACTTCTTTGACCTGAAAAAACAAGGACCAGGGGTCACAAATGGAGATTAGATAAAGGGGCATTCAGAACAGAAAATAGGAGGCACTTTTTTACAGAGAATTGTGAGGGTCTGGAACCAACTCCCCAGTAATGTTGTTGAAGCTGACACCCTGGGATCCTTCAAGAAGCTGCTTGATGAGATTCTGGGATCAATAAGCTACTAACAACCAAACGAGCAAGATGGGCTGAATGGCCTCCTCTCATTTGTAAACTTTCATATGTTCTTATGTTCTTTTATTTTAAAGAATGCAAATTGCTGTTAATGTCTTTATTACGGGACTACACCCCGTCATTATTATGCTGCACAGTTTCTGTGCAATGCATTTTTACATATGTTCTTTTTTTATTATTCAATAAACCCACCTCTCTACAGGCCCTTTATATGTAAATGAGATCTGGAGTACATATTAAATATTATTTGGAAACATAGAATGACTGGGGATTTTAAATGATGCATCATCTGCCTGTTGGAGCAGGCAAAAATACTTCCTTATCCATGTGCTAAGCTATAATTTGCTTTATTACATTCATTTTGTGTTTCTAACATGTCTTAGTGTATGTATTCTAGGTTTTCTGCGAGTTATAGGTGCTGAACTTTTAATGTCTGGTCGTAAAAGCGAAGCCTGGAAAGCATATTCTGACTTGTTAAATTGGCTTTTAAGGTACTTGAAAACAAATTGTTTTTCTCAGTTGAGTCAGCCAGAAATAGAAACCACTGTGCAATTTTGTCAGTAGCAAAAATGAACCTTCTACTTTTTAAAAAAGAAGCAAAAGCAGCACAAGTAAGGATTAAGCTGTTGGTATTTAATGTATTAATCATCAAGATGAATGAATAAATTAATGAATGGATGAAAGAACTGATCTACTCATGCATACGAATTAAAAAAAAAACATTTTGGATAACCATACTGTCCCTCAATTTTAAAAAAAATCGTTTTTTTTTAAGAGCAATCCCTGTCATTCTTCTGCAATTGATAAAAGATGCATCTCCCTGCTGCACATCAGTTTCTGTGTTGATGCCATCTGATAGTAGGAACTTAGTTGAATGCACACGAGATGACGTCACTGCAGATTTCCAGAAATGTATTCCCTAAACACCTTTAAACACCTTGCTCATTCAACATGTGAAATTAGTCTTGTCTTGGCTGCCCATGGTGGACCTACACCCTATTGACAGTGTTATGGAATATTGCAAATTAACTCTTCATCACTGAATATGAAACTGTAATCCCATTGGGGTGGAGACCTAGTGAAATTGCTCGCAGTTTAAAGCTAAGTGAGCTGTTAAATGGATCTCTGTAACCTCTCAGCATGAACACCAGTTGCACCTTCAAGTAATTTACAAGCGCTGAGGTTGGTGCACAAGGCTATGATTTATAAGCTGTTTAAGTACTGCAGACCTCAGCTATCAAACACTTAATCAATGGCTTACACACCAGTGATTGACTTTTTGTTATAAAAGCTAATAATATGTTTTCCAAATGATGGCCAGCTGACAGATTTACAGCTCAGACAGCCCTTTGCCAAATCCACTCTTCTCCTTTGAGATGTTGTTTTTTTCGGCATGTTTCATCCATATATGCGATCAGTTACAGAAATTGCTCTTTGTTTCATGCCACAGTTTTGATGAAACACTTTGCCATGTCATGCATCATACATTATGTACATGAAATATGCATTAGAAAAGCTACAAGAAACAATTAACTTTCAGATGCAATTGCATTAGCAAAATGACTTCATAAATATTTGTGTTTGCTCAACATTCGGACTGTCAAGGCAGGTAACAGAATGAGGATCTCAAAGCTTTAAAAATATCAACCAAAGTACAGTATGTGACAATTGAGTGTTTAACAGTTATACATGCACTATAAAGATCACTTATATTTGGATAAAATTCACTAGATGTGAGATCGAAAAATGACAAACTCTGTTTTAGAGCAGGTGCAGTGACTTTTTATTGTGCTGATTAACAACTGACATCATGAAGATGCTGCAAAATGATCTGTCGATCTTGGGCAGGTGTTGTGACTCTTGGTCTCCCAGTTTGTGGCCTGTCATTAACAGAGTCTGTCCGGTTATACCGTCTCGCCAGGTTTGAAATTGCTGGCTGTGAGCACCCAAGACGGCGAGCCACAGTACGCTGCCCTAGTCCAGCCTCCAACATGCCGATTGCACGAAGGTGCTGCTCTCTTGACAGATGTGGCATAATGTTTTTTTTGTTTTTTTTCCTGTGATTTTCTTTATTACTTTTATTCAAGCTTGCAATTCAACAGCTGAAATCACTACATATCCAGTGTCCAATCAACTGTCTCACTAATTAGGTGATTAAGTGCATATGCTTCAGTCATAGTCACTCAAACGTGTCATGGTCAAGGATGAATGATCGAGTGATTAAAAAGAAACAAAAAATGAAAATAAATGTGTTATAGTAGTGAAAAGTTTCTTTTGATGCTTGGTATATTTTGTGTGACCACCCTTTGCTTCCTTTACAGCTTGCAGTCTTTTTTTGTATTTTGAAACCAGTTCCTGGCATATTTTTGGCACTTCTTCCACACATGCAGCTTTGAGTTCTGCTATTGACTTTGGTTTACTTTTTGCAACAGCAGCCTTCAAGTCAATCCACAACATCTCTATGGAATTCAAGTCTGGGGACTGAGATGGCCAATCCATAACTGTAGTCTTCCTTTTTTTTCAAAAAATCTTTTGTAGACTTTGCAGAATGCTTAGGGTCATTATACTGCTGGAATACAAACTTCCGTCCAATAAGCCTTCTAGCACTGGGTAACAAATGAGAGTGCAAAATTTCTTGATATTTTGCAGTATTCATTGATCCTTCTACAATACAAAGGTCGCCAGTGCCTGAGGAAGAAAAACAAGCCCATACAATCACACAACCTCCACTGTGTTTAACACTGGGCATGATGAACTTTTTCTTAATTATTCTCCTCTCTTCCTCCAAACATATTGTTGCTTTCTTGGTGAAAAAAAGTTATATCTGACCAGGGGCGCACCCAGAAATATTTCACATGGTACGCAAAACTGAATCAACCCGACATCGAATAAAATACTTAAAAGTAAACCAAATGGCATACTGCAGCAATAAAAAGTACCAATAAATCTATTTGAAATATAAACTTAAACCAGAGGGAAAACTAGCTCACAAATCATACTAGCTACTGGTTTTAATATGATAGTGATAAAATTAATATTAATAGAACTATAAATGTGTTTTTACCTTGCTCAATCCTGAAAAAGCAGAGGAATTATTCAGGTTCCCATTGCATCATAGTATTGCAACACTTTCTCACTGTCGATGGCCACCTCATGGTGAATGTTCATCAGTGCCAGTCCGGTTAGTTGCATCTCTGACATGGTGCTGTGCAGGCAAGTTTTCAAGTGCCTGAAACAGCTGAAGGAGCGCTCAGCTGAAGCAGTGGACATGGGCATAGTAAGCAGTACTGTTTAAAAGGTTGTGGATGTTAGGGTACAGTATCACAGTGTCCTCTGATATTTCTCGTAGCTCACTGCTGCTCTTAATTGGCAGTATTGCAATGCCTCCAGAGCTCAAGCTCTGCATCAGCCGTTTGTACACTCAGTACCTCATCTCCTTTTGTGCGGTATTCTAAGAAGTTGCTGCACTCATCGGTGTGACCCCTGGTTGAAACATTTTGTTGACCGCAAACTGCAATTAAATCTACAGTTGCTCTCAGAGCTGACTTAATGCGTTCTGCATATTCCTGGTGGGCTTTATTTAAAGATGTAATTATGGACCGTTTCTTGTTATCACAAACACGTAAAAATTCAGCAGCACATATTTGAGCAGTCAGATGCGTTTGTGTTGTAAGGTGTTTTGTGACGGTTTTCTTTGCGTTACTCCAGTCCACAAGAGGCCTATGTACTATGACATCAGATGAAAATATGATACAGGCAACACAAAACACACGATCATTTGCTTCACTATATTGCAATGTTGGAAACAAAGCCTCATCAAAGAACTCATCTGGGACTCGCCGTTGCTTTCCAAAATTACAGCGGAATGGTGCTGCCCATCCTTTTTGGCTGAAATTGGTTTAGAAAAGCACTTAATTTTAATGAGCACATCTGCACTCACAAGGCCATTCTCCTGTACATCTTCAGTCTCAGATATTGTAGAACTTACATTAAATGTCGGTCCTGCCAACATCTTTTCAGCACTGAAAACCTCACTTCTGTAACTCCCTGAAACAGATGGTTTGGTTCTTTTACTTGTATTATTATTTTGATCCGATTCATCCTTCTTCTGAAGAAAGCCCTGTTTTTTTTTCTTTTTGAAAGCTTCAAATAAATGTATTTGCTTCCGTTTGCTCATAACTGTTGCACAACTCGAAAAAGCTTAAAATATTGTAACATGCACATACACAGCAAAAGGACCACTGTCAGCCGCGGACCACGCCAAATTAAATAACAATAATAAATAACTGTCTCTATAGTTTCTAATTGTTCACACTTATCTATCGATCAGTTCTTTTTTTGTCTCCACACGCCAACACTGTCAAAGTAGGCACTCCCCTCCCCTATATATCCTCGGAATGCCACCCCCGTCAGCATTAACAAATCCCAGGCAGGCATTAGCTGAACTCCGTCCCCTAAATAAAATCAGGCGGCTGAGTGTCTGTCCAGGATTGGTGGACCAAGACAGAGTATCGGCCCTGTATTCCCTCCTCGCTTCTCTAGCTCTGCGAAACATTTAGAACATAAACAAACAGATAATGAACAGACAAGTCCTGCTGCAGAGCAAAACACTGGGTCGCTTCACATATATATATACAATATCCATTTGCAGATCGCACAAGATTAGTGAAATATTAAGAGCCAATGGTACGCACAGTGCGTAATGTGCGTATGGCTGCAGGCGTCAATGCGTCTGACCATAAAATTAGGTTGAAAAAATCATCAGGTTTCTTCGAGTATTCAATGGAAAACTCCAATCGCTTTCTTTTGTGTATTGTGTAACAAAGGTTTGCATCTTGGTTTTCACCCATGGAAATTCATCTTGTTAAGGTTTTGTTGAATTGTTCGCTTGTGAATTTATTGACCATCTTCTCTCAATTCTTCTGTCAAATCTTTTGCAGTGTTTCGAGGATTTTGTCGGGCTGCTGTAACAATTCTTCATCCAGATTTTGCAGAAATCTTTCTTGGTCTTCCACACCTGGCGCTAGTTACAGTAGTTCCTGTTATCCTGTGTTTGTAAATAATAACTCGGTAAACCAATTCTTTCTGCTATTTTTCTGGCTGTTTCTTCTTTTTCATTTAGTTGTATCACTGCCATTTTGAGATTGTTGCTGTGCTCTCTAGTTTTAACAATTTTTGTTGCTTTTTCCAATCACAAATTTCCAATTTATTTTCAGCACTTGATGATTATGTATTTATTTCTTAACAGAGGTATCTTACTGCAACACATCCTTTAAGTCCTGATTTCAAGAGTCACCTTCGTACTGTTGATTTGATGGACAACGACACCTGTGTCTTCTGCCAGTTCTGTCAATTCAACGGTTGTCTTCTTTCTATTCCTTAAGGATATTATCTTCAAGTATTGCTCATCCTTGTTAGACAGCTTTTTGGGTCTTCCAGTCCTGGATTTGTCAATTACAGATGTACTTGTTGATTGTGCTTTGGATACCACACCTTGAAAATCGAGTGATGCGAGCTATTTAATTCAATGTTTTTCCTTCTTTATGCAAGTCAAGGTTGTTATAATAGTAGAAAACACTAGTGGAGGCTTTGAGTAAATTGTTGATGCTCATAATGCATCAGAGTAAAAAAATGCAACATGTCTAAGACTTTTGCACAGCAGTGTATATATACAGTATATATAGTGGAGATATTCACACCTCCTGACTATCGCTGATAAAACCACTGAAATCTGAGGTCAATCAATAAAGCTTTAGCTTACAATCCTTATAAGATCCTAGAATTAAATCCTGCTGTTGGAAAGTACTTTATACAAAGGTACAGTACTTCTCTTATAATATACAGTATTAAAAATTTGAATTGGTTTGGAGTTAATAATCGTGTACCTTTTACCAAACACATTTTGTTTTAACTTGACATTTGTATTACATTAATAAAATACATATTACCGGTACTTTTGCACAGCATATTAACACGACTATATTTACTATTCAACCTTCAAATCTATGTTACACGGCAAACAGAGAAAATTAAAGAGTCTATTGTACTTTACCAGAATTTTTACATCATCATTGATGGTGCAAAAAAACAAGGACACGACCTTGGTGTCCTCATAGCTAGTTACGGCCATGTATACATTGTAATGTACAGGTAGTGGACAAAAAAATGGAAACACCAATGTACCGTCACTTAATAGGGCATTGGACCACTTTGGTATCCCGCTCTGTGGAGTTCTCGGCGGACTTGTTTTTGATTGATCTGCAGTTGCTCGCCTGTTTCGCCTTGCACTTCGAATTAATGCACGGATATCACGATCTTGCCCACTGTTGCCCTTTGCTGCTGATGTTTTTCCCTCGGAGTTCCATGCCGACATCACCTCAGACACCATTGCTCGTGAAGCATCAGCAAGTTGAGCTGTCTTGGTCACTGAAGGTCCTGCCAAACGCGCCCCAACAATCACCCTTCTTTCAAAGTCACTGAGGTCTCCTCTTGCAGCCATGCTAGCTATAATTATAGGCAACCAGGCCTGTCCAGCATTTTTATACATGACCCTAAGCATGCTGGGATGTTATTTGCTTAATTAACGCATCTGTGTGGAAGCCCTTGCTTTCAATATACTTGGTGTCCCTCATTTACCCAGGTGTTTTCATTTTTTTGTCCACTACCTGTATGTGAAAATGTCTATATAAATTGTATCTAGGCCAATATACTCAAATATACTACTTTACACAAAACACATTACCTCCACTGCATGACTCCTAGTCATCAATAAGTATGCAGGCATGGTTTCAATCAATTAATCAACATATTACTTAATGCATTTTATAGTACAGAAATAGGCAGATATAACTAGGAGCAGCTTTCCTAGAACACTGACAAAAAAACTCAATATCACAAATGTAATATAATGGAGGAAATAGAAGCATATTTTACATTTAATGGAAATCTCAAATAGTAAAAAAAAAGATGTTGGAGTATATAATACTAAGTCTCAATATTTTTAATTATATTCCAAAATACAATGTTTTTAACAGCATTGAAAAAAAGATACTGACAAGCTCTGAAAATGTGAAATAGTAAACAGTACCACTATGAAATGTACCTTTTTATAACTTATAACTGTCCGGACACTTGGCACTTCTTTTCTGGCACACTTGATAGCAATGCTCATAACGTGTTCTAATTCTGCAACTTTTCCACATAATGACTGTTAATGCCGAATTTGGAATCTTCTGTGTTCCGCCTCCACCTTTTGCTTCCGTGACATCTCCAACTACTTTTTGCTACTGATTTTAAATTTGACACAAAGTAAAATAAATAGTTTAAACAAGCCTTTGCTTTGCTATCCTAATCAATATTATGTGTGCTGTGCTGTTGCGTTTGTGCATAAGGAAACGGATCCGGTGTACTATTTGATTGGCTATTTTAGTACCTCTGTGAGCTGTGATTGACTTGATGGGAATGTCACTGAGACAATGCAGACTGCACATGTTTAATATGCATGTTATGTTAAAGAGGCAGGTTGTTTTAAAGAAGAATTCCAAAATGGTACAGTTCATCAATACAATTTTAGAAACTAATGGGCGGGCCGCCAAAAATTGCCCTGCAGGCCGTATGTTTGACACCCCTGCTTTAGAGTACTAACTGTGTTTTTTAAATTATGTCATTCAGCTTTAACTGCAACCTATTTAATAAACTGCAATTTGCACCAATAAAAAAGCACTGCTAAAGCTCACAGAGAATTATATTAAATTTCCCACAGAGGACAGGTTTACAGGATGTGTGCTATTGATTGTACTCACATAGCATTGTCACCCCGATCCATGGAGCCTGCTCTGCAGGGTAGCAATGCCAAGAAGGAAGAGAATTGAGGTCACATTACTCAACATTTCTCAAGTAAGGAGAACAAAAATATATATATATATATGCCACTGCACAACATGACTTTTATTGTATATGCATTAAAGGAGAAACAAGGAATGCATGTTAAAATTAAAAGGTAAGCAGTGCAGTTTCACTTTACGTTGTCTCTGCCTGTCCCCTGCTGAGTGCTGTGTCTGTTGGTCGCTCATTTTCGGTCTATGTAAGCCACCTCCACCTTCACAATAAGCTACTGATCAAAAGATACGCCTGGACTGCTGGGGCTTTTGATATCACGGTGGTCATGGGTAAGTCTCTGACATTATCGTGCACATTAAATTATCGCTCACAATACATGTAGCGTGCACGGTATGGTATGTACGGTATGGTATGTAAATTAGCTGTGCATGTATTTTAATGCGCTCTCTGTTAGTAAATGGGGCAGTACATTTAGATTTATCGCACACATTAGGCTCATTACTTTACGTGTGTGCAAATTTAGTGCCCTTTCATAAATGAGGCCCACTGTCTCTTAACTAAGGGGCATTCATTCGACATGATCATAAAGCCCACTTTACACACTAAACAGCAATTGTAGCAGCCATATTCACAGGCAAAAGTAAAAACTGCAAGCATTACAAAGAAGATATGCAATTGCATGTGATGTACACAAACCACAATGAGTTAATATGAAAGACTAGGTTAACCAAATTTAGCAACAAACACTCAGGAAAATAAAAATACAGGGTGCTGTGAAAACTCCCTTATACAGTTTTAATGAGGGAAATAGTATAGCAAACAAATTCTTAGCAAGTCTAAAGGTTACAGCTGTCAGCAGAATTAATATTTTAATTGTTTCTGACATATATGTTAAAACTGCCTGAGAAACTCCTTTAGATAATGGGATTTGAAAATTGGCAATGTTTTGTGATACCTCTTCACTGCTTAGAAAGAACAAGGATCAAGTGTATCGTAGTGGCTTTGTATTGCAATAAGGAACTCATTGAGGACCTTCCAACCTTATGATATATGCACTGAATAGAAATCTGCAGTGTTAGCAGACTCTTTAGATTGTTCACCAGTTAATTGCACCTTCCTTTACACCTGGAGAGGGTTCCTGCACACCACCATAAAAAGTTGTTTTGCATTAACCTCTGAAATAATTAAAGACTTGAGAAAAGAGACAATGAAATACATTTTTGTACTCCTCTCTAGATGATTAATCCCTGGTTAATAATTGGTCTGTAATGCAGTCAACTACTTTTCACCTATCGATTTAATTAAGCCTGTGATTTACTAGCCAGATGGTATTTTTAGACCTGACTGATCTGATCTAATCGACTCCGAACAACCATTATTAATATATATTCATCTTATTAACAAAAGCACAATGCAGTACCGGGCCTTGATGGCTAGGGAGGATATTCTGGCTGTTTTCTAGGACTGGTATTCTACTGATGTACCTGTTACGATAGGTATGGCTAAAGGTATCAGCTCTGGGTTTTATTTTCTGAGATTTAGATTTATTGAAAAAGTCCTTTATTCTGCAGTATTGTTTGTGCTCATCTCTTGTCTCCATAGAGGAATACACAAACCTTATTAAAGCTTGCACAACATCCCTGGGAGATAGCGATATTACCACAAAATGAACAAATAGACTTCCAGTATATGGCAGCAACGTCAATCAATCAATCTTTATTTAATAGAAGTTGCCACAGAGTGCTTCACATGGGCAAAACAAGAAAATATACATTACAGTAAGCATTAGAAGCAGACCAACAAATTAGTAAATACAATAAAATACATACCGGTAGTACTTCCAGAATATTATTATATGAATATTATTACAGTTGCAAAAAAAAAAAAGGATTGCCACCTGTCAGGAGGTGAGTAGTGTGGGTAATGAAGTGACTGTCAAAACATGAATCTCAAGTGCAAAAATGTCCGTATTTATTTCACAAATAAAAATAATAAATCCACCCCTCTACCAGCAATGGTAGACGGTGGGTTTTCAGTCCCAAACAGAAGCAAACAACATGTCTTTATAATCCCCGTGGTGCATGGAAGTGTGCTCTGCAAACTGGGATGGTGGTGCGGTACTGTACTGCGCGGTGAGGGTGGTGCTCTGAGGTGGTGTGCTGGCTCCTAATCCGCTGCAAGACACGAAACAAACAAACAGCGCCCCGGTTTGTTACTACGTTCAGTGTAAGGGGCCGTAGTCATGTAGCTGTGTCCCCTTTGTACTGCCAAACTCCACCCTGTGATCAGCCCGGTGCCACGGTCTATCCAATCGCTGCCTGCACCACAGCTGATCATAATGGATTTGTTTTGCAAACTCGCAGCTACACGCTTCCTCCAAAATGGCTGACTTCTGGTTGCCACCTACCATCGAGTCGCCCCGTCTATGGGAAAGCATATCAGCAATCTTACGCAGCGCCCTTTCTGAGATTTGCAGCTCAGATTCCTTCTCTCTCTGCTACATATCTCACCCCTCAGAGTGATGCCGAACGAACACTCAGCTAACCTTACATCCCCTAATGACATCCTCTCCCATGAAAAAAATCAGCATTTCGGTGCTCCTTACCCGCACAATGCTTCACTTGGTAGTGGAAGGGTTGCAGCATCAGATACAACCGAGTTATCCGGGCGTTCGTGTCACAGGGGTGACTAATTAGCAGAATTTTGAGTCTACAATTGTATATTGCATTTTATAACTGAATATAAATGATCTGGTATTTTTAGCCGTCTGTTTTTTTTTTTAATCTGTCTTTTTCAAGTTTCCAGGCTTCCCACTGAACCACTGTTATTATTATTATTATTATTATTATTATTATTATTATTATTATTATTATTAATTAATTTTTTTATTTATTAGCAGAAGCCCTTACCCAGGGTGACTTACAGTTGTATACAAAAAAAACATATCAAGAATTACAGTACAATTAAGAGCAAGACACAAAATACAATGACTTCAGTCCTAATAAGAGCAAATACAAAACACAGTACGATTTGATATCGGGGCAGTTCAAGAGCAGATAACAGTATTGAGTTACATCAGGGTTAGATACGAGTGCAGGTGAAATACAAAGCTACGTCTTGGTTGGTTCCCACCACTATTATCTAATTTTATCTTGGCGAAAGATGATTCCAATATTAGCATGAAGTAAATAAGAGCAACTCTCATGTAATAAAAAAAAATGTAGTTCTGTCAGATTTGGGTAAATCGACAAGTGCTGTTGTATGCAAGTATTTAAACATCAAGATGTACTCTTCATGTTCTCTTTTATCTTTTAAATGCCTTTTTGAAAATAGAGAATGTACAATTATTTTTCCAGATTGCTTTTTACAGCTGGAATTATTTTAATGTATTTTTGTTTTCCAGGTGTGTTTAAGTAAGGGTGAATTTATCTTATTTTCTCAGCTACAAGGCAAATAACATCTCAGGTTCCTGTCATGTTCCTCAGATACTTTAGATTGTCTGCAGGAGCGTAATAAATTATATCTTAATAAAACCTTCACCGTTTGGTTTCCCTCACTTGCATATTAATATGCCAGAATCATAGCTGGCAGTGTTCATCCATACCTACACAGGGTTAAATTTAGTCAGCAGCATAGTATCAAATCAAAATAACCCAGCTGAGTAAACAGGAGAATAGAGCTTGCTGTTTACCGGTATGCAGCTACTGGATAAATTGCCGCTGCCTGTTTAATTTAATTTAATTAAACTCCTGGCAGGTTGTCCCAAAAAGTTCAATCAAATCAAATTTAATAATTCTGTTTCAAAGAACACAGAATCAGAGCAGAGCTGCTATAATGAGCTGAAGTCATCAGACTCATGTGACCTGTTTGAATGAAGAAAAGAATAAGTTGTAGATGTACTAAAGTGTTGCGTCTGTCGCAATAGTCGCAAACCAGTTGCAAATGGGTCGGAAGTCTAGGGTGAAATGTATGAAACATGCACAATGCTGTTAGCGACTTTTTAGGGAATGCTTGGCAGCAGCAGTTTTTCTTTGTGGTTCAACCTTAGATGAATATGTAATTATGGGCGTTCCTGCATAAATTTGCAAAAAGGGGGCAGATGAGGGTTCACAAATATAATAATGAGATGTACTAAAGCGCAGACAATTATAAGAACATAAGAAAGTTTACAAACGAGAGGAGGCCATTCGGCCCATCTTGCTCGTTTGGTTGTTAGTAGCTTATTGATCCCAGAATCTCATCAATTGTCTCCTTTTTTGTGGATCGGTATTACATTTGCAATTTTCCAGTCTGTCTGTACAATTCCTGTGTCAAGAGACTGTTGCATGATCTTGGTTAGCAGTTTGTAAATAACTTCTTTCATTTCTTTGAGTACTATTGGGATGATCTCATCCGGCCCAGGGGATTTGTTTATTTTATGTTATGCTAAAGTTTGCGTCACTTGCAATTGCATCAATTTGTTCAGAACTTTTGAAAGCACATTTTAAACATCGCAATTGTTGCTGACATTTCCCAGTCCACTTTTTCTCGTGCGTTGCCAGTTGTGCTCAATGCATTTTTGAGTACCTAATGTTCACTAAAGTCAGGGTGTACTATGACATTTCTGGTTTTCCCAGTGTGTTGGGAGCAAAAGACTGCACACATGTGCCACTTACCCCTCCAGCTCATTCTGAGTATATGTATAGGACCATGATCTATTGTGTGTTAATTGTCTACGCTACTAAGTAGGCCAAGTTAAAAATAATAATAATGAAAGTAAAAAAAAAAACCCTAAAATCATTTAGTTTCAATTTAAAATAATCTTTTATTTGCATTGTACACCAATGTGTTCAATGCAGCAGCATGATTTATTTTGTGTTACCAGTAGGCTAAAGTAAAAAGAAAGTGCGCTAGGTATTCATTTGATTTTAATACTGTACTGTATAGGCCTACTGTACAGATTTATATTTTTACATAATGTAATGTGTAGCCTTCTGTCAGGATGTGAGGGGTGTGGTGTGGGTGGTGATGTCGGAACCAGGAAGGATAACACAAAAGGTAGGATTGGGGGCAAAAACTGTGTGGCTGTGCAGCGTATTTATTAAGTAAATACCAAAGTAACAAAATAAAGACTTTCAAAATAAATACAAATAAATGGGCACAAGGGCTAAAACAAAGCAAACACAAACACACAAGTATCTTTTTCACACAGACACTGGTAGTATTCGTGCTCTCTGTGCTCTCTAAATCACTGCCCCCTGCAGCCAAAGCTACCGGTTCTTATAGTGGTAACCGAGGGATTAACCAGCTATTAATTATCTAGTCAACCCCATGGTCACATTCTGCACAGGTTTACTGAAGGTGTGTGACAGTCACGCATTTTCACGAGGAATTTAAAACAAAACAAAACAAATAGCGGACGGCCTTTCCGCTTTTCACCATCATATTCTAAATACATTAATAATAATAATAATAATACAAATTATGCACAGGGGCGGGGAGTACCCTGTCACACCTACCCAAAACACTTTAGTGCTATTTCAGTGCAATGATTTATATTTAAAATACATCGAGAACAATGAATGTATATGTGTATGCAATTTTATTGTATTGTTTTTAAACCCGACACCTTCTTATGTCGGATAAACATGTCCGGTTTAGCGAGGGGCTACTTACTGTATGATTATGAAAAGCTTTTTGGGGGTGAAGGTTGGGGCCCCACTATATAATCTGATGGGATTAAACTGCCTTTCGTTTTTTATATATTGTAGCGCCCAGTGCGCTGGCGTAGTTCAAGCAGAGGCAACAGACAGGATTCTTAAGAATGGTTGCTCTTTATTAAGCTGCCCAAGCAGCACTTCTGCACATGCGCTTACAGTAGCACTAGTAAGTGCTAGAACTAGGCAGTGACAGAGATACACATGCAGAAACGAGAGGGGGAGGCCACCCCTGAACGGAGCCAACCAGCTGGGGGTGGCCACGGCAACACTGGGAAACACACGGTAGGGGGGACACACAGGGCCGCCGAGAGCCATCATGGGCCCCGGGGAAGGATTGGTATGTCCCGCTTTTCTTTTTAATGTAGTGGTGGGAACGCAAAGTGTCTTGTGCAGGGCTAGTTGTTTTAAAATATTTGATATATATTTTAAAAAAGCCCCTTCATCAGGGCCCCCCTTTTGGGCGTTGGGCCCCCTTCGAGGCGTTTGGCCCCGGGGAAATTTCCCCATCCCCCCTTCTCTCGGGGGGCCTGGGGACACAGGGACACAACAGAAACAACAAATGCATCAAAGGCAACCAAATAAACACATTCAATAACTCATAATTAATAAACAGCAACAACAGCAAGGACAGTGCGGTTTGCTCGACAGTTCCCTGTCAGTCCTGCAAACGGCAGCAGCAGGCGCGCTACAATATATAGCAGTATTGAAATAGGCAAAATGAATATAGAACAGAATGCATTGTATAGATGATTTGCATTTAACAAAAACTGTTATTTTGATTCTTGCACACTTGCATGCATAGACGGTATCCTTCGGGCACCCTCTGCTGCAGCAAACCACAATTCAACTCCCGCTATTTATTTGAACAATGTCGCACGACTCTCGCAATGTATACTAGAGATCTCGCAACAAAATATTTAAATTAGTATATTGCAGCTCTTTTCATTAACATATTTTTTATTAGTACATGCGACAAAATGAATACTTTGCAAATTGTTGCAACGAAAATGCAAATTGCGGTATGTTTGGGCTGCGACTGATCTTAGTACATCTACCCCTAAATATCTTGTGTTTCTGTGTTTTCAATCTAGGGCACTGAAAATGTAAGCTAATTATTGTAGATTTCATTTTAACCTCCATTTGTGGGTCATTCTGCAACTTTATTTTACCAGAAATTTATGTAAAAATATGGACTTTTTTTTTTTTTTTAAACCAGGTTATTATTATTATTTATTTCTTAGCAGACGCCCTTATCCAGGGCGACTTACAATTGTTACAAGATATCACATTATTTCACATTATACAGATATCACATTATTTTTACATACAATTACCCATTTATACAGTTGGGTTTTTACTGGAGCAATCTAGGTAAAGTACCTTGCTCAAGGGTACAACAGCAATGTCCCCCACTGGGGATTGAACCCACAACCCTCCGGTCAAGAGGCCAGATCCCTAACCACTACTCCACACTGCAGCAGTGTGGAGGTTTGACCCAACTTTCTGGAGAAATTAGTGTTATATAATCATTTTAGTGTTATATAACTAGCAAGAAACAACAATAACATATACCAAAGGGGGTCTATTTGATCAACCTATACCCTGTCAGGATAAACCACAGCTAGATATTACTAGAGCATTACCCTGGATTGCATCAACCACATTTTAATGGTTATTCTGGGATTACCCCTACAAATGTGAGAATCTTTTTGTAATTATTAAGTTTTAGTCATTAATAATCTAGGTTGCTGTGACAATAAAATTTAAGGGACTTATTTAAAAAGCTGGAAAACCATATTTTATTTAAATTAGCGATACATTTATCTGCCACAAGACTGACAAAAGATGATGGTGAAAAAAAGTGTATTTAATAACTATTTATTATTCAACCAGTGTCTTGTTTGTGTTCAGAGAGACATACAAGCCGATTTAACTTGGAGGTTAGATTTAGTCTCAAGGTGTATGCACCTCTTTTCATAAACATGTAACACGTAATATGATTTATCTCACATATTTTGTCCACTACCATGGTATGTATTTATGATGCACATACTGCAGCATTATAAGGCAAACCGTCCCTTCACATTACCATGAGTGGTGAACTTAAATGTCTATGTTCCTTGAGAAGGAGCTGCTCTAAAAATGATGTCTTGCATTCTAATGCTGTTTGTATTTAATCTTCCTCCAGATTTCAAGATGACGGTGTAAATGTGATGTGACCCTACAGCAAACAAGATGTATATTCAGTGCCTTATTGAGAATTGCTGAGATAAAATATTCATAAGATTCTGAGATTATTACAACAGGTTAATATTTAAATATTTTATGCATTGCACATATTTACATAACACACATTTATTTGATTAACTTGTTCACACACATGCATTTAACTAACATTCATAAAAATTAAAAATATGCATTTATTTATTTATTTATTTATTTATTTATTTATTTATTTATTGGGGGAGTAATATGATGCAGGTGAGTGAGTTAAAAATGAATCCTTCAAAAATGTCAGGGAACTAGGTGCAGTAAATAAAAGTGTAAATGACTGTATCAGGGGCATTCTTACGGTGGCCCTGAAGTGCAAAACACAAACACAAAAAGGAAAACACAATAACATTAAGGAAAACGCTGCACTATTAAGGAAAACACAACAACATTAAGGAAAATGCTGCAACATTAAGAAAAACACAACGACATTAAGGAAAACGCTGCAACATTAAGAAAAACACAACGACATTAAGGAAAACGCTGTGATAATAATAAACTAGCCTATAAGTGCTAAAAGATGTTTTTTATGTAAGCCGGCAAGGAGGAATCGATTGATGTTGGTTAAGATGATCGGAGCAGGTTAAAAGCCCCGTCCGGCAGGGTTTATCTTGGTCCGGCTTTTACCCATTCCTGAGTATTTACACACAAATATATATATATATATACACACACGCACACACATACCTTTCATGAAATTAAGGACAAAGCGCTGGGAAATTATATTGTATTAATAAGGACTGTGTTTGTCACACAGTTCCACAGCACAGACTGACAGGTTGTTCCTCCTATCAGTGATGTGGAACCCCTTTTCCTATGTACCTACCCGTTCCGGTTTCAAGTTAATGTTGCAGCGTTTTTCCGTAATGTTGTTGTGTTTTTCTTAATATTGCAGCGTTTTTCTTAATGTCGTTGTGTTTTCCTTAATGTCGTTGTGTTTTTCTTAATGTCGTTGTGTTTACCTTAATGTTGTTGTGTTTTTCTTTTTGTGTTTGTGTTTTGCACTTCAGGGCCTCCGTACATTCTGTTACTGTGTGGGTATCCGCTGAGAAACAAGAGAGACACATTGGGTCTAGTGCAATGAACTGAAAGGAGCGTACTAACTGGGGCTGATTCCATGGTTATTTCAGAGGACGGTACTAAACTAGTACGCAAGTTAATACCAATTGCAACAAACTAAGCAGCTCAAGATAATCCCCATCTGCATATTAAAATTTGTCTCAATTGCAACAAACCCAAAGTTACTGTTGTTGCCCTCTAGAGCTGTGTTTCTCAACCCTGGTCCTGGGGGCCCACTGTGTCTGCTGGTTTTTATTCCAACCGAGCTCTCAATTACCTAACTAGATCCTTAATTGAACTGATAATTTGCTTAATTAGACCTTTTTAATTGTTTTCAGCTCTTAAACAGTTGCAGATTTCAAGTTAGCTATAACATTTCATAATTAACTTGAACCCTGCATGGAAATGAATGTGTCTGTTATCATATCGCTTTCAAGTCAGTTCCAGTTGCAAATTGAATGTATTGCTGAACCAGTGATTCTGTGTAACCCATACTATAAATTGTAGTCTATATTGTCTAACCTAAATCCTGGGAATTTGGTATTCTGACTCCACCCAGGGTTTTAAGCTCTAGCTAAGAAATTAAGAGTTCTGTTGGAATGAAAACCAGCAGACACAGTGGGCCCCCAGGATTAGGGTTGAGAAACACTGCTCTAGAGGATACTGAAACACAATATTAAGTTAGTCTAGCAATTTAACTAAAGACTTGTGGTATCGTACTGACTGGAACAAATATGAAAAATCCAAAAATGTATTGACAACGTCTATGAAATGGAACTATTCATAACCAAATATTATTAACATTTTTTTAAATCATCTGGAATAAAAATGTGTCAAAACGTTTGCAACAAAACCAGTTTCATCCTTAATTAACTTATAGTGCCTTGCATAAGTATTCACCCCCCTTGGACTTTTCCACATTTTGTAGTGTTACAACCTGGAATTAAAATGGATTTAATTAGGATTTTTTTTGTTACTGATCTACACAAAATAGTCCATAATGTCAAAGTGGGGAAAAAAGCTACATATTTTTCAAAATTATTTACAAATAAAAAACTGAAAAGTCTTGATGGCACAAGTATTCACCCCCTTTGCTGTGACACCCCTAAATAAGCTCTGGTGCAACCAATTGCCTTTAGAAGTCACATAATTAGTTGAATGGAGTCCACCGGTGTGCAATTAAAGTGTCACATGATCTCGGATTAAATACACCTGTTTCTGGAAGGCCCCAGAGTTTGTTAGAGAGCATATCTAAACAAACAGCATCATGAAGACCAAGGAGATATCAAAACAAGTCAGGGATAAAGTTCTGGAGAAGCACCAATCAGGGTTGGGTTATAAAAAAATATCCCAAACTTTGAACATCCCCCGGAGCACCGTTAAATCCATTATTAAAAAATGGAAAGAATATGGCACAACCGCGACTCTGCCTAGAGAAGGCCGTCCATCAAAACTCAGTGACCAGGTAAGGAGGGCATTAGTCAGAGAAGCAACCAAGAGGCCAATGGTAACTCTGAAGGAGCTGGAGAGATCCACAGCTGAGATGGGAGAAACAGTCCATGGGACAACTATAACCCGGACAAAACCCATATCAAATCCCGTTTGGATTTTGTCAAAAGGCATGTGGGAGACACAGCAAACATGTGGAAAACGGTTCTCTGGTCTGATGAGAAATTGAACTTTTTGGCCTTAGCGCAAAACGCTACGTGTGGCGCAAAGCCAACACTGCTCATCATCCTGAGACCACCATCCCCACGGTGAAGCATGGTGGTGGCAGCATCATGTTATGGGGATGCTTTTCATCGGCAGGGACTGGGAAACTGGTCAGGATTGAGGGCAAGATGGATAGAGCCAAATACAGGGAAATTCTAGAGGAAAACCTGTTTCAGTCTGCAAGAGACCTGGGACTGGGGCGGAGGTTCACCTTCCAGCAGGACAATGACCCTAAACACACAGCCAAAGCTACACTGGAATGGTTTAAAAACAAGACCCTGAATGTCTTAGAATGGTCCAGTCAAAGCCCAGACCTCAATCCAATTGAGAATCTGTGGCAAGACTTGAAAATTGCTGTTCACCAACGTTCCCCATCCAACTTGACAGAGCATGAGCAATTTTGCCAAGAAGAATGGGCAAAAATTGCAGGATCCAGATGTGCAAAGCTGGTAGAGACTTACCCAAAAAGACTCACAGCTTTAATTGCTGCCAAAGGTGCTTCTACCAAGTATTGACTCAGGGGGGTGAATACTTATGCAACCAACAAATGTCTTTTTTTGTTTAATTAACTTTTGTGTCACAATAAAAAATATTTTGCACCTTCAAAGTGTTAATTATGTTGTGTAAATCAAATGGTAAAAATCCCAATTAAATCCATTTTAATTCCAGGTTGTAACACTACAAAATGTGGAAAAGTCCAAGGGGGGTGAATACTTATGCAAGGCACTGTATTCAACTTAACGTAGGCCTAGTTTGTAAAAAAATAATAACAACTAGAACTGGCAGGCAGTTTTACGGCTTCCAAGCTCAGTACCAGTTGGAAATTTTGGCAAGCTGTAGCATTGCAGCACAAGTGTCAGCAACAGATCAGTTTTATGGAGCAGTTTCAATTCAAAATACTAAATTAGTTTATTATCTCATGATGCTATAACTTTAAACACAATAGTAACCATGACCCTATCTACACACTGTAAGGAGTTGTAAGCTAATTTTACATTGAACCTTAAGGAAAGGTCAAAGGTCACAATCAAGGTAATTTTAGAATAGAGCATATATGGGTTCCTAAATGTGTTGTATAGTAACCATAACTCTTTGTGCACTGTAAGGAGTTATAAGCTAGTTTTACGTTTGACCTTAGAGAGGTCAAAGGTCACAGGCAAGGTGATTTTTGGATAGAGCATATATAGGCTCCTATCTGTGTTCTATAGTAACTATTAACCTATATACACTCTGTAACGAGTTATAAGCTAGTTTTACGTTTTGACCGAAGATTTTGAAAGGTTTTTTTAAAAAAATGCATCAAGTGGCCATATTGGTTTGCGCACAAACACCATTTTTTAAAAAAGTCAATTGTATTGACACAGGGATGATGCTTCTCAACATTGGAATTAATTAAATAAACAATTTTTCAACTGAAGCGGATTTAAATTTAAGAACAAAATGTAGGTCTGGTCACCATCTTGTTTTGCCATATCTGAATTCCATTGTCCCCAGGATGATGCCTACCAAGTTAAGAGTTAGTTGGTCAAATGGTTTTCAAACAGAAGCAGTTTGATATGTGGGGCGCGTTTTGGCGAATTTGCTGGCAGCCATTTTGATAGTAAAATTTATCGCAGCAACTTCGCAAACTTATAGCAGGTTTTGGTTGCTGATGACATATGCAAAGTTTCAGATCAATTGGTTTACTGGTTCCCTTTGAAAGGTTTTTCCAAAAAGTGAGTCAGGCTGCCATCTTGGTTGATGCAGGAATGCAATTTTTTTCATCTTAACTGTAATCTACACGGGATGATAACAGCCCGTGTTCAGCCCAAGTTTCATGTTCATTGGTTACACTGTGTGTGAATAGGAACAGTTTAAAATTTTGGGTGGAAAAAACGACAAAAAAAAAAAAATCTTTACAATAACAATAGGCTTCCCAAGCCATCTTGGAAGCCTAATAAATAATTCCAGTACGACCTTCCAGTGTCTCTACTTTCAGCCTCTTCCACGTATTTAATTTGCTGCTGTAGCTGGCCGCCTCTCAGGGACAGCAGCATTAAATCTGCTTTCAAGTGTATTCCATGCAGTTGGGCGCGGCAGACTTGCTGTGGAATCCTTTCTGCTGTCCTCCATAGTTTCAATAAAATCTTTCATACACTCTATGAAATAAAGTTTTTGCTCCATTGTATAATTTTGCACGTGGCTACTGGCCATATTTGCCTTAGATTTTTTTTTTTTTTTTTAAATATTCTTATGGTAGACAGTCAAATACACGATTTCTGTGAAATTCGTGATATTGTGAATTTTCAGGGGCATTTCTTACAATAGAGTACAGGTTCATAACCTTCCTGAACAACCCAGGAACAGAGGGAGGGTCTGCATTACCCTTTTTGATCTCCCTGAGGATGAAAATATAGCTCGATACCGGCTATTCCATTATGTACAATTGTTTGTATTGGTTGTCTAATAAACTTGGTTCATTATATCCTTTTTATTATGTATATTTGGTTTTATCTGTCATATAATTATAACTTAACTAGTAAGTCAAGACACTAATCAACACAGGTCATTGCCTCTCCAAATGACCTACCTATTGTTCAATTGAGGTAGCCCATTTGGAGGGGAGGTGCTATTTTTCAGATTAGTCTACCGGTAGTCCATTTTTAGGGTTTCAGAACACCAGCACAGCAGAATTTTCGCATTTAAATGTGGCAACTTACGCCGTGCCTCATTACTGTAATGACCCATGCCCTTGGAAGATAAAGGAGCAGACGGAGACGTTGCCAGGTGCGACAAATAACCAATTTATTGGTTGTTATTATTATTAATTTCTTATCAGATGCCCACATCCAGGGCGACATACAATTGTTTCAATTATATCACGTTATTTTTACATACAATTACCCATTTATACAGCTGGGTTTTTACTGGCGCAATCTAGGTAAAATACCTTGCTCAATTATATCACCAGCAGCAGTGTCCCCCACCTGGGATTGAACCCGCAACCCTCTGGTCAGGAGTCCAGAGCCCCAACCACTACTCCACACTGCTGGTTGAATTGACACTGTCCCTGTTTGGGCCAAGACCATGCCACAAAAATAATAAACGACCCTATCTTTCCTACTCACTGACTCCCACTTTCCCTTACTCAGGCACTCACTCCCTCTCTCTGTCTCCGACTCTCGTTCTACGCCCCTCCCAGGCTTCGTTCTCACACACTCTCTCGCAGGCCATCTTTCACTCCAACTGCCACGTCTCAGCGCATTCGTCTGCTCACCACTCGAACCTGCAGCTCACTCGCATTCCCACGCAGGCGGTATTTATACCACCCCACTCAGCTGCTCCCGCCCACTCCACTCAGACTAACCAACCAGGTCTATCCCTGCTCCTTTCCCCATTGTATGTAGCGTGGTTACACCCTTACACTACATGCAACACACACACAGGACAAGACAGATAAGACACACAAACAGGACACATAAAAGTCCAGCAGATACAGAACGGTGCCCGGGTTGCTACAATACATTCAGGACGGGGTAAAATTTGTGCCGTGGCAGAGCACTACTTTACACTCCGCCAATTTAGCGCTGCGTCGGTCAATCTTGATACATGTCCCCCTATGTTTTTATTTTGTATCTTGATTTTAAGCACATCTTTTAATGGACTAAAAGTCTGGGACATTGCCGATCACCTGCTGTCAATCTTTGAAGGCTATGCATGACAAGTTTTTATGATATAAAACATCTGTAATCATGTTGAGATGAAAGCTAACAGATGCAATTAAACCAAGCCTTAGTTTTTAAGGTCCTTTTTTGAATTCCTCTCTCTAGAATTTTTTTTTTCATATAATTTTAATGACATGAGGAGCTTTTGCTGAAAGCAAACACTTTTTTTGTTTACTATTTTCTGTAGAATCTGCCGAAATACAATAATGCTATAATTACTGTGATCTAAGATGGAACAGACATTCAGTATGAACTTAAAACCCTGGGTGGAGAATACCAAATTCCCAGTATTTAGGTTAGACAACAAAGACTACAATTTATAGGTTGGACTACACGGAATCACTGGTTCAGCAATACATTCCATTTGCAACTGGGTCTGACTTGAAAGCGATCTGATAACAGACACATTCATTTCCATCAGTGCATTCTGTCAGCACCAGTTAAGATTGTAGGCTGGCAGAACTTGATCTCACCAACTCACACTTATTGTGGATGTTCAATGAGCATCAAATGCAATGGACGCAGGAAGTGCAATGGACGCAGGAAGTGGCAGTCTCTGACATAACCTTTACAGCAACTGATCATAACCTTTCTTGGAAAACAGCTTTTGCAACATAAAAAAAAAAACACACACACACATTCTGGCGCTTCACTGCACCTGACAGCAATAATGTATTCACTTGTCTATACAGAGTGCTTGTGGATAGACTTCATTGTCTGTTCTCTCAAAACCTTAATGCCAATGGTTTGTGTATTCAGTCCTTTTGACATGATTCCTTAATGAACCAGGACAGCACCGTTTATTAAAAAAAAGTCAAAATAATATAATATAGCAGTGCCCTATGAGAGACTTGTATCACTAAGGCATAATAAACCTGTTTAACCAGGCAATATCCTCAATGTTGTTTTTACAGAAGCCTAATTTTAAGGGGTAATAAACTGTAACAGCTTCGGTAATAATTAACATACATTTTCCCCCTCAGCTGTAAAAAAAAAAAAATTGTCCAGTCCGGAAAACATTCCCGGTTGAGCTGCCATTTTGAAAAGAGTTTTGAAACAGAATTTACAGTTATAAGTGTAAAAAGTTGTCAGGATGTTACCGGTGAAAATAAAAATGACAGGTACTTATTGAAACAGTTGTAACGACACTTATGAACATGTAACACTATTTCTTGGAACCCCCTACTTACTCTTTGTTTAAAACAGTGAACCAAATATAAAATATGTGTATATTTATTGTTTGTCAGTTTTTCAAATGTTGCATATCTTATAGATTAACAAGAAAACATGTTTTTTTATTATCATTTCTATTGCTTTTATTCATAAACTGCTGAAATAATGTATATTTTTAAAGTGTAACAAAAAATGAACTCCCACTATCTGTACCCAGTGTATGCACGCGGAAGACTTAGGGATGGGTTGCTGGGTAAACTTGATGTGCTTGGCCCACTGGCTATAATATGTGGGATATTGACAAAACCTATACTGAGTGAAATTATCGCACAGGACGTTAGTGATGGTAAAACAAAAAGGGGATTATATTAAAACTCTCAGCTATCATATATAGTGGATATTTTATTATGTGTTATTTTGTTTATCTTGTTTCTCTTCTTTCTCCCACTGAGATGACTTTGTGGAGGTTATATCAGCAAGTTTTTTTTCTCCTTGTAATTTCATTTTCTTGTTCTTTTAAAAAATGCCACATTATATTCTTCTATTATTGGTCTGAAACTCATTGTTTCCAAGTTCCAGTCATTGTTTGATTTAATGTCCATTTCTTTATTTTGAATTTATTTCTTCTCCATTGTACTGTGCTTGTAGTGAGAGTGATAATGGTGGTAGTTTGTTTTTAAATTAAGCTTCCGACCAGAAGATACATGAAGATTACAAAGGTATATTTTTTCAACACAGTGTTCTGTTTCTAAAGCACCTACTCATTTATTTCTGTTGACCACATTTATTCTAGTCCAGACATATTGAGATGTATATTCTTTATATACCTGAATTATTCTTGCTTTCTGTTTAAACTGATAAGGATGCTTTGACAGTCAATGAGGCATTTCCATTTCTCCCAGTTTTGATTGTATTGCATTCAATGCCAGTGTATTACTAGAACTGGTATACATTCCTATTCTGAAACCTGCTACAGACATCAGATGCAAATACAGTAGATGTAGGCCATTACTGGGTCTGGTGGTCTTAAATGAGATCTCAATTGTATAAACTCAGTACAGTAAAGCACTTCTGAAGTCTATGTTACATTTTCAGCAGGGACAAGGCAAGCAGTTACCACTGCATAAACTGAATACTTTCTTAAGATTTAAATAGTCTAAGGACAATAACCAAATGTTGTCTTAGTAAACCAGTGTCATGCCCAGACATGTGGAAACACATATGGTACTGTATGCTGTCTTTTTATATATGAGATAGATAGAATACTTGGAACTTGATTAAAAGGTGTGTGCTTAGGATTTTCCAAGCTTTGCAATTGTTTTTATTTGAATTTCGAATAGGCTCCCCGGGGCATGTTCATAAGCAGACTTCCCAAAATACATACACAGTAGTCCAATACATGTGGTTACACTACACTTTCTGACTATACCAAATATTTTAAATTCTAATTGTACCAGGCAGTTTTAAAATCGATTTCCTCAGGGAATTGAATTTTAACTTGTGGGAGGGTGTGGGAGTTCACAGAACACACAGGAGCCAGAAAGTTTATTTGATACCACCTCACCCTTGTACCGTGGATGAGAAATACCAACACTGGTAAGTCTCTGTTCCACGGAAAACTGTGCTGACAAATACCAACAATGGTAAGTGTCTTATCCAGGTAGATAATCACGCACACGCAGGTGCTGAAATAATGTTCAAAACAGAAGGAAAAAAGAAAAAAGGAAAACAAAACACAATAACAAAACTACAAATAAAAGGTGCTGCTTCTTGCAGCATCTCGCAGCCTATGCTATCCGGTGAGGCTTGAGTTTCAGTGACTCTTTGTTATTCCCTCACTCTCACTCACAACTAAACTGTCAAGGTCCCACATGGGTACATAATAAATTATTGAATAATTTGTAGCAGCTGTCTTCCTCAGTCGGGCTTGCTTACCCCTTGTACTCCAGGTTTACGAATCCAGCTCCCGCTCCCAGTCATTTCTCCTAGTCATGACAGGCAGGCGGATCGCACAGGGCTCCCAACCACCCACTGCAGCATCATGCATGCGCCTGATAGCCAGCACAGGTCTCCCCTATCACATTACTATAACATTTTTCCATATGACTTTCTAGTCAGGGGTCTGTTTCAATAGAACTAGGGGTGGTGCACAATATGTGTATATGTCTATTCCTGAATTATTTCTCCCTCTATTTCTTTCAAGGAAATTGGAGGACGAGATAATCAGTGAAACTTGTTCTTCAGAATGGCCCAGTGTTAGACTGGGGGGTGGACGCGGGTGGACGCAGTCCACTCACTTTTTTGGAAGGGTGGACGCAGTCCATCCACTATTTTTGCTGAAACAGCATTTTTCACAGTCCCTCTTCATTGTTATTTATCTTGAATAGCCTATTTGACTTCTCCCCAATACTTAATCCTATAATGTTCCTGGCCTTAACTTTTCCTTTTAATGCGTCTGCGTGGTTTTTAAAAACTGTTTTTTAAAAGGCAAATACATATTTTAAAGAATGTTATCATGTAATAATAACACCCAATAATATAATTCTTTACATGCAAATTAACATTTTCTCATCCAATTAACAGTATGCTTTTTCATGGAACAAAGCTCCCTAATTAATATCTTTAGCTTTTTAGGTGTAAAATGGACTGCACTGGCACTGTAAATGTGAAAAAAACCATAGGGCTTTGCCCCTAGATCCCACTGGGGTAGCCCCATAGATCCCAGACCCCTTGTGCATAGGAAAATATGCACTGTTGGTTCACATTACGTGACCCTATAGTCCACTCACTATTTTCTGTAGGAGTATTACGCTGGAATGGTCCATAGAGATCTTACTTTTGTCTATCTGGACATCAGGCTGATCTAGACTATGCATCTATTGTAAATAAGAAAAAAAATGTGTTAAAAAAACAAGCCAACAGTGAAACAGTTCTCTCAGGGAATAAAACCAATTAAACATTTTCACTGCCAGTTATTGAATCATTATTGCAGCTCATGAACTTAAAATTTGAATACTATTTGTGCACAATACTATTTTGAATTATAATTAACTGCCTATACTCTGTGCAGAAAATAAGAACATGTCCCGGATATAGATTGCATGTGCAGTTTTCGACATTCACAGTCCATTCTTAGAATTAGGTCCTTTGATAGGTCATTTTTTTTCTCTTTATAAATAAATTATTGTGCCTAGGGGTCACTTATGTCAGTTCTAATTGTACCTATGTATTCAAAGCATGAGGATATTAACCACAGTTTCCTTAATTGTGGCCTAAAGCATAGATTAGATGATGGTTACTGTTTGAAAGATAAATAGAAAAGACAAGATGGTAAACGGGAAATGTTCTTAACAAGATCAGCTTTTTTTATGAAGTCAAAAAAATTAAATTAAACAAACATATCAAAATAATCTCATTAAGTCAATCAAGTATAATGTATATTTGCTTCGAAAATCCAAGGTACTATAGTGTAAAAATGTCTTTAAAAATGACATTTGAAATATATATGTGTGTAGGTGTGCAAGGTTGTTTAGAGACCTTGAAAATCCCACTTTGATAAGAGAATGAAAAAAGCAGAGAAAATACACACATTGCTTTCTGGCAATTTGTAATAATATATCTTTTAGTACAGTGTGTGTTTGGCGAGCGGTCTCTGTGTAACGTTTGTATACATTGATTAATATTAAAAAACAGAGAGCACTAAATTATACTATTAAAATACTTGTGTGTTTGGGGTAGTGGTGGCGTTAAGACATGAGTATATAATGCTGTACACAGAATACATATTTTGCGAGAAAAACATTCATATGCTAACACTGTTTAATATTATCATCTGCAATTACTGTTTCGGGAACTGGATCACTATTATGTATGCATTCTGTATTGCATAGTTAATGGTGCAGTAAATAGAAGTGATTCAACAAAAAGCATGTATAATGTTTTAAAAAGAGGTATGCTGTATTTCACATCAAAATATGAGTGCCGATAGGGCTTTTGTCAGTTGAAATGTCCCCCAAAAATAATCCTGTAATGCTTGTCTGCAGCTGTTCTCTGTGGGTAATTTGGCTTTAGCATTGGTTCTATGATAAAAATACATAACTTTGAGCTAAGATTTGAAGGTGTCCTCCATCAATAAAAAATATATTTTTGTTAAAGAACTGGCTGTTACAGCAGGACATGCTGACAAAAATTGTGTTATCCATGGAGGACATCAAAGTCACATATTCAGTGTCTTTTTTCATATAGAATCCTGTCAAATTCCAGGTACAATCCTACCGAAAACAGCTGTAGACAAGCATCAAAATGATTTCTTCTGAATATAATGTTGGTCATTTGATGAATTTCCACAGAAAAAAAAAAAAACTACTTAACTTGGCTAAAAAGAGCTTCTATCCATCTCCTCCATTTGGATAATTCTTTGAAGGATCTGGTAATCGAGTTGCTGCCAAACATTTAGTAATTGCCTGCTTCAGATTTCATGAAGAGTATGTACCTTGCATGTTTATGATGTTTACAATCTTTCTTATGCCAAAGTGGCAGATCACTAGCTGTTGGTGGCTTGTACTTCTATAAAGACACTTTGGCTAATCTATTCTACATAAAGAGATACAAACAAAAACACTATTAAAATGTTTTTTTAAAGCTGCTTTTCAAGTTCTGAACTGAAAAGCTTCACTTTACAACACTCGTCCGGAGTTTTATCACAATGCAGCATATTAACACATTCCAATTTGTTTATCTCCCATTGTTAGAATATTAATTAGGTAGAGGATAAATGATAACGAGCAATCAAACAGATTACAGCACAGATGTTAATTAAGGTCAAAGTGTTCCTGGCATAATATTTGTTGCAAAGTGTTTCACGTTTATTGCTTCCATGTGGCGTGTCATTGATAATATTGTTGTGCAGCAAGGGGGAATCTTAATCCTGCTGACATTGAAATTAAACTCCTGTACCCGATGCAATACACCAGCAGTTTACACAGCTGCAGCAAATTGTATTCCAGGCAAGTGTCACTCCTTTAGATTCCCCATTGCTATTTGCTGTTCTTTCTCTCTCTCCAATTACTCAAACAGTTCAATAAAAGCTGGAACCTATTGTTGTTTACCCTGCCTCAGACCAGGTCTGCTCAAATTATTACAAGGTATGTGTAATACAAATATTACTTTTGTTTTTGGAAATATATACTCCAGGTATTGGACAGTACATTACATTTGACAGTGGTCTAGAAATTAAAGAAAGATTGCTTTGGCTTTTGTCATTTATTATAAGAGCCTGGTTAATTTGGATTTATATTTCTTGGTTAAAAGTAACATTTGTTGTAGGTGTGGATCAATAACAGGGCTGCTGAAAGTACCAGCTGTCACAAAGTATTTACGATTGTGTTTAGTTTCTTAAAGTGTTTCTGTACCATAGATGTACATGCTGACAGTTAATAAACAAAAAACATGCTGAAAGGCAATATACCCTGCAATTCAATAGTATTTCAAACCTTAAAATGTCCATCCATCGATCAGGAAGCTTTAAATTACAAACCAAAAAAAAAAAAAACACAACATAGAATAGATAAATCTGTGACTGACTGATTTAACTGTTTAAAACATCAACCTATATCTTGTTTACTGGTTTCTAATTGCAATTAAACCCTGATTAAAGGGCATGACCTTGATTGTTGACCTTGCCTCTACTTGGCAGTTGATTTTGTCTGTATGGTAAACTTATACCTTCCCAACATGGTCAACTACCACATAGTAATTTTATGTAGGGCCTTGTGACAAAGGCAGTGCTACCGTCTGCCTCACTGCCTAAAGGGCTGGACAGCCATGTGAAAATCCCAAGAATAGGGGGTGTAAATTGGCTGTCCAGCCCTTAAACTGTGTATTCCGTAAAACCTCAATTAAACGCTTCCAGCGTTTATTTACAATATTTGCCAGCAGACCTGGTGCATATTGGAGACCGGCGATTATTTGAGATCGCCGTTTAGATCACGAGCTTCACGTGTTTCATGCTGTCATTGAATAGCTGCTAACACACAACCGTGTAGCAACATCGTAAGTCAATTTAAACATTCCAGCAACTTTGTAAAAGGTTGTGTGTCAGTGGGAACTAATTAACAGAATAACACAATTACATTGTATTGTACACCCTCAAGTATAAAGCGAAAGTATACAGTATTTTTATATGAACTGGTTATCAAGGATACGGTGTGCAAAACATTGGAAAATGAACAAGCAGAAGTACGAATTTGTATTTAAAAACGGAATTAGATCTACCATTGTTAATAATAATAATAATAATAATAATAAATAATAATAATAATAATAATAATACAAACTTGTAAAATGATTATAAAAATGAGCGATAAAGTATCATTATCAAAAATAATTTATTGTTTAATCTCAAACTTGTACATTCTTAATACAACAAAACATGTTTAAATACACCAAGAGGTTTGTATCTGGCCTACTTTCAGCACGCTTGAAAACGTTTAATAACGTAATAACTGCATTAAACAAAAACGTATTACATGTAGGCCTACCTTAAATTACGTTTTCCATTATTATTATTTATTAATCCTAACAGTCACTTTCATTGCTATCACTTCATTACACTCAAGCTCCTCCTCATCTTCCTGCACTTCAATGGCAATGACAGAGACCTGACGTTTAATAGAGACCCGGCCTTTATTTACAATAATTGCCAGCAGACCCGGTGCGTATTAGAGACAGGCAATTATTTGAGACCCGGCAATTATTTTGAAGTTTAACAGTAAAAGCTTTCTGTTCATTTCAAGCATTGTTGGTGAACTGGTAGGACGTCGGGTGTGCTGTCCGAATTACAGCCTGTGTGAAGAGTGGTGAAATTGATGCACAGCTGTCCAGGTGCTGAAAGCTGTTCCCGGTTTAACAGCAAGAAAGACGGTGCGACAATCATCCTTTTAGCTGGAGGGCCTAAGTAACGGCAAGGTCTATACAGCCTCTGAGGGACAAGAAGAAAATGTTTGATTTATTTTTATTTCTTTGTGGACATTATCATTTTGAAGAAAATGTTTGATTTATTTTTATTTCTTTGTGGACATTATCATTTTGAACAGCACTCTTGACTTTTCTGTTTTTTTGGAAAAAGGAAACAATAAAGCTCCAGGTGTTATTGAACACTTACCTTGGTCGACTAAGTTACTCCCACACCACACTGTGACAGGCCTATTGCTTAATTCATATACTCTGTGTGTCCCAATACTGCCTCAATACTTGTTGGAGTGTAGTGTATTTTTAATGATGTTATCATCAACCCCTTGGAAAGCATGTGTTGAATAGAGAATATTATTTCAATCAACCCACTGGGATATTGAAATGTCACTATCTGAAAAAAAAGGTTTGGGGTAAAATTGTGATTTTAAGGTTAGGAAGAGTATGTGTATATACTAGTGTGGATGTTGCTGGAGCATTTGCCCCTGGACAAAGCAACAATATGCACAAATTCACCCTTGATAGACCAAATCCTGGCATGAATTAAATAGCATGTGGCCCATTGTAGTTATACTTTATAATAATCATGGTGGGGTTATAATTTAAATATAATCCAGACACTTAACTCATCTTGTTGTCCATACTGTATGGCTGATATTGATATGGTAATATGAGGTAAACTACTACCATTCATTTAGATTAAAATTTTAAAGAACACTAAATGTGCCTGTTCTACGAAGGATTATCTCACTGCAGATTATAACTGAATTAATGTTGATAGCATGTGCCACACCTGATTGTTTTTTAAATTACAGGCAAGAGAAAAGAAGCATTGTCGAACGTGCTCTTGAATGTCAAATGCATGGGGGAGTTACCATGAAAAGTTAGCTACTATTGCAGATTTATGCATACACTCATGACAACAATGTTTTGTGAGTTGCTTATACAATAAATACATAATGTAGTGTGATTGCTGAAAGCAGCTCCAGCTGTAAAGAGGAAGTTGGTAGTTACTGAAGTGCAGGAGGAGAGGGTGTGTGTCAAGGTGGTGTTCCAAGCTAAGCAGGGAGAATGGATGAGTTGGGAGAATGTGGAAGAGTGTAAGATTGGCTGACGAAACCTGTAAACAATGTAGCACAGGAGGGTCAGCTTCCTAAGGGCAGCAGTGTGGAGTAGTGGGTGTGGCTCTGGACTCTTGACCGGAGGGTCGTGGGTTCAATCCCAGATGGGGGACACTGCTGCTGTACCCTTGAGCAAGGTACTTTACCTAGATTGCTTTACCTAGATTGTAAAAAATAATGTGATGTCTTGTAACAATTGTAAGTCGCCCTGGATAAGGGCATGTGCTAATAAACAAACAAATAAATAAATAAATAAATAAATAAATAATAATAATAATAATAATAATAATAATAATAATAATAATAACAATCAAGGCCACTTATCATGTTCTTCCATCACCGCAGAACCTGAATGTGTGGGTAGGGGAGAACCTTGCACGTCCTTTGTGTTCATCACCGGCTACCCTGAAGCATATTCTTACAGGATGTTATATGGCTCTGAGCCAGGGTCGCTTCACATAACGTTATGAACAGGTTCTGCGATGCTTGGCATTAGCACTGGAAGAACGGCGTAATAAGATCAACAGCTCACCGCCAATATCTGCAATAGGTTACAGACAGAGAACAACATCCCTCCATCCAGGACAGTAATCAACAGCAAAAAATGTTGACTAGCACCTTATTTTCTAATCCGAGATTTCTACAACTACCCTTCGACCTGACATTGTGGAGGTGGGTTTTCTGGGATTCATCGTGCACTCCATGACCTGGCTTCTCAGATATACTGGATTCAGTGGACAGGACTTGCAGATTATAGTAAAGGCTCTAGCCAGGGAGGCAGACAGATGTAGCAACTGGCTCTGGTTGAGGAGGAAAGAGGCAGATTGGGGACCTCAAATGAACATCAATGGAAAGGAATGGTTGGCTGAAGTAAGTGATGGAGCCAGTTAACATCAAATGGAAAGGAAACATAGGAAGTAGAAGTTAAGTAAACTGGGCTGGGTTGGGTGGGGGATGGAGGGGAGTGTTCCTCGACGAAACAACAAAGATAGGAGGTGTCCACCTGATGACCCATGTGAAGTGCCCCACCCAGCCCATTCCAGACAGTTGCCATGCAGAGGAACTAGGGAGGCTGCAGTTTAGTTGATCCCTGGAGCCACCATCACCGCCATTGTGTGCTGATGCACCAGATAGGCCGCAAACAGGCTGATCCCTGGAACCAGCATTACACTTCAACCACCAACATTGGGCCAATAAAAAAATCACGTTACCTGGTAGAAGAAAAGCGCTGCAGGCTTATATATTACAGGGAAAATACCTCTTGGTTAGCTCTTTGGATCTGACGAAGTGGATACAAATATCCAGCGAGTACTATTACGTTTTTAATATTAACTATAATTGGCACATTCACACGTAGAATGACAAAGGTCTGCAATGTATTAATGACAGCATTAATAGGGTTTTTTCATTTTTTATTATTATTATTTCTCTGGGTAATAATCAGTCTCACTTTTATATGAAGGGATGAAATCTCAGATGGGTAATTCAAACTAGTCTCACTTTGACATGAAGGGATGATCAGATCTTCTCCAGATTGGCTTCAGATCGGTAAAGTTAATTTTCTGCACTTCAAAGGGATCATTTGCAAGACAACCCCAAGCTGAACACGACAAGATTTTGGCTATCTAAAAATGTAATTTAACCCCAAGCCGATGGAGTCGTATTTCGGCTTGGGATCCTAACATATAAACTGACCTAATACTGTCACTGTTGTAATAAAACTGTCATTGTGCAAATTGGAGATTGATTATTTTGTTAACTTTAATTATAGAGGATGATTTCATAGATTGCACAATGTCGTTGGAGCAAAGCAAAAGCTGCATCGTTTATGTATCATATCTTATATGTACAGTCTCCGTCATATATTTTTCATTTGCACAAGACCTTTTATGTATCCTCCAGTTTTCGCACTCTATTATTTTACTCCCCTTCCGCTCACACCTTGACATACGGACATGGTTTTCTAAATAGTTTTGGAATTGGAATGGGAATCAGTTCCAAAAATCTCCCCAAACTGGTCAAAGGATCATAGAATAATCTCCCAGATCTGGTTTTACAAATGTTCAACCTTTAGTTGTGTCCGGATTGAATTTCATGTCATGTGCGAAAGATCTGCCTGCAGCTGTTTATGAATTCCAAATAAGGGTAAGAGGCTTTGATTCAGGTACCTTGCACAAGGGATATAAAGGGGGATTGCATAGAATGTTGAATTGTATAGGCCAAGATGTCAGTGGATGTGTCTGGGGAGCTTGCTTTCCTTCGGCTAGACTAATGAGAAGAAAGAACTGGCTGTAAAACATATCTGTGGATATGTCTGTATTGTTCTTACCTGTCAGACTGCTGGATACAGTTAAAACAACTAGCATTTTGTTGGAGTTCAAAACAATTTATAATATGCACCCAGCTTATAGAAAACCAACAAATAATCATGCAGTAAATTGTTTACTGACATACTGTATATTCTGAAATTTCTGTCTCTTTTGAGATTTAATTTGTAAACTCCCCCAAAATGTCACAAAAGCTACTGTGGACTTAGTACCCTTCAATATTAGCAGTGGCCCCAGAAAGGTAACACGCAGGTCTAATAAGCACAGGGATGATTAACAAAATGAATGGGCACACTTTATAATTAGGAAAAGATTTTATCATGGTAAAAGCATGTATAAATCATGTCAAAGTATATTAAAAACAGACAATTTACAGAATTAACTTGGCTACAACTATTTTAACTTACATTTTTATATGTTTATGAATATAACATCTATCTAATGTATTTAACATGTATTTAAATGTTCTCTTTTAACACACGTTCCTAGTCATACTGTAAGTAAACAATATATAATGTATTTTTCCTGTAGTCTTTCCCACACATTTCTGATTAAAGTTTAACAAAGTTAATTGTCTACTTTGTTCTACTTTTTTTAATTCATTTGAATTACTCTGTTCTGTTTTAACAGTGCTCAGCAAATGAATAATATTTTACATGAGGATGTTTTAATGCATTCACGTTTTAAATAGAAGGCATCATGAACATTGGTTCAAATCGTAAGCACTTCAGTAAAACATCAATCCCAAATGTGATTTTTTTATTCATGAATTTAAATCTTATAAGTGGAATCATATTCATGTGCTGACTTTCCTGCATTCTAAATGTCTCTTTCCAAAAGGCTGGGTTTAGATTTGGTTTACTGCAATGGTACTATAACTCTAAGTTAATGGTGTATCTTAACTGGATTGTCATTGGATTATGTATTGTTATGGATTCTTGGTGTAGTTAAAAAACAGGGTTTCATGTAAAACCTAAAAGTCCCATAACCAAACTGGATATTCAGCCATATTGTCAAGTACCACATTGAACCACCATCTGTCAAGAGAAGAACACTTTTTGTTTGCTTTGGTTTGGTTTGGAAGGGCTGGCTACCTCTGTGCCTAGTCCCAGTCCCTTTAAGCAAGATTTGTTCTTGTCAATACCCAGGGTTGCTACAATTGCAGTTGCTTGGTTTGAGGTTTCTATTGCTACTTGGCACTACAAAACATTTTCAGAAGCCAGCTGGCAGCTTACGACCACTGGGGTCATTTTCTGGAATACATATTAGAATGTGCCAGAGGCAGTCATTGGCACTGTGTATATTCTATTATATTATCCCACATACTGGTCTGTTAGGCCTAATGTTCAGTGGGTGTCCTCTATACCTGCTTTCCAGGTATTTGCTCTATTCAACCGATGAACCTCAGCAGTGGATGTTACCAAGCTACTGAACCCTGGAAGAAAGAGTTCTGATCGACTGGTCTCTGCCTGGCTTCGTCTGCTGCATGCCCTGCACAGATCGCTGTGTCACAGGGAGATAAACCTCCCTCCCTGGGAGTGCAATGCTCCTAGTAGGCCTCCAGGCAAGATAAGCAACTTTGCGTGACTAAAATTTGAACCAGCAGATTCTGGTGTTTATGTGTGTTTTAGCAGCAATCAATACCTACTAGGGAATAATCTATTTGTTGTATGGATCCTAATTCAAAAAATGGCATAATTGTACATTGTACCTACAGCTTGCCAACATATAAATAAAGTCCTACATATTTAAAACTGTTTTAACAATTAGTGAACCTATTTATTATGAATCAATAATGCTTCATTAAATACTAAGTACCATTTACAATGTAATCCTGTAAGTAACAGATAATGAATGTCTCTGAGGCAACCATCATGTGCAGAATTTTACTTACTAAATTGAATATTTGTCAACAAGTAAATGGCTTTTCATTAAATGAAAAGGAACATCATTGAACATATTGATAACATGCCATTTGTTGTGACTAATTTACAGTGTTCCACATGTAGGTACATATAATTATTGGAGTTTTGTGTTTTATTTATGCAGCCAGTAGATGGCACTGCAACCCTTTATGTAACCTGTATATTAACACTGAACTGCTTGGTATTTGAGGGTCACATTATGGTGAAGTATTGCTGGTATGAAATGCCATTTTAGAAGAACGCCAAATACCCCAATTAATTCTTTTTTTAATACTTAGAGAGTTTGGCATAATTATTTAATAGAAACTGAAGTTATCTCAAATCCAATTATGGTACGAGTGCATAAACTACCAAAATGTGTGATTGTGCAGATTACTACAATTCTAAAAAGAGAATACCAGCATGAGGATGAGAATATTAGTCTTTCTTTTAAGATATTTGATTTTCAGATTTTGCAAGAACAACATTGTTTCCATGGCAACATATTACAAATAGCCAAGGTGACCAGATGTTTAAGTCCTTAAACTGGGATAGTATGGAAATATTGTGAATAACTTCTAACTTCCAAGCTACAGGGAAGCTCTATGGTTTTTATTTTCATTTTGGCAACGTTTGATCTAATATCATATTATTAATTTCTTAGCAGAAACCCTTATCCAGGGCAACTTACAATTGTTACAAGATATCACATTATTTTTTACATACAATTACCCATTTATACAGTTGAGTTTTTACTGGAGCAATCTAGGTAAAGTACCTTGCTCAAGGTTACAGCAGCAGTGTCCCCCACCTGGGATTGAACCCACAACCCTCCGGTCAAGAGTCCAGAGCCCTAACCACTACTCCACACTGCTACCCTTTCCTATTGAAAGTGAATGCAGACACTGATTTTCAGAGTGGAATCTTTTACTTCTAAAAACTTTTTTTGTGAATAAATGATCTTATTGACTTTGTAATTACATTACACAGTAGCAATTCAATATCAAAGTCTGAGATTCTATTTTATTGATGATTTCTGCTGCAAATCTAGTCCCTTTTCTGCCTAAGAAACTGCATCTTCTCTCTTTGATTTTCACTTTCCATCTTGCCCTGTCTCCATGCTATCCTCCAGTATCTAATCTGCAAACCAGGCCCTTCCTGTATGAAAACATTGCATATCTCAATATTTATATGTATTAAATGGTTACTTCATAGATTATATTTTATATTGTAGTTTCTACTTGGATCATTAGTGTGCTGTGATTAACAGATACTAGGATATATTTTTGTCAGCCACTTTCTAAACTACTTGGCTACTATTAAAGGTGATGAAATATGTTACATATCCTATCTTTTGACTGTGCAATAAATGAAGCCCACTAATCAGCTTTTCTGCGTTTTAACGTTTATCTGAATAGTTGTATTTCCAACCCCTCCCCTCCCCTCCCCTCCCCTCCCCTCCCTTTAACAAGGGGGCATCACTTAGTTAAAACAGAAAGAACCCTGTTAAAAACATTTATTGCATGATGAAATTTCCTCCATATCCTATTTTTCGGTACCAATCAATGAGAAAGCATCTTCTGACAATCTAAATGAGATAACTACAAAGGCTAATTTCTTTGCTGATCTTGGCTGGAGTTTATTTTTATAGTCAACAGTATAGACTGAGACGTGGATCAAGGTCTAATAAGATTAAATCATATTCCTTTTTCTGCTCTTTTGTACTTACGAAAGGAATGCTACTTAATCTTCCTTAATATAAGCATAAGCATTAGCTTATGTAAACTGTGCAGCGAGGTTTTCAGATTGTCAGGAGACGCTTTCTCATTATCATTGATTGGTACTGAAAAACTGCATAGACAAGGCATGAAATGTCACCATACAATTAACACGTTTTTAACAGGTTCCTTTCTGTTTAAAGTGATACCTTTTGGCTTAAAATGTGTTACAAAAGGATATTTGTAAATATAAAACTATTTGGAGAAACTTAAAGGGATCAGCCCACACGCAGCCCCAAAGTCGTCTGCACGCGTATATACAAATAGCATGGATGAAGAGTGGTACCTGTATGAGCCGTTATTGTTAGACTGCTGTAGTCTAACCTCTTCAGGCAGTGAGAGTGATGATTCAAACGAGGACAGCCTCCAGTTCGTTTTAGCAACAGTCAGCGGATAAACCTGCCTGCAATTCGCTGTGATTGGTTGCAAATGTGAACGTTACTGTTCAGCAATTCTCCAGATTTGCACTCCGCTGTGCAGCCGCTGTTTAATGCTACTGGTCGTTAAACCTTCACTTTCATACCAACAATCGTGTCATTTTACTGTAATATGTTAGATATGGTATTAGCACAGCAGCCTGCATGAAAATACAATATTCTGTTACCAGCGCGACGAAATGAGCATCCCAAAAAAGGTTCTGGGGACACTGGGACCAGTATTCCAAAAGTGTGACTATCCCGTCCAAAACTGGATGTCTGGTAACCTTATCAATAGCAAACACTGGCACATTTTCAGGAGATGAACTTTAACTAACAATACAACAAATTAAACCTCCACTTAATGAATATGTTTAACACTGAACTCTTTGCTTGTAGACAAAATATTTTTTTGTGTAAAAATACAAAGAATTAATGTTTAACTTAATGCTTTTCAGAACATTTATTCATTGCATCCTTAATAAATAAGGCCATGTCTCTATTTTCCCTTATTAAAAAAAAAACCATGGCCTCTATATATTAACGTCTCTATTATACCACATTTCACTGTTTATTTTCAGAGAATTTTATACATTTATTTGTAAACAAAATGGCCTTTATCTGCAATTATTACTCTTGGAATCTCCATTTAATTCAGCAAAATGACTTATTTATTTTATTTTTTTTTAAATCTTGTCTCATGTGTCCTCAAACTTACTAGCAGATGCTACCTTGCTTTTGGATGTTCAGGCTGGGCAGAGCTTTACTGAACTTTTAAAGACATTATACAAAAACAACACAGGTTCACTTACCAAACTCCTCTCCTCTAATGAACCCCTGTGCTCTCCATTTATAGAATGTGGCTGCTCCCAATTAGCATCAATTGTTCAAATAGGAACAGCCACATTCTCACATGTTTTTGGCAGGGACAGGAATTAACCCCATCCCTGCCAATCACAACCAAAACACACAACACAAAAATATTTACAGGCAGCGCTCTCGCTCTGCCTCAGCCCTCTACCACGTTAGCCTTTTATCTAAGGGGTTTTAGGGTGGCTTTTTCATTTGATTGTGACAAAGCCCTAGGTGTCAAGACCTATGATCCAGGAAATTCAAAAGCAACAGGTGTAAATATATAGTTCCCTCCAGCTAAAGTAACCATTGGGGAAACATGAAAGATCTTAGGGCTACAGTATAAAGTAAGCTGATTCTATAAATAAGGTCATAAAATAAGATGGATCTGCAATCTTCTTCAAGTCAACCCATTTTAGTTATTATGGTCAAATGTGTCTCGTTGTGTCTTCCAATACATGATAATTTCATTTAGATGCCCTAGTCTGTCAGAACAGAGGTCCTGCAAATGGGCAATATTATATAATAGTGCTGTCACTGCTTCTCATGAAATACTGAAATGGACTTCAGAAATCCCTATTAGCAGAACCTTAAAGGGATACTTTGTTTAATGTTCTATAATTTGTGTTATCTGTCACCCTCTGTTGTTGTTTCTGCTTTACTAACTGTTCAGCTAAAAGTTCATTTCTGAAGTAAGATGGTCTTAGAAATAACCACTATTAAACTGCAATTGTCATTTCTGCCCCCTTTGCAACTATTCCAAAGTGAATGGAAAATCTTAATACAAAACCAGTTTCAGAGGTGACAAAAATTACAGTAGCACCAACCTACTGTAGGAGGGCAGCAGTGTGGAGTAGTGGTTAGTGCTCTGGACTCTTGACCGGAGGGTCGTGGGTTCAATCCCAGGTAGGGGACACTGCTGCTGTGCCCTTGAGCAAGGTACTTTACCTTGATTGCTCCAGTAAAAACCCAACTGTATAAATGGGTAATTTTATGTAAAATAATGTGTAAAAAATAATGTGATGTCTTTTAACAATTCTAAGTCGCCCTGGATAAGGGCGTCTGCTAAGAAATAAATAATAATAATAACATGATGATCAAAGCAGAGACAACAGTAGCGAATTATACAGAATATACAATACAGGACATTCAGCAGGTGAAAATTTAGATGGCAAAGTCTGCCTTAATGGGTTCTGCAAACGGTTACAGGTGTTTATTCTTTGCACCCAAGTGTCCTGTACAGTATGTCCAAATATTTCTAACAAGTATCGAGGTCCATTACAATAAAAACACCCCAAAAATAAATCACCTCAGCCTGGAAAAAACAGTAGTCATTAAAAATAACCCTGGAGCTTGTAATTAAGACAGGCCCATTCAATGAAATTTTTCTCATGGGATAAACAGCCGGCACAAATGAATACCAATAGTTCTCTCAGACAGCAGTGACTGTTCACAGGTCCTTCATCTATGGAGGTGTTGTGTAGGAGGCTAAGAGATGTAGTAATCCTGGCTTTGACCTGAGCCTCCAATCATCTTGAACATACGTCCCTGCAGCAGGGAATCTCACTTGACAGTTTAATTCTGCTCAGGAGAATGTTTGCAGGGATAATCCTATTCAAACTGCTGGATTAGGATGGCCTGTTTGTGGCTTCAGGCCCATAAAGCCATTAGCTGAAAATTGTGCAGGGGTTTTGTGATCTTCTTAGCTGGTAAACCATTTTTTTTCTTTTAATAGTTATTGAATAGAACTGGCAAATTTATAATACATCTTCTTGTGAATCCCCACTTCTATAAAGTAGGGGCTGACATTAAACTGCACTTTGGAGTGTTAAAGAATGTAAACCTATGAAAAAAACTTTGCCAGATGGAAACTCTTGTCTAAAAATCAAATGGACCCGTGAAAAAGAACAAACCTCTTTGTAATTTAACCCTGCAACTCTGAAAGCCTTTCTAGGCATCTTTCATCAGTCTCTTCATTTTCTTTAAAGTGAAAAAAAAAATCACAGGCAAAATCTATGCCAAAGAATGTGTAAATTACTGCAATAATGTGTTATATGAAGCATATCATTTCTGTCCCAGTAAACACTCATAGGTAATGGAAAAAAAGTGGTTTTGATTTATGCTGTTTTCAGTGCATGGTAGACCTAAGGCCCACCCATGTCTATCATGAAAACAGATCCTGAACTGCGGCACATCTAAACACTGCTGTCCTAAACTCACACTCAGAATAAGAGTGAACCAATCTCATTTGTTACACTGTTGTTATTTTTTAAAATATAAACTCTAAGGATTGTAAGGCAAGTTTCTCGAACCTTAAGCAAACAATAAATGTAGGCCCATACCAATGAGAAATATATTATGGAGGAAAACATGAAAGAGACTAGTACTACCATTTTTTTTTCCGGTAACACTTTACATTGGTGTTTCGCTAATTACTGTGCATTTACATGGTAGTTAAATGTGAAACGAAATCGGGATCACAATTCAGAGCCAACGGTAGGCACAGGCTATAGGCGGCTGTCTTTTGTTGTTGTAGCTCAGTTTTGTGGCTACCAAAAGTATTATTGACTTGAGTGGTTTATTTTTTGTAACAGAAAATGTTATTTGTTCTGATCAGGGGCGAAGCTAGCTTTTTCATGACAGAGGGAGCCAGTGTTACTCTAGGGAGCCCATTGTTAAAATAGTTGTCTTATAATTTACTGGTGTCATGATCGTATATGGAAGCAGGTGTAGCAGAAGTGCTGAATTACTGTATAGTGGAATGCTGATGTGCAGAAAGTAGACTTTTAAGACTATAACAACGCTCAGTTAAAAGTCAATAAACTTTCAAAAACTGTAAAGACTCAGTACATAAAATAGTTGAAAACATAACAGGAGATGCAAATATTTGGAATACAAATCCCCACTATTGAGGTACTAAGAATCCAGTGAATGTTAACCAAAAATGTTAACAAAATGTACATATTTTTAATTTTAGTGAAATAAAAAAATAGAACAAAATAATAATAAAATGCTGTTATCGAACAACAACAACAACACTACTACAAACAACATTAATATTAATTAATGTAATATAAATATTGTAGCGCGCCTGCTGCTGCCATCCGCAGGACTGACAAGTAACTGTGCAGCGGCGTCCCAGAATGCCATGCGGCCGAGCAAACTGCACTGTACTTGTTGTAGCTGATGTTTATTAATTGAGAATTATTCAATATGTTTATTTGGTTGCTTTTCACGTTTCTGTTACCTGTTGTGTCCCTGTGTCTCCCTGTGGCAGGATGGCTCACAGTGGTGAGGTGTGGTGACGTCACAGACCAGAATCACAGACACACAGCAGCTGCGGGTTAAAATTGAGACGCAAAAGCGCTCGGTTTCTTTATTAAATAATAATGAAAATAAAAAAGTTAAACAAAACACACACACACAAAACAAACGGGCACAAGGGCCAAACAAAACAGTAAACAAACACAAACGGGACGAAACAGACAAACAAGTATCGTGCTGAACCAATAGCAATTGTTATGTTTCGCTTCTCCTCTCTATCTCCCCATACCTCCTCTCTGTACACCCAACCCCAACTGAGTGACTCTGTGCGTCTTTTATGCAGTTGTACCGAGACTCGATTGCTAATCAATCATTCAATTAGAATCTCGGTACAACTGCACATGGATTAATTATGTGTCCTTCCCCGTGCTCACATAGTATTACATTTTAATCAGCACGTGAAGTGATGTGCAACCCTCGTGGCTAAATACAAATATACATTTTATCACACGTGCTACGCAGACCTATTCATATCCCGTGTACCAATGACTATACACCAACATTTAACACACTACATGCAACATATAAACAAACAATACACACAAGGCGGGGTCACGCTGCCACATATCTCCCCCCTTGTGTGCAGCACACATGGCCTTAAAAGGTCACCTCCCCCCTTAGTCCCAAAGTCCCGGTCATTGTCCCGACCCAGGAACAGGGGCACCAATATGTCCAGGGGGCGGCCATGGTGGGAGGTCCTCCTCCCAAACCTGTTTTGCAGCCAGCAGCTCCCTCTTCTGGGGCTCCGGCCACAGATGTTCCGGCAGCGAAATTGCGGCGGGGGAAGGTGGTCTCTGGACCTCTCCCCCCTTCTTCGTAGCCGGCAGCTCCCCTTGGTGGGGCTCCGGCCACCCTAACTCCAGCAGCGAAATTGCTGCGGGGGGAGGTGGTCGCCTGACTTCTCCCCCCCTAATCATGGCTGGCAGCTCCCCTCCGTGGGGCTCCGGCAACCCGTTCTCCTGTAGCGAAATTGCTGCGGGGGGAGCTGGTCTCCTGACCTCCCCCCACCTTCTTCATGGCCGGCAGCTCCCCTCCGTGGGGCTCCGGCCACAATTTCTCCTGCCACAGTTGGTGTCCGGAAGTGGGACTACATCGCCTCCAGGAGTCAGACCGAAGAGTTGTGTGTGGGGAAGAGAAAAAAAGAGAAAAAAAGTGAGTTCTGAGAAGAAAAAGAGAACAAAAAAAAAGTTTTTGTGAAGAAAAAGGGAAGGAAAAAAAAGGAAAGAAAAGAAAATAATTTGTTTTTTTTTTGGGAAAAAAAAATAAAATAAGGAAGAAGATGGGAAGAAGCAGGAGGAGGAAGCAGCAGCAACAGCAACAGCAGCGTGGGGCCGGTCGCAGGTCCCACTGCATCTCGACCACGCTGGACGTCTGCCTCACCTGCTTGAAAGGTGAGGAGTGGTGCTTCGCTATTGGCGAGGTTGGGCACTTTGCCACACTCCCCTACCATGTGTTTCCCAATGTTGCCGTGGCCACCCTCACCTGGTTGTCTCCGTTCAGGGGTGGCCTCCCCCTCTCGCTTCTGTGTGTGTGTCTCTGTCACTGCCTACAGTAGTTCTAGCACTTGTTGCTATAAGCACAAATGCAGAAGTGCTGTTTGAGCAGCTTATAATAAAGAGCAATTATTATTAAGAATCCTGCTTATTGCCTCTGCTTGAACCACGGCAGCGCACTGGGTGCTACAATATATATATTATAATCAGGGTTTATGTAGCATTTTACTACTAATATATTTTTTTGTTTTGTTTTGAGAGATGGCATAGCTGCAGTAGGATTTATTTCATTTCTGACTGCAACAGGGCGAGGAGCCCTGTACAGTGTTTTGTTTATTTATTTTTAGAAAGGGGTCTCCCCCTCCGCCCCTGTGTTATTTTGTATTTGTATATTATGATTTAGTTATTTTATTCGACGGTGTGTTATTGTTAGTTTATGGTTTTATAAATGTGATGGCGAAGCGCAGTATGTTTTGTTATTGTTTATTTGTATTTATGTATATATATATATGATGGCATAGCCGCATTGTTTTGTTTTATTTTTGTATTATTTAATAGCGTGGATGGGAAGCCCCATCCACAGTAATAAAAAAAACCCTGTGCAGAAGGTGGCCATCTCCCGAATTAATTAAGTGATTAATTTGTTGCTAAATCGGGAGATGGTCACCTGCATATAAACCTGCAGCGCTCTCAGTTCCGTGTGGGTGTTAGGAGCGAGAACAAGAGCAGAGAGAGGAGGAGAAATTTATTTAAAATTAAACCTATTGGGTCAGTGAAGGCGATTGCTCAGCCTGACCTGGGTTTTGTTAATTTTTGTGTTTGGGATTATTTTGTTTAAACTTTTGTTTTGGCTCTGTGAGCAAATTGTTTTCTGTTAAAATATTTTATTTATTTTTGGTCATTTAAATAAACGGCGCGCAGTGTCTTCTTCGAACTGCAGTATTTTTGGGTTTGTTTTCCTTCCTACATCTGGCCTGACGTCACCACTCGTCCATCCCTGTCACACTGACACATAATAAAATGACAAACAAAAGCTAGCCAGCAGTGTGGAGTAGTGGTTACGGCTCTGGACTCTTGACCGGAGGGTCGTGGGTTCAATCCCAGATGGGGGACACTGCTGCTGTACCCTTGAGCAAGGTACTTTACCTAGATTGCTCCAGTAAAAACCCAACTGTATAAATGGGTAATTGTATGTAAAAAATAATGTGATATCTTGTAACAATTGTAAGTCGCCCTGGATAAGGACGTCTGCTAAGAAATAAATAATAATAATAAAGAGAAATGGACGACTTTAAAAAAATATTCAGAGTTGTTCATTTCCTAATTACTAGGCAGACATGGTCATTTAAATATCCCCTCCCCTAAATTACTATGAATTGAGTAATCTGCATTGGTACAGCTGACTTTTTTTCCTAAATAAGCAATGCATTTCCTGAAAGTACAGCAAAAACATTGTTAGGAAAACTGTCATGACTTATCCTTAAATGGGGTTACCCTTGGCAAATCATATTTTTAAAACCCTTTTTTTTTCCCTTCCACAGAAGTAATTGAAATATTGTAATTCTGCCCCAACCAGCTTTCTCTGTAATCTCAAATTGACTGGAATGGGGTGCAGTTGTCATTTTACAGCTAAAAAGTCCATAAAACACCCATGGATATAAGCACCAGCAGGGTTAATTTATGGTTTGAATCCACCACTGCTAGGTCATTACAATTCGCTTGTTTTATATGAAGAGCCTTAATTAAAAAATCCCATTTTAGACACTCTAATGAGGTGTAGGCCAAGGCACATGTGTGGGTGGCTTGTCAGTAGTATCTAATTAATTCATGTGACACATCAAGCTAATATAAGTAAAGCCCTGTGCGGATACACATAACAAATCCCCCTGTTACAAACTTAAAGAGTAAGTAGATGATACAGTGTTAAAGAGTAAGTAGCAGGGTTCTGAAAAATATAATGTTATACGTCCCCACGTGTTGCTACAACTGTTTAAATAATGCACCTGCCATTTTTCATTTCATTGTTAACAACTTTTTGCACTTAGAACTTTAAAGTCTGTTTCATAGCTGTTTTCAAAATGTCTGCTCTAGTGCACTGATAGTGTAAGGATTATTGCTCACATTGTCAAACAGGTAACACAGCAATAACGATCCATGATGTGGTACGGAACAGAAAAGCCAGAGCACTTGTTTTTTTTGTTTTTTGTTTTTTTTTTTGCTTTTCCTGCCGTGATTTCCTTATAAAATGTTATAGATAACTTGAAATCAGCAACTGCTCAAGAGATGAAAACAATTAAAAAGGTCTAATTAAGCAAATTATCAGTTCAATTAAGGTTCTAGTTAACTAGAACCATCACAACAGTCATTTTGATAGTTTGAGGTTTTCAAATTTAAATTACTCTGAGTGTCTGAAAGTTACGAGGTTGTCCTTTTATGACTTTTCCTAAATACATGAAAGGCAAGATTGCGAAAAATAAGGAAGTTATAATCCCGCCCACCTAGAACCACCAAAGCAGTCATTTTGACTGACTTTTACAATACATGTTTTTATTTCGAATATAACCTACAATATTTTATGTTTTTATATATACAAGCCCTTATGTGATCTCTATCCCCACTGAGCTTACAGCAGGATGTCTTTGAATAGAATATGGCTTTTGAAGTCTAGACATGTAGACAAAATAAACGGCACCATGACTTCCTTTTAACCCCAGGAATGAAGTGTCAGGTCAAACAGTCCAGGGTACTCTGTTCCCTTTACTTAGCGCCAAGAAGCATTGTCTTTCTGTCACAATGTTACTTTAAGAAATGTTTTTACAGTTTTGTATGTACATATACCTGTTTACACACTAGTTTCTTTTGAAATGTTTATTTTATTATAGTTTTTCATTTTTTGATTATATGTGGTAAGTTAATTGTTTAAATGTTCATTTAAATACCTTGTTTCGGCTGTGCAGATGTTTGATATGATGTTGTTGAATAAAACTTTTGAGTTGTATCCGATAGTTTGCCTTTTATTTTAATACTGAGGTTGTTTAAAATGTAACCGTCTTAATGCCCGTCGGGGGCAGTTCTAGGTATGAGTATAACCGCGGCAGTTCTAGTGTTAAATAATTGAGAGCGCAGTTGGGTCCCCAGGACTGGGGTTGAAAACCACTGATTTAGAGAAGTTCTAAGTGTAAAAAGTTGTCAGGATGTTAACAATGAAAAGAGAAATTACAGGTATGTTATTTAAACAATTGTAGCAACACGTGGGGATGGATAACGCTATATTTTTTGGAACCCCACTACTTACTCTTTAACACCATATCATCTACTTACTCTAAGTCCCATTTACAAGATTATTTCTGAAGATAAATTCTCTTTAACAAAAGTGGTTCCCCACCACAAGGTGGTCTGTAACAAGTTGTATCTGTATTTTCTGAACAATGTTTCATATATTTTTTTTTTTATTGTTTCTCAAACAAATCCGATATTTGCTGTTACGTTTTCCTGTTCAGCTGTAAAAACCATTACTTCTTGGGTGATGAAGGGAACGACAGTGGAGCTGATATATAATAGGAAATGCATTCATTCATATATTCATCAACCTTCACAGTTTTCATTGCTTTTACATATATGCCCAAGCTATGATAAATTGTAGCCTTTGTTTCACATTTCTAATGACTGTGCATGCCTTTTATAAGACAGTCTCTCCTCTAATTCTAGATATAGGGTCTAATTTAATAAGCTTGTGCTTAATTTGCACCATTTGCTGAATGCTATTGTTACAAGATGAATAAGAAACATGTCTGTCTTTCAAATAACTCAGATAATGAATTGACCCCAAAGATATCTTAACATTCAAACTGTTTGCATGAAATACCTTAGTCCTCAAACTCAAATTAACATTGTTTTCTGTTTATTAAAAAAAAAAAAAAAAAAAAGCATAAAGATTGGTACAAATTGTGCTGAAGCTTACGAAGAAAGACATGTGCTCTTTTATATTCCACTTAATGTTTGCATGCTGTTATTGTGCTTATTTCTGTACATAGTCTTCCCTGCCAGACACTAACAAGAAACATATTGTACCAATATATTTGTAATATTCATTTGTATATTCTTTCAACTATTGTGACTTCACTTAGACAATGAATTGAGACTGAACAGAGCCAGACATGAAAACAGTATACAGTGTATATATATATATATATATATATATATATATATATATATATATATATATATATATATATATATATATACAGTGCCTTGCAAAAGTATTCAGACCCCTGACCAATTCTCTCATATTACTGAATTACAAATGGTAAAATTGAAATTTCGTTCTGTTTGATATTTTATTTGAAAACACTGAAACTCAAAATCAATTATTGTAAGGTGACATTGGTTTTATGTTGGGAAATATTTTTAAGAAAATTAAAAAACTGAAATATCTTGCTTGCATAAGTATTCAACCCCCACACATTAATATTTGGTAGAGCCACCTTTCGCTGCAATAACAGCTTTAAGTCTTTTGGGGTAAGTATGTACCAGCTTTGCACACAGTGTCGGAGTGATTTTGGCCCATTCTTCTTGGCAGACTTGCTTCAGGTTGTTCAGGTTGGTTGGACGATGCTTGTGGACCGCAATTTTCAAATAGTGCCACAGATTCTCAATGGGATTGAGATCAGGACTTTGACTGGGCCACTGTAGGACATTCAACTTTTTGTTCTTGAGCCACTCCAGTGTTGCTTTGGCCTTATGCTTGGGATCATTGTCCTGCTGAAAGGTGAATTTCCTCCCAAGCTTCAGTTTTTTAGCGGACTGAAGCAGGTTCTCTTGCAGTATTTCCCTGTATTTTGCTCCATCCATTCTTCCTTCAATTTTAACAAGATGCCTAGTCCCTGCTGATGAGAAGCATCCCCACAGCATGATGCTGCCACCACCATACTTCACTGTAGGGATGGTGTGTCTTGAGGCATGGGCAGTGTTAGGTTTGCGCCACACATAGCGCTTTGCGTTTTGGCCAAAAAGCTCTATCTTGGTATCATCTGATCACAAAACCTTTTCCCACATCGCAGCTGGGTCACTCTCATGCTTTCTGGTAAACTCCAGATGTGCTTTCAGATGGTACTTTTTGAGTAACGGCTTCTTTCTTGCCACCCTCCCATACAGGCCAGTGTTATGCAGAGCTCTTGATATGGTTGACTGGTGCACCATTACTCCACTCCCAGCCACTGAACTCTGTAGCTCCTTCAAAGTGATTGTTGGCCTCTCTGTGGCTTCTCTCACAAGTCTCCTTCTTGTTTGAGAGCTGAGTTTTGAGGGACGGCTTTTTCTTGGCAGTGCCTGGGTGGTGTGATGCAGCTTCCACTTCCTGATTATTGATCAAACTGTGCTTACTGGGATATCCAAACGCTTGGAAATTATTTTGTACCCTTTCCCTAATCTATGCATTTGTATTACTTTATCTCTAACTTCTGTAGAATGCTCTTTGGTCTTCATTTTCCTTCAGATTCACAGCCTGACCAATGATCCTTCAACAGTGGGGTTTTTATCCAGAAAATGTGACAGCAACTTTAATGTTTCACAGGTGGAGGCCAATGGTAAGGCAATTGTGTCCTCGTTAGGGCAATTTCTTTCATCGGTGTAAACTGGGAGCTTCCACAGCACAGGGATTGAATACTTATGCAAGCAAGATATTTCAGTTTTTTATTTTTCTTAAAAATATTTCCTAACATAAAACCAATGTCACCTTACAATAATTGATTTTGAGTTTCTGTGTTTTAAAATAAAATATCAAACAGAACGAAATTTCAATATACCATTTGTAATTCAGTAATATGAGAGAATTGGTCAGGGGTCTGAATACTTTTGCAAGGCACTGTATACACACTTTTGTAGTCAGTATCTCTTTATAAGTCTTGCTTCTCAGATAACTTTGAGTGCATGCACTTGAATTTTAATGGCACTACATTTCACAGACTAACCTCAATATATGATTCAGCATTATTCTACAGCTGCGGAGAAGCATTTTTTCCTCTTTTTGCTTTTGAGCATTTTAATGAGCATGGTGAGCATAAAGTATTGTTTGAATGTAGTGAATGAAAGTGAAAAAAGAGGAAGAAAAGACATGAGAGGGAAGAAACTAATGTTGAAGCTACAGTGCATGAAATTAAAAAAAGCCTCAGAATATACTTGCTACCTTGAATGTTTTATTGCTTGCGTTCAGCTTTCTCTGCTGACCAGGGAATGCAGTCAGACAAGTGGAAAACCCTTCTATTCACATTCACAAATTCTGTACCAGGACACACACACAGATTACCTGTAAATAGTAATGGGAAATGAGACATCTTCAGTTGTTTGTTTGATATGCTCCTAACACATTGAGATGATTACAATCTTGTAAAGACCTTACTATAAAACGCTTAAGGAACATTGTTGTAAATGCATAGCTTTAGTGTCAGAGGAAATAGTGAAACTGTTGCTGTATGGGAGACAGGAGACAGGCTTGCCTGTCAGTCTGAGCAGGGTGGGAATAGCCGTTGGGAGCAAAACACTGGTGATCTGTTAGGAAGAGACAGCAAAAATCTTAAACAGCGCAACCTTTAAGGAATGTCTATGTCAATAAGGTTCCTGTGCCAGTAGGTTCTTGTTGCTTTTGACAGATGACGCCGTTATGATCTTTTAGGCATTATTTTTTGACACAAATATTTGTTACGGAGATTTTTAGTGTTGTTATTGTAGCTCGGCTCACGGCTCAATTGCTCTGTCTGTTAGTGTAAAAGTATTATGGGTCTGACCTGCAGGCTCTGCAGACAAAACTCGGTACAATCTTAAAGCCCATCAGTACTGTAGCAGGGCAGAAGGAGAGAGCCCTGCACACTATTTAAGAGGGCAGAGCAAAGCCCTGCTAATATAAAGTGTATTTGTTTTGTATTATTATAATTATTATTATTATTATTTCTTATGTATATAAAGGACAGCGAATAGCCGAGTGTGTTATTATTGTTGATTTGAATGGATGTTGTGTTATTTAAAAAATACAATGTTTTCTTTGTTATTGTTTGGTTTGGATGTGGTCTGGCAGATGCGATGGTAGCAATTCGTATCTGCCAGACATCGCGGGAGAATGTGCCTGATGCCATTTATTGAGTTATTGTTTAAGTGTTTGTAATTATTTTGTTAAAGTAACCTGTATAAAAGCCTGGAGCTTTCTGCGCTCAGGGTGGGTATTTGGAGGATGAACGTGTGAGAGAGAGAGAGAGGAGAAAACTAAATTAAACGAAACTGAAAGTAGGCTAAGTGAAGGCTACTTCCCAGCCTGACCTACATATTATATCCGTATTTTGTGTTTGTGATTTTTTTTTCTTTCAACACTTTTATTTTGCGCTCTGTGAGCAGTGTTTTCTGTTAAAACTGTTTCTTTTATTTTTCTTGAAAAATAAACGGCACAGAAGCGCCGTTTTGCACTGCAGTACCTTGCCTGTGTTTGTTCCTGTTTCTGGCCCGACGTCACCACCTCAGCCATCCCTGTCACAAGTAAAAACATAATGGTGCTACGGAAAGGAATTTTAAGGAGACAGCATTCTTATCTCCCTGGTCAGGGTTCTTTAGTGGAACTTATTACTGCTAAAGGAATGTTTCCACTAGATTCTACACAAATCTACCACAAAACTGTAAATTGTTATAGAAAGAGCAAACCTTATAACTTTATTATGCCAATTATATGGATACACACATTCTGTAATATATTTTACATGTTTGTAAGGTATTTATTATATCATCATGCGCAGTGACATTGGTACTTTTAAACCTGTAATTGGTGGAAATGGGAGACAAATGGACTTCATAAACTACAGTGGCCCAGCCTCTATCATAAGGTTCCCTTTCAATTTGAATACGACCAACAACCATACTTTTGGGATATGCCTGTCACTGGTCAGGTACTTACTGAGCATTTTATCGGCTTCTGAGGACTGAGCTATAAAGGCTTCCGCGGCAGCTAATATCCGGGGCCGCCCGCGAGGATGGGGAAATGCCAGGCGAAGGGCCCCAACGCCCTGGGAGGCAGTTCTAACGTCGCCCTAAGCAGCCTCCAAGACAGGCTCCACTCAAGCCCCAGCAGCCCCAGCAGGGCCCCTGAATGCCTGCGGCCTCAGACCTACTCCTTTTCACAACACCAGCTGCAATACTGGCGCACTTGCACCTCAGACTGTTGGGTGCTCGCCACCGTGCACACCAGTTACGCGCTGCAGTTCCGTGTGGGCCCTCCTCCCTTTCGAGGGATCACGGTTATTTATTTTTATTTATTTACGTTTTTAATAATGCCTTTAGCCAAGGTGCTTTACAAGTTTAAACAAAACGGTACAATCAAGAAAAATGGGTGAAAAAATAATGTATGTTTATTGGGCTAGGATGGGGAGATATAGATTAGTTGCTTAAATGAAAGCAGAGGGCCAGAGTCTAGGTCAGGGTCAGGGAAGCAGGGTCATAACAGGACGTTAGGGGCCAGAAGTATCAGTAGGATGGGCTGGAGAGAAGAGATGCATTTTGAGGGAGGAGCGGAAACTACACAGTGTGGGTAACTGTTATAGCCGAGATATGGTCAGAAAGGGAGAGGGTGGAGTCGAAAATGATGCAGAGGTTACAAGCAGAGAGGGATGGAATAAGGAACAAGTGAGGGAATGAGATGGTGGGGCAGGGTGGGGGTAAGGAGGGGGAGGGGAAGAAAATAATTTCAGTTTTTGATGGGTTGACAAAGAGGTATTGGCATGCCATCCAAAATTGGATAGCAACCAAGCAAACCAATATACGGGCGGCAAGGTCAGGGGTAAAGGAGGGAAACGAAAAGAAAACCTGGGTGTCGTCAGCAAAGAAATGGGGGAAGTTAAATGAGGAAATAAGAGCTTCAAGGGGTGAGGTGTACAGGGAGGATAGCAAGGGTCCAAGGACAGAGCCCTGGGGGACACCAACAGTCAGAGGAGAGGGGGGGAGTGAGGTTGTTAAAAGCAACAGCAGAGGTGTGTGCAGATAGGTATTTCTGCAGCCAGTCAAGGGGTGTGCCAGAGATGCCAAGGTTAGAAAGAGTGGAGAGAAGGATGGGGTGATCGACTGTGTCAAAGGCAGAGGAAAGATAAAGGAGAATGAGAATTGAGGAGAGGCCAGCATGGGAGGAGTTGACCAGATGATTCTGGACAGTGAGGAGGGCGGTCTCAGTGAAATGGGAGAGAAAGAAGCCAGATTGAAATCGGGGGTTAATTGAATTGGCGGTTATGTAGTGTGATAGGCGTGAGTGGACTAGGCGCTCAAGGAGCTTACAGAAATATGGGAGGAGATTGGGCGTTAATTAGTAGGGCAGGCAGGGTTGAGAGAGGTTTTTTAACAGAGGGATGATGGTAGTTGTTTTGAAGATGGCAGGACAGATACCAGTGGAGAGAGAGGAGTTAAAGAGGGAGACTAGGTAAGGGAGGATAAGAGGGAGGAGTGGAGGTATGTGGGAAGCAGGGACAGGGTCCAGGGGGGAAGAGGTAGGGTGGGCTTTGGCAATGATGGAGGGACAATGATGTGGGGAAGAAAGCAGTAAAGAGGGCATTAGGAGCAAGTGGAGGTGGAATAGGAAGCTGGGGGTGGGGGCTAGTCTGGGGGAGAGTTTTGATTTTGGTGGTGAAGTAGTTAGAGAGATCACTAGCAGTGAGGGTTGGGAGGGATGGAGATTGGTATAAGGGAGGGGTACATGGTAACTTATTGAGGGTTGAGAAGAGCTGACGGGGATGGGGGGCCAGTGCAGTGATGAGGGTTAGTAAGTAGTCGTGTTTGGCTAGTTCCAGAGCAGAGTGAAAATTGAAGTTGAGGGAGTGGTAGACTTGGAGGTTCAAATTTGAGGGGGAGGACTTCCAGAGTTGCTCCGCCCGACACAGGGAATGTCGGTCCGTTTTAAGGGAAGGGGTAAGCCATGGTTGAGGAGGCCTAACTGAAGGAGAATAAGGGCAAGGGGATAGCACAGTAGATGGGTTGGCAGAGGCTAAGTCCGGGCGAAGGGAGGAGTCAGAGATGGGGGAAGCAACGAAGAAGAGAGGGAGAACAGGGAACCAGTGTCTAGGGTACAGAGATTGCGGCGGAGGACAGGGAGTGAGGATAAAGGGGTGGAGGGAGAGCGTGAGGAAAAAATGGTCAGAGGGAGGTAGTGGGGCGGTTATGATGGATGATGATGCCTTACAACCAGAGAGGAAGATAAGGTCCAGGGTATTACCAGATGTGTGAGTGGTGGGGAGGGGAGAAGCAGGAGATTAAACAAGTTGGTGAGAGGGAGAAGGAAAGAAGCAAAGGGAGAACAATGTAAGCGAAGTTTGAAATCGCCAAGGAGAATGAAAGCGTGGGGAAGAGGGAGGAGAGAGTAGAATAGGCAGTCAAGATGGTCAAAGAATGAGGAGGGGGTGCTGGGGGGACAATAGATGACAATAGATGACAAACTCCGCTGCCCGCCTGGTGTTCTCTCTGCCTCGCTTCTCCCACGCAACTCCACTACTCCGCTCACTCCACTGGCTCCCGATCACCGCTCGCATCCAGTTCAAGACTCTTGTGCTGGCCTACAGATGACTTGACCAGACTGCACCCAGCTATTATTATTATTATTATTATTTATTTCTTAGCAGACGCCCTTATCCAGGGCGACTTACAGTCATAAGCAAATACATTTCAAGAATCACAGTACAAGTAATAATACAATTAAGAGCAAGATAAATACGACTTTGGTTCTAACAAGTATGACAAAATACGATTCAATAATGGAGCAGATAACAGTGTCAGTGATAGTTGCATCAGGATATAATTAAATACAAAATACTACAGATTAAATAACACATGACAGATTACAGTAATCTATAGTACAGGATTAAATGCAGTAAAATAGGGGGCAGATAAGAGCAAGTAAAGCGCATTTAAGGAAAAGTGGTAAGTGACCAGGGGGAAAAACAGAGGAGTTCTATAGGCGCTGTCTGAAGAGGTGAGTCTTGAGGAGGCGCCAGAAGGTGGTCAGGGACTGGGCAGTCCTGTAGGAAGGTCATTCCACCACTGCGGGGTGAGGGTGGAGAAGGAGCGTAGAGGATGTATAGCTAGTCTTCTAGTGCAGGAGGCGCGGAGAGGTCGAGTGGGGGTGTAGGGAGAGATGAGGGTCTGGAGGTAGCTGGGTACAGTCTGGTCAAGGCATCTGTAGGCTAGTACAAGAGTCTTGAACTGGATGCAAGCGGTGATCGGGAGCCAGTGGAGTGAGCGGAGCAGTGGAGTTGCCTGGGGGAAGCGAGGCAGAGAGAATACCAGGCGAGCAGCGGAGTTCTGGATGAGCTGGAGCGGACGGGTGGTGGATGCGGGGAGGCCAGCCAGGAGGGAGTTGCAGTAGTCTAGGCGGGAGAGTACTAGGGCCTGGACCAGGAGCTGGGTGGCGTAGTTGGAGAGGAAGGGTCGGATTGTTTGGATGTTGCTCAGGAAGAATCGGCAAGTGCGTGCCAGAGTGGAGATGTGCTGGGAATAAGAGAGGCAGGGGTCCAGGGTGACTCCGAGGTTCTTGGCTGAGGAGGAGGGAGAGAGTGTGGTAGATTCCAGAGGAACAGAGATAGAGAGATGAGAGGAGGGGGAGGAGGAGGAGGGAAAGAAAAGGAGGTCAGATTTAGAGAGGTTGAGTTTGAGGTGATGCGAGTGCATCCAGAAGAAGATAGCAGTGTGGTAAGTGTGGTTGGAGAGGTAGGAGGAGAACCAGGCCAGAGCAGTGCCAGAGATTCCCAGGTCAGCGAGAGAGGATAGTAGAAGGATAGTAGAATAGAGTGATCGACAGCTACCAGCTACCTCCAGACCCTCATCTCTCCCTACACCCCCACTCGACCTCTCCGCTCCTCCTGCACTAGAAGACTGGCTCTACCTCCTCCACGCTCCCCTGCCTCCAGAGTCCGCTCCTTTTCCACCCTCGCCCCGCAGTGGTGGAATGACCTTCCTACAGATGTCAGGACTGCCCAGTCCCTGACCACATTCCGGCGCCTCCTCAAGACTCACCTCTTCAGAAAGCACCTGTAGAACTCCTCTGTTCTTCCCCTGGGACACTTATCACCCTTCCTTAAATGCGCTTTACTTGCTCTTATCTGCCCCCTATTTTGTTGCATTTAATCCTGTACTTCAGAGTACTGTAATCTGCCAAGTGTTTAATCTGTAGTATTTTGTATTTAATCATATCCTGATGCAACTATCACTGACACTGTTATCTGCTGTATTATTGAATTGTATTTTGTCACACTTGTACTTGCTTGAACCAAAGTCATTGTATTTATCTTGCTCTTAATTGTATTATTACTTGTACTGTGATGCTTGAAATGTATTTTCTTACGATTGTAAGTCGCCCTGGATAAGGGCGTCTGCTAAGAAATAAATAATAATAATAATAGAAGCAAGGTAATGCTGTGAGGGGAGGCAAAGAAGGTAAGCTTGTACTCAAAAGAGTGGAAGGTGGTAGTTATTGTGGGAGGAGGGCGTAAGTAGGCCAATACTGTCGCCTTTACCAACTGAGCGGGGGGTGTGGTAGAAAGTGGTGACTGAGGAGGTGAGGGCAGCGGGGGTGGCTGTGTTATGTGGTGTGATGTTTCTGTGAGTGCAAGGATGTCAAGGTGGAGGGAGAGGAAAGCATCTAAGGTGGCTACGGGCTTGTTGCAAACTGAACGTGCATTCCAGAGGCCTAATTTGATTGAGGAGTGAAGGGAGGGAGGTTCAGGGATTGGGAAGGTCAGGTGATGACGAGGGAGGGGAGGTTTTACTGTAAGGGCAAGGTAAATCAGGTTGGAAGGAGTGGAGCGATGCAGGTTGATTACTTTGCAGCAGGGAGAGATTGGAAGGAGGGGATGTGAAATTTAAGAGGGGTACATCTATGAGCAACCCTCTCCAGGCCTTGGACCTCAGGCAAGAAGCAAAAACATTACTTCTCAAACAAGCCATTTGCCTCGTAGAATCCACCTCTCAAGACAAGGGGTTCTACTCGAGGTACTTTCTAGTGCCAAAAAAGGATGGTGGCCTTTGCCCCATCCTAGACCTAAGACACCTCAACGGGTTCTCAAGGGAGAGGAGATTCCAAATGGTCACAAATCGCCACATCCTCCAGTCTGTCCAGCCGGGTGACTGGTTTACCACTGTGGACTTAAAGGGCACGTATTTTCACGTCCCTATTCGTCCAGTGCACAGGAAATATCTCTGCTTTGCTTTTCTGGGAAGCATCTTCAAGTTTTCTGTGATGCCATTTGGCCTCTCCTTAGCCCCCCATACGTTGTCAAAGTGTGTGGATGCCATCCTAGCCCCCTTGCGGTTGCAAGGAATCAGGGTGGTGAATTACTTGGACAACTGTTTGATTTGCTCCCAGTCGCAGGAGAGAGCAGTGGTCCACACAGCGATAGTGAAGGAGCATCTGGTCAGAGTGGGTCTCACTTTCAACGATGCCAAAAGCCAAGCTTCATCAGCCATCCAGCCGGGGTTACTGGGCAAGTCTCTCACCTGCGCGAAGGCGTAAGGATGGGAGTGATCCACAGCCTTCAGGTAGTGACGACAGACGCAGCCAACTCAGGTTGGGGTGCGCTCTGAGTAGGCAGAGGAGTCCGGGGGTCCTGGTCCGATCGCTGGACATCCCTGCACATAAATGCCCTAGAGCTGCAAGCAGTTCACCTCACTCTCCAGCATTTCCTTCCAGTGCTCCAGCAGAGGCACATCCTTGCCCGCGCGGACAACATGTCAGTGGCAGTGGCGTGCCATCAGGACCTTCAGGGTATTCTCTGCTGACCAGACAGTGCCAAGTAAACTGTCAGTCAAATGACATTACGTTGCCTCACTCACTTGCGTACAGTGTGCTTGCTTATACTATGAAACATACTACTCTAATTATTATTTGTTCATTTGTCTGATGCCTTTATCCAAATCGAGTTTTTTTTTTAAGAGTCTAGGAGTTTCCTGAAGGGGATGTGATCAGTCAATAAGAAATCTTCATTTCCCCCACGTAAGTCTAAAACAATGACCAGGCGCTAGAAAAAAAAACAGTTGAGGGTATTCTCCATTTCAGTTGAAGGGCTTGAGTGATTTTAACCAATAGGCGAGTCAAAGAATGTCCTTTTTTTTAGACAGGCAACCAATCAGGAGTGAGCAGAGGCGGGCCATAAATCTCCCAGGGTATTCTCTGCTTCACTTGAAGGCCCTGCTTTAGCAACCAATGGGAAAGTCAAAGCTCTGACAGCTGACCAATCATTAGTGAGCAACCCCAAACCATGAATATTCCTTGGTTAGCACTGCAGTTAGGAGGATAGCTGGATTTCGCACGATATTGCTTATAAATATACATTAATAAATACAAATACCTTTACAACATCTAATTAATTCGAATTTTATTTTACACTAAAATAAAATAAAAATGTGAGAAAACTGAAACATTATAGTCGATTTGGTTACGAATCCTTTTTCAAGGGGAACTTTCTCTGAAAAATTGGAGATTGTTAAAAAAGGGAGATATACACCACAGATCCCCGAGCTTCACTTTCAGAATTCAAATTATGAAAGGTACCTGTGGCTTACAGGTAGCTGCCTCTTAAAAATGGAGGGGGGTAGGGTGGGTTGCAACAACACTGCTACCCCAGTCCATTTTGTCACGGCACGCCACTGGTCAGTGTTAGCGTACGTAAATCGCTAAGGAGGACTTTGGTCCCTGGGGTTACACTGCATAGCATTTTGGCTACTGACCTGGGCGAAAGAGAACCTGTTATCCCTTCGGGCTATTCATCTCCCGGGAGTGGTGAATTGAGCAGCGAAATGGCGACTCCACCCTCAGGTGGTAGAGCTCATTTGGCAACGTTTCGGGAAGGCCAGAGTCGATCTCTTTGAGATGGCAGAGGCAACTCACTGCCCACTGTGGTTCTCCCTCCACCTCTGCGGCGGACTACTAGGCGTCAATCCCTTAGCCCACGAGTGGCCCAGGACGCTTTGTATGCATTCCCACCAATACCATTGCTCCCAGCCTTCCTGGAGGAGGTCCCGAGAGAGAAGGCGACAGTTCTCCTTGTGGCCCCCAGATGGCCCAGAAGAACCTGGTTTTCAAACCTTTGCTAGCTGCTGCAAGGCCAGCTCTGGTGGATCTCCTCAGTCAGATGAGAGGGACTCTCTGGCACCCAGAACCACGCAGACTCTAACTATGGGTCTGGCCCCAGAACGGGACCGTCTGTCCACCTTAGGGCTCTCAGACGCAGTTGTCAGTACAGTGCAGAATGCTCGGGCCCTTCTACAAGGTCGTTGTACTTCTATAAGTGGAGGTATTTCCAATATTGGTGTATGGCCAGAGGTCATGATCCCATCTATTGCTGTATAGCAATCATTTTACAGTTTAGCCCTTTGCGGTCCATTGTCGGACTGGGTCCGACATTGCAATTATTCCCGTCAGGTCCTTTGTCGGACCCTGTCCGACATCATCCAAAAAACGCAAAAAAGTTGGTTTTTCAACGGAAAAAGCCGAGAAAACCATTCAATGGCTGAGTGCGAACGAAAGGAGCCGAGACAAGCCGATAAAAAAAAAGATTGTTAAAAAAGGGAGATATACACCACTTCTTGCACTCTTACATTTCTTCCTCAGTACTTTCTAATTTTCTGTGAATAGATACACATTTTTCTGGTTTCACTAGCGTACTTCTACTAGAAGAACCAAAAGTATTTTTTTACACCGCTCACAATAAAGAACTACTCATTTTTTTGACATATGATATAAATAATTGCTTTACATTTTGAAAATTTTGTCTCCAGCTTTCTAAACTTGCTCCCCTTGCTAGCTCAGTGCTTGAAACCAGCATCTACCGCTGTCCTTCACTTTTTATTTGATCTCTCAAGATGATTTGATGTGTAGAATGTAAATCAATGTGAGAGCCAATAAGATGTGAAGGACTGCAGTAGATGCTGGGTTTCAAGCACGGTGCTAAAATAAATAATAAATAAAATAAATAAACATCCTAATAATCACTGTTGATGAAAACTTGCGAAACCAAGGGGGAAGTACAGAAAGGAAAGTTCAGGGAAGTTATAACAAATTTGATTGCTCATCTACCAGGAAGTAGCTACCAAACAAAATGTACATACACTAAACCCCCCACCCAACCCAAGTTACTTTTAGAAGGTTTGTCAGAGGAAGGTTTGCTTACTTTACAGCTAAAATGTACTTTCACACAGGGGAGTAATTGATTGACTTAGTTTTCTGGTCTCCCCTTTCAAATTCTCTATGTAAACTGCAGAACTGCCCATTTCCCAATATCTCTCTAATTCAATGTGTCATTGCATAGGTACATTAATATGATGAATGTATTGTGTTGAGCTATAGATGTTTGTGTACCTAATAAAGTTTGGAAGCCTATCTGTTTCTTCTGGGATACTACTTAAATGGTATTATACATTTCAAATGGTTTATGTTTGAATAGAAAATCGAAATTCAGATCCCAAAAGAGCTCTTGATAAAATAGAAATGAAAATTGATTTGTTTTTTTATCCTGCAAAAAAAACCCCAAAAAAACAAAACTGATGACAGATTTGAAAATGATAATAAAAAAAGCAAAGCAAAGAATAGTGTAGATGAGTACTCTTTGTGTGAAAGGCAACCTTGCATAACAAAATAAACTAATTACTGTGTAGTACTAACATACATAGGGAATAGAGCATATGGTGCTGTATGATGCAACCTGGTATATATACCATTGGAGGGGTATTCACTTCTATTTTGGAGTACATAGAGTGTATAGGGAGGTAACAGTCTTCCAAGAGGATAACATCTGAAATGTGTGTGAACATTTTTGCTTGAAAGCTTAAATTGTATTCATTTTTCAGCAATCTGAGTTGCAACTTCACCTTTCCAGCCTCCACTTTATTTGCAGGCAGTCACCTCAATAGGGAATAAGTGCGTGGCCTCATCAGATGAGTTTCTCTTTCAGAGGGCAGTGGCTTCCTTCTCCTCTTGAGATGCAGGACACAGCAACCAAAACTATAAGCACTGACATCACCCATACCCCAAACAAGCAATTACAATCCTGACACTGAGTATCTCATTTATACATTTAAACATCAAATTAGAGATTCCAATTCTACTTGTAAAGACCCTATTGACAGGGTCACCAATTGACCCTGTGTGACAGTGAAAAATCCTATTGATAGAAACTCAAATCTTGGTTATAATACAATTGTCACACACACACACACACACACACACACACACACACACACACACACACACACACACACACACACACACACACACACACAGTTTACTTTTTAGGCCATAACCAAAAAGGCTTATTTTCAGTTGGGCAATGTCATTGATATTCAATATATTTACTGTATAAAAAAAGAGAAAGAAAGAAGGGAAAAAAACACCTCTAACATTTAACAGTCCAGCAATCAATCCGAATTTCTGAAAGCAAACACATTAGGTGTCTGTTAGTATATATAACAGACACCTAATTTACTTAAGGTATTTTCTCAAAAGGTGTACTGTATTTATACAAGCTACTGTATGTAATAACCAATGTACCACAATAGAGATAAGTTAATAATAGCAGATTGTAAACTGTAGTTTATAGTGGAATCAGTTATTAAAATCAGATTGTAACTGGGGGGCAGTATTATATTTTTACTTTAATGTTATAAAAGTGATGTTGTTTGATTGCTTGTATTTATGACTGCACCTCAGCTCTCACTCTGTACATTAATTTATTGGACCTTTCCATAATTTTCTTTTGAATATTTTAAAGCTATTTTAAGCATTTTAAGCATTTTTTTTTTTTGGTGATATCATGGGGCAAGTTCAGCATGGAAGAGTGGGTCTTGGTCTCAGTTCAGCTCCTCCTACATGGCACAAGGCAGCCCCAGCGCAACAGAGGAAGCTTGTAGTCAACGAGGTGCAAAAGCAGGAGGAGAGGATGAGGTGTAAAAAGGCCATTTCCCAGGGCAAGCAGGGAGAATGGATGAGATGGGAGAGTGTGGAACAACGCAAGATTGGCTGGCAAGACCTATGGTCAATGGAACAGAGCAGGATCAGTTTCCTTATAAGGTCAACATATGATGTTCTCCCATCACCACAGAACCTAAACCTCTGGGTAGGAGAGGATCCCTCATGTCCTTTGTGTTCATCACCTGCAACATTAAGGCACATTTTGACAGGATGTAAGGTGGCTCTTAGCCAAGGACGGTTTACTTGGCGCCATGACCAGGTGCTGCGATGTTTGGCCTTAGCATTGGAAGACAAGCGTAACATGACCAATAAGTTGCCACCTTTTCCATCAAAACATTACACACAAAGACAACATTCCTCCGCCCAGGAGAGCAACCACCAAGAAAAGGTGTTAAAACCAATCCTCGCCCAGGACAACTGGAAGCTGCTAGAGACTGGAAAATGCTGGCAGATGTTGGTCAACGGCTTATTTTTCCACCTGAGATTGCCACCACAAACCTTCGACCAGATATTGTCTTGTGGTCTGGATCAGCACGCCTTGTTCACCTGGTAGAGTTAACAGTGCCATGGGAGGATGCTGTAGATGAGGCGTATGAGAGGAAGAAACTGCGGTATGCTCAACTAGCCACTGAAGCGGAACAGCGAGGATGGAGAGTCTGGGTTTACCCAGTGGAAGTGGGATGTCGAGGATTTGTGGCACACTCTACAACCCGGTTTCTCAGAGATGTCGGATTCAATGGCCAAGAGTTGCGTCGCACAGTGAAGAACTTATCTGAAGCAGCAGAGAGGAGCAGCAACTGGCTGTGGTTGAGACGGAAAGATTCTGGCTGGGGATCTCAAGCACAATAGAAAGAAAGAAAGGCTGATGTACAGGTAAGTAAGCTGGGCTGAGTTGAGTGGGGGCGGAGGGGTGATGCTGGGACGCCAGAATCACCGTCGAGCCCTCTTGAGGTGTCGTGGGCTAGTCGACGAAACACCGAGGATGGAAGGTGCCCACTTGAAGACCCCAGAGATGTACCCTACTTAGCTCAATCTAGACGGTTGTCATGCTGATGCGCTGGGGAGACCGCACTATGGTTGATCCCTGGAGCCAGCATCGCAGCCGTTGTGTGTGCTGATGCGCTAGGGAGGCAAAATAAGCTGATCCCTGGAGCCAGCATTACACTTCAGCCATCAACACCAGACAGAAGGATATCGACATCATCATATGGAAGGAAGCGCAAATGGATGGAGACACATATGGATCACATTAGTTTACTGTGAAGCTACGTCTTAGTTGGTGCTTATCTTGGCGAGAGCCAAGTTCAAATCAGCATGAAGTGTTAACATCTACTCTCATGTAATGGAAATCATTAGCCTACTTAAATATCACAAGTACATGGTGACTATATAAATATATTAACATAGCCGAAAGTGTTGCATATACACCTGCCTCGTGATCTTCATATATCCCGGACTGTCTGAGGATGTACGAGTACATTGTAACATTGGAACTCGAGTCTCTGTTGAAACAATCTTTAAAAATGAAACAAATTTGGTCTGTGTTGGCTGCAAAAAAGTAACAAGCAGACAAAATAGATTTTTTTTTAAAAACACCCTTGAATGACATATTCAGTAACATTTTTTAGTTTTGTAAACCTTATGTTGACACATTAATTACAATGACCCTGTAATTCCCATAGCCTATCTTGCTGCCTTTAATCCCAAAATATTAAACACGAGAGAAGTTGGTAACTGCAAATCTGAAATGATAAAACCAAAGCTTTTGTGTTTTTCTTTACACAAACTGTACATTTCTAATAGTATGTAGAAATTATTTGTTATGAAGTTTTAAAAGCACAGATACCATCAAGTTATTAGTACAGTCACCACTGCTTAGAATGGGCACATTTGTGTTAACGTGATTCACCCGCAGTAAGCGATGGACAGTATAAACTCCCACACAATCCTAGATGTGGAGTCCACGTCACGGGGTGATGTAATGCCTAGCAACAGGCAGAGGCCATTCTTGAAGGGGAAAAAAAATTAAAAAATGTTCCCGTACAAAAGAGACAGAAATGGCCTATGATTATATGGAAACCATTGATGTTATTGCTAAAAAGAGGTATGAGGCCAAATTGTGCTTGGTTGGGCTTGAAAAATGTACTTACAAGCTGCCAGCAACTGTGTGGAGTGACGATCCTCGGGGTTGGCCAGACCATCAGTGGGGCGGCATTGTGGATTGTCTGGTCGAGGGCACAGGTAAGAAAATTTTATATTTTCATTACAATATTCCCCACAAGAATATGGTCCTAGTTTAATGCCTAATTTTCTGTCCCATTCAGAAACTTTTTTTTTTTTTTTTTTTAACTGATTTCCTGTCTCACACTAATCATCAGTAAAATGTTATTTTTGATAAATGTACAGTGAACCTACGGGTACCAATAACATTCTTCTGAAAGCAGATGTACGGCCATCATTTAGAGTTACCGAAGAGCCCCACCATCCATGGGTATGCCTACAGTCTGACGTCCAGTTTCTAGCTGGGCACTGTGATTGCATGGCAGGATATGTACAATTGACATTTAGCACTGGTTACTTCATCATGACATAATCATGTTACATAATGTCTCACTGTACATACTGTGTAATACCAAGCATTATGTATTTGTTATGTGATTTTCCTGTAGTAACATTCTGACTTTAAATTTCTTTTCAGACTGGGGGAGTCATGCTCCCACATTGCAGCTGTTTTGTTTAAAGTGGAGGCAGTAGTTCGACTAGGATACAACAAGAAGGCATATACTAGTGTAGCTTGCTGTTGGAATTATATCTACACAAAAGGGGTTGAGCCCAGCACCGTGGCAAGCATTTGCTTCTACAAAAAGAAGTCAACAGGCTCATGGCCAAGGTAATGCATAGAAAGAGAAGACATATGCAAGAGCCACAAAGACAGAACAACAACAAATGTTGTTGAAGCTTGCAGAGACTAAAGCTAAGATGTGCATTGGCCTCAGCTTGTTTGAGGGCTATAGTGCTGCTTTCAAACGTGAACAACAAGCTGAAAATGCAGACCTACCTGTCCCTCTAAGATCTGTCTACAGGGAAGATGATGGTGACAGCCCAGACGCCAAAGTCAGTGTTTATGCCCTCCTTGACAACATCATTAAAAAGCAGCAGGAAATGCTAGAGAAGGCAACACGTTCACAGTCAGCAACTCTTGTTTGGCATGAACACAGGGCTGGAAGAATTATGGCATCGAAAGCCAGAGCTGTAATCAAGACAAGTAAAGAAAGTCCATCTTCATCACTCATCAAGTCCATATGTGGTCCAAGCCACAATGAGGGAGCATCAAAAGCACCAGCAACAATATGGGGAAAGACACATGACATATGATATTTATAATGCACATTTTTATTGCCTGCATGCAATACTTTACACTTTTCTCTATTAAATTTCATTTGCCATGTGTCTGCCCAGTTCTGAATGCTGTCTAGATCATTTTGAATGACTTTTGCTGCTGCAACAGTGTTTGCCACTCCTCCTATTTTTGTGTCATCTGCAAATTTAACGAGTTTGCTTACTATACCAGAATCTAAATCATTAATGTAGATTAGGAATAGCAAAGGACCTAATACTGATCCCTGTGGTACACCACTGGTTACCTTGCTCCTTTTTGAAGTTTCTCCTCTAATCAGTACTTTCTACCTGTTAACCACTCCCTAATCCATGTGCATGCATTTCCTTGAATCCCTACTGCGTTCAGTTTGAGAATTAATCTTTTATGCGGGACTTTGTCAAAAGCTTTCTGGAAATCTAAATAAACCATGTCGTATGCTTTGCAATTATCCATTTTCAATGTTGCATCCTCAAACAAGTCAAGTAGGTTAGTTAGATACGATCTCCCTTTCCTAAAACCATGCTGACTGTCTCCCAGGATATTGTTACCATATGGGTAATTTTCCATTTTGGATCTTATTATAGTTTCCATAAGTTTACATATAACAGAAGTCAGGCTTATTGGTCTGTAGTTACCTGGATCGGTTTTGTCTCCCTTTTTGTGGATCGGTATTACGTTATTACCCCTGTGTCAAGAGACTGTTGCCTGATCTTGGTTAGCGGTTTGTAAATAACTTCTTTCATTTCTTTGAGTACTATTGGGAGGATCTCATCCGGCCCAGGGGATTTGTTTATTTTAAGAGCTCCTAGTCCCTTTAACACTTCTGCCTCTGTTATGCTAAAGTTATTTAAAATTGGATAGGAACAGGTCGACATGTGGGGCATGTTGTCCGTGTCCTCCTTTGTAAAAACCTGTGAAAAGTAATCATTTAATATATTTTTTTTTTCTTCATCTATGATTTTGCCATTTGTGTCTCTTAGACATTTAACCCCCTCTTTGAATGTTCTCTTGCTGTTATAATACTGGAAAAACATTTTGGAATTGGTTTTAGCCCCCTTAGCAATATTGATTTCTATCTCTCTCTTGGCCTTTCTAACTTTCTAACTTCCTTTTTGACTTGTGTTTGCAGTTCCAAGTACTCTTTCTGTGTACTTTGTTTTTGGTCCCTTTTAAACGTTCTGTAAAGTGCCTTTTTTCACTGAATATTTTTTTTTAATTGATCTGTTAAACCATTTTGGCCATTTTGTTTTAGATTTAGATTTGTCTACTTTTGGGATGTAATTGTTTTGCGCCTCTAGTACTACATTTTTAAAAAAACAGCCATCCTTTTTCTGTGGATGTTTTCTCTATTTTACTCCAATCTACTTCTGTTCGTTTCTGTTTCATACCTTCATAGTTTGCTTTAAGCTGCAATGTTTTCTGATTAAAGCAACTCCAGATTCAATTTAAAGATGTAATTCCTCCTTACTGCTTCTAACTGCGTTGTACTTGTCCACTCATACTTCTCACACGATGTCGCTTCCACACGCTGTCGCTGGGAAGGCGGCCTGCCTTTTATTTGTGATAGATATTGATACATTTCTTAGAACTAACATTTGCATTTTAATATAACTATTCATCCTTAGTTTCAAAAATTAATAATGTTTAACTTTAATGTAAACATTGTTGATACTGGACCTGATTGATGTTATTTTGTTAAATAGTGTTAAGTTAATTTTAGACGCGCTGTTTAAAAGTATTTTTTCCCACAGTCATACGGATTTAAAAGGCCCTGCATATCAACAAAGCACTCACTAGGCATCTCCAGCCCCGCCCCAACCTTTCATTCGCTATCGCTTTCACATATGCTAAGAAATAAATAATAAAAAAAAATAATAGTCGTACATACCGAACAATCATCTCCTGATGACTCGTTTTATCACCAAACTCCTCAATAATCCAATCCAAGTCATTATTTTATTACTATAACATCTCGAAAAAGCTCTGCAAATGTCCGTGATAGTCTCTGTGCGCTGATACAGTAACAACCAGCTTGTTTCCTTATGACCGCCCCTATGTGATGCCAGGGGCAAGTATGACTATTCATGAGATAAGCCTTTTTTTTTTTTGCAGCTTCTAAGACCTCCTGAGATACTGGATCTGGCTATTGGGCCCGTGTCCTTAGTTGGTCAAGCTTGTCTTGTGTCTTCTGTTGGCTGTCCTGATCAATCAAACACTGATCGATCAATTGCCAATCAAACACTGGCATGCAGACACAATTTATCAAATGTAAAAGTTGTATATTCAATGCTTAATGTTATTTTCTTACCTTTTTCTAAATTTGTGAGTGCAACACAAACTAAAGCAATCATGTAGATTGCTGCCACGTCTGCATTTTCAGCCTCATCACCTAAGCGTTGCACAAGTTGTATTGGAAGGATACTGAATCCTACAAGAAAGGGAAACAAAGAAGGCATTTATTACACAATACAGCTATTTTACTACGTATCCTGTCATACCAGGGCATTTCTTTTCTCTCTTTCATGAACAATACGCCTGATAGATGTGATTAATATATAGGTCATATCAATTTCCACGTTTTACAATGTACCACATTACATCATAAACAGATGTACTACTAAATAATCATACGTGTATCTGTTCCTGGGCAGTCCAATCACACATTCAATCTCGTTGCATACAGATGATAATGATCTGGACGTCTACACCTCCTGGGCTGACAGCTGCTTTCGGCCTTTGGTGAAGGCGGGGATCAGGAAAGTCACACCAAGTACCCACAAATCCCCTCTCAGTTGAAAGCCACGATCTCCAACAATTATTTATAAAATAACAATGAAAAAAGAAAATGTTTTCAGTGTAAATACTGTATATCTTTTTTTCTTATTGCATTCAGAGGGTCTTGCAATGCCAGAAAGTTAATCCTCAACTTCATACACTCTGAAAAAAAATATATATATATATATATATATATATATATATATATATATATATATATATATATATATATATACTGTAACTACAAGTTAAACAAATAAATGTAGTTTTGCCCATTCTAGCTGAGACATGCTTTTTACCAGACGTTTATGGTATGAAGCATTTTTTATAATAAAAAGTACAAACAGAAGCACCATAGTTTGCAGTTAAATTAAGAATATAGATTCATTAAGTTTATTGATGGCTCTATCATACTGAAGAACTGGCTTTTCAATGTTTCTAAATTTTGAAGTTTGTTTGGCCGCTACCCCTTCCTAGACTGGGTTCCAACGTGTATTGATAACTATAATACATAGTCAGCAACAGACAAAGGATGTTTTATAAAGCTACACATTTAAAACAGTAATGGCAAAGCTAAACATGTCTAAATTCAGCAGAAATATAATGAAGTGTTAGTGTAGGAGTTAATTAAGTAAAATAAATGAATAACAAGAGTTGCAAAAAATAATTCCATGTGGAAACAGTGATTAGAAAATAAACACCTGGGACAATGCGCAATATCTAGCCTCAAGAAATGTGTGCAGAATCAAAACAAAATAAGAGAATTAAGTACAAAAAAAAGAAACACAGGTGCTAAAATGTCCCCACAAAGATACTAACTCCTGTAAAAACGATGTTGTGGGGACATCCCACTTTGTAAAACACCTTTTTAAGAACTAAATATGCCTTTGTCCAAAACAAACAAACCTAGCCAGGTAAGAATTATACAGATTTATGAGTATTTTTTATGGCATTGTGACAGACAGCGAATGAATCCAACCTGTGAGAGCACTGTAGAATAGGAACAGTGTACCCCGGGACTGGATGGCTTGGCAGTTCATTCCAGGGTCAGTTGGAAGTCAGCCATCCAGAAAGGGGGTGGAGTCACAATACCAGAAGTCATCGCCTTAATGCGGTAAGTGATGTGGCAATCACAGATTGGAGGAAAAGCGATTGCACTCGCTACCGAAGGGGGCGTGACTGACGGTATATCAGTGGATGTGACGAAGCGATCTGTTCGTCTGTTATGGTTATGCAAGGGCCGCTGGAAGAGTGTAAAATAACCGTGAGTTTTCGTGTTGTCTGTCTATTAACTGTTGTTACTTGTCATTATAGATGGCTAAATATCCGGGAGCTGTCGCTTTTAAGCCAGCACCAAACCTGGACTGCACTTCACTACTGTTCACCATTTACCGTGTATTTCACCACTTACACTGAGAGCACTCACGTTGGACTGTGATCGTGTCGTGTATAAGTGTCACAGGATTATTGTTGTTATTATTTCAGGACTGAAATCTCTGTGGGTTTTTGGCTGGGCAACTACACATGGGTGTGTATTGCCAGCCTTATTATTTATAAAGCAAAAATAAAGCTTTCATTAACTGTGAAACTGTGTTGGGTCGTTATTCTACTGTACTGCAACAGCACTACACCTGCGCACTACAAACCACTTTGCCACAGGCATTTATTATTATTATTATTATTATTATTATTATTATTATTATTATTATTATTATTATTATTAATTTAACAAATTTAAGACACATACAGTACAGCACACGTGGGCGTTGATGAATATATCCCTTAGACATTCGTCTGGTGAATTAAACAACTGGGAATGTTTTAGCTTACAAAATGTATATAAACGTCCTATGTTGAAGCTGTGAATAAGGTCCCTTAATGATTCACAGCACATGTTCTATTACAATATCATTTTCTATATAATGTGGTGCAGTGTCTACACAGCTTACACCAGTTGTCACTCTCAGGAGAAATTACAATATTATCAAAAAGTTGTCAAATGACAAAAATGTCATGAAAAGATCACAAACATCTATCTTGGGTTTATTAGTCAAATTCATTTGGAGCCTGAACCATTTTTTTTTAATGAAAAAGCCAATTAGAAAAAGGCAATCAATTCCCAGCCAGTTATTTCAAGGTGATAGAGACCACCCTTTATTTGTTTTAGTGTTCAGTGACTTAATTTATTTTTTAATGACAATGACTTAAATAGAAAATAGAAAATAATAATAATAATATAACTGAGGATCAGGGTTTGCTGTATCACATTTTGCTTGGTATTCATAAGTATGGTGCTTTTCATTTGAGGTAAATAGTGTTTTTTTCCCTATTGGTTTTGTGATTCCTGACATTTAACCCCAGTGATCTCTAGTGCACAAGAGAAAAACAGGAGTGATGTTTATATATGTTGGTCATTCCACTTCTCTAAGCTGTTAAAATTGTATGGTTATGAGGCTAAAACCAGAAGTGACATAATCCTGCTTTTCCACATAGCATTTCCCTCAGAAAGTGGCAGGCAGTGTTTTTCAGTTAAATTAACAGGGGTGGTTATGACTAAGATAAGATAAAAGCTTCCTCTTCAAAAGTTGACTGATTATCAACAAACCAGACAATAATAGCTTGTGTGTAATGTAAATGTTGGATTATAATGTTCTCATGTGCAGGTAGCTGTAACTGCATCTGTGTTGTTCTAGTACAATAAGAAATCAGCGACAACACCTCTCCAGTAACAACAAAAGCAACCAAATGATATACAACTTTAACAAAGTTGGTTCAGGATCCCAATGGTTCAATATCAACAATGTAGCTTAGCCCTCACCACTCTCTGTGTAAAAAAAAGTACCCTCCTACCCTCTGTCCTAAGTTTGTCTCTTAATTTCCAACTGTGACCTCTGGTCCTGGTCTCTTTGTTTTGCTTGAAGTATTGGTTCAGCCTTACTTTATTATAGTGTCAGACTAATGCATTAGAACTTCATAAAAGTTACTGAATTACTGTTATTATACAGTATATTTGTATTATTACCAGTGGAAAAATAGTTCGCTCACCTCCCTGAAACCAGTCTTTTATTTGAATGTCTGTATGTGAATCAGGAATGTCTAATTATTAGGGCCCTACCTAAATTGTGGTAAAAATAAAAACAATTTGTGACTTCGGTTCTTGGACAAAGTAAGAAAAATTGTGGAAAAGTAATTATATCCCTTTAATAATTGCAGTAATTTACAAAATCAAAGGGTATTCATTGTTTTGTTAAAACATAAAAAAAAAAAAATCTTGAAATGATAACAACACTGTAGCATTATTTTGTAAGCCAAATAATGTATTTGCATAACCAGAAATGTTTTTACAGTAACTATGCATTCATACAAAACAAAATAAAAGCGTTGCTGTCTGTTAAACTGCCTAGAACTACAGGTGAGCAACGCTTCATGGATAAAAGCAGAACATAACTCGAAAGATATGATCGTTTTCATCAATGGTTTGGCATTCTGTGCAATTAACTCAATGTCAAGTGGCAAGTACGTGTTGCTTAAAAGCGAGATTAAAGTGCCCAGTAGTGTATCAGGTTTAATGAACTCGCTGTATACATTAACATGCTCAGCGTGGTATAGAACTGCTTGAAACCACGAATTCCATCGCATCACCACTGGTTTTAGACACAGAAGCACTTGATCGGGACTGGTCTACTGTTTTTCTGCAAGAACAGCTTTAAAAACGTCGTTTAGCGAGCTGGGCAGTGTTTCCATTTTTTTTTCATTGCAGCAATTAATTTGTCAACTTTAGAAAAATGTTATGCCACTGAATGTTAGTCAGACTTACAATGTGTGTATTGCACGTTCTATGCACTGAATTAGGAAGTAGACCATGTAGTGCTTCATTATATGCCCGAGTACGGTATGTGGCATTGTCTGTCACAATCCGAGACACCTTGTTAAACTCAATAGCAGCGCGAGATGTGACGTGTACCTTACTACTCTAGTTAAGGATGAAAGTCGAGGAGAATAATCAGGCAACGTCGCAAATTCCAGTAGCTGATTGTGCGTGCCATGAAGTAAAAGTCCTGAGATTCTGTAACATGCAGAGATACCGTTTGCAGAGGTTCTGTGTTTTGCGACTCTGCCCCGGTACACTGCTAGACATTGGGGTAGAAGCTTAATATTGCAGGACCTGCAATTTCTGCAATTATCGCAAATTAGGTAGGGCCCTACTAATTATTAAAAGCTACTGATAACCCAGATTCGGCCTATTTTCTGGTTTATTGAGAGTTTGAGGGAATATATTTTAAGGGAGTCATGCATCCTTTCATTTAAGACAACAGGTGGACAGCCGTTTAAGACAAACTAAGTGGAATGTCTGGCAAAACAAACCAGAAAACAAAAACAGTCTCTGTGATGTTTGTATGTATTTTCTTGAAAAGCAAATAAAAAAGCTGTACTATGAATTGTAAATTGAAACAAACAACAAAGAAACAACAAAAAAAGTACTTTTCACAGATTCCCAAATGAGCATGTCTTTATTGGTGCAATTCTTTCTTTTGGAAGAAAAGAATAGTTTAATACATTTTTCTTTGCTGATATGCTGGTTGAGAATATTTCCCTATGGTTTCCACTGTGTTGAAAAATTTTCACCCTTTAGGAATTGAACATTGTCACTGGTCTCCATCTCATTGTTATTTGCAGAGAATAAAAGTCAAAATCACCAGTCACAAATCACCAGTCTATAAGAAGTACTGGCTCATGAAAACCTTAAGCCGTCAGCATCTTGAGACACAGCATCCAGATTGGCATGACACAAGTTTTTCCAGAAGAAAGCGGATCAATTAGCTAAACAGCAAGACGTTCTTAAAAAATCAGTCACTGTCTCAGAGAAGCTGATGAATGTGTCATTGACTTCTCTATATAGAATGCCAGCTTATAGACAGAGTAAAATCCTCAGGCAAGTTTTCTATTCAGCTAGATGAGGCAACTGATATTGCTGGGTGTGCAATACTTATTTATTTGTAAGCTACATAAGGGACGTAAGAAAATGTCTGATGAAGTTCATGATGTTTTAAATGTTAAGGTTGTGAACTATATCGAGACCAGTGCTTTAATGCACTTTGCTTTTAGGCTTTGTACTGTGAATTAGGAGCCGATCATGAACAGCTATTAATGCACACTGAAATACATTGGTCTTCCTGTGGGAAGATGCTGCAATTTTCTTCTTTCGCTGGCATACCGTGCAGATTTATTCACTCACCTAAATGAATTGCATTTAGCAATGCAGGGAAAAGGTGGTAATATTTTTGAGCGGCACTGCAAAATTGAGGCATTCAAAGTAAAGCTGCAACTGTGGCAGAAACAAATGACAGAATGCTGTTATGAAATGTTCCCACTGTCTGAATTTATTGAAAAGAATGAGGAGTTTGATGTCTCCATTATCAAACAGTTTCAGGACTACTTTCCTAGAAACCCACATGATGAGTACAGCTGGGTTGCTGATCCTTTTGCCGTGGATGTAGCAAATCTCTCTTTGCCATACCAACTGGAGTCACAGCTCATTGATCTCTCATGTGACCTCTCAGTAAAAGATACATTTAACAATTTATCTCTGAAGAAGTTGTGGCTCTTTGCTGAAGGCAAATGCCCAGAACTCACTGGCAAGGCAATTTCAATTTTAATGCCATTCACCACCACCTATCTGTGTGAAGCAGCATTTTTCAGTTGTGACTCAAAATACAGAAACAGGCTGCATGAAGGTAACGTGTGGTATAGTAAGTGTCAGTAGTGACTGGCCTCACCTTTGACAGGTTGTCAGTATGTTTGCAATGCTTGATGTTGAATTGAAAATGAAAACTGGTGTTTAGTATGTTGCAACACAATTTTAAATTGATATGTTAGTTTAATATCATTTTAAACTAATACTTAATTTGATTTAAAAAAAAAGCATTTTAGCACTGAATACTTATATAGTGTAGTGTAGTTACAAATAAATGAAATCTCACTTTTTGATTGGTTAAGAAGTATTTAAGTTAAAATACCAAATAGTGAATCATTTTGGGTCATGGGTTCATTATTCCTGTGTTCATTTGGGCCGTCAATCAAAAAGTTTGGGAAACACTGTTCTTTATTATACAGAAAGCTACAGATTACTCACTTAAGACAGGTACATTTGAACATAGCTGGTTATGCAGTCACTATTGGATGTCAGTTAAACCTGTTACTTACATGACACATAAATTAGTCTCAAAAGACAAGGCTGAACACTAAATCAGTGCATGTCAAAAGTTGTCTGCCATGCTGAAAATGTTTTGACAGAACAGGCCAAGCCAAACCCTGGTTGACAAATGAAGACATGGGTGCAGATTAAGTTAAGGGATAACCATTCATAGTCCAAATCTGGCAATAATCAGACAGCAGTGGGTACTTGTTGCCTGGACATACATATGGAAAGGGAATTAGTCAGAAGGATTATTGAGCAATGTATGAAATCTTGCTTTAAGGAGGGGAAAGGAGTCACAGACTGAAATTGGAATGGAAGTTTGGAGCTTGTACTTATACAAATTAATGCAAATTCACATTAATAATTACAACTCAACTGAAAAATGTATATCAATAGAACCAAAACCAATTACAGAAAACACATTAGCCACACTATTCAGAATCAATTTAACAAAATATATCTCTTTTTTCAAAAAGGACTGCAAAAATGCTTTCCCTGTTGGAAATTACAACAATGACCAGTACTGGCCTATCCTGGATGGAGATGTCAGTTTGGTGGTTGTCAGCTACTTGTCGTGCTGGTTAAAGAAAACATAGCTTATAATTTGTTTTTTTCTACAGAGTCTAATTGCGGCAATTACAAACTCTAGATGAATGTAAACTTTCCTCATTTATTTGGGTCATAACTTTTGACGCTTAACCTATGGTTTAAATGATATACTGACATTTTTTTCTCATCTCTGCAGCATATTAAACATGAAATAAAAATACAACAATCACGACAATAAATGCATTTATGAACGATAATTAAAACAGTTAAATAACAACACCAATAAACATTTTCCCCAAAACAGTTCCCAATCCTAGCATCCTTTGTTCCTCTTTTGCATGCCAGCCCCTTTCCCGCTACAATATTACAGAACATGTAGATTGTCTAATCTGGTATGTCTGAAAATATAAATTGTGTTTTTTTAAACTACAGTCTAAAAAAAAAGGACATTCTTCGACTCGCCTATTGGTTAAACTCACTCAACTGAAACGGAGAATACCCGCAACTGTTTTTTTTTTTCTAGCGTCTGGTCGTTGTTTTAGACTTATGCGGGGGAAATGCTGATCTCTTGTTGGCTGATCACATCCCCTTCAGGAAACTCCTAGACTCTTAAAAATCTCTAGTAGTGTCACAAAGACGGCCGGAGTGGGTGGCGTCAGACCAGAGCCAGGAACTGGAAAAAGGATACCGCAGGTAGTGAAAATGGCGTTTGCGCCGTCTTTATTGAAACATACAACAAAAATAAACCAAATGTTTTAACAAAAAGAGAGAAAACTGTGCTCACCGAGCAAAACAAACAGTCGAACAAAAACAAGTCACGAACACAAAAAAAAAGAAATACAATAAACGATCCAGGTCAGGCTGGGCTGTAGCCGTCACTGTTTCTAGACGTATTCTTAAAGTTAGTTGTCTCTCCTCTCTCTCGTTGCTCTCGCTCCTACTACACCACCCCAAGTTGGAGAGCTGCAGGCTTTTTATAACAGGTGACCATCTCCCGATTAGCAACAAATTAAATCACCTAATTAATTCGGGAGATGCCCACCTTCTGCACTAGTTTAATTACTTACTGTGGATGGGGCTTCCCATCCACGTTACTAAACAATAACAAAATAAACAAACGTCTACACAGTCAAAATACAAAACAATAAAACATACGGCGCTCGCCGTCATGTAAATAATACAAATACAAAATAACACAGGGGCGGAAGGGGAACCCCCATTCTAAACTAAAATAAAACAAAACAATGTACAGGGCTGCTCGCCCTGTTACAAGTAGTCATGCTTTAGACAAATTATCAAATAATAATTAGAGTAGTATGTTTCATAGTATAAGCAAGCACACTGTACGCAAGTGAGTGAGGCAACGTAATGTCATTTGACTGATGGTTTACTTGGCACTGTCTGGTCAGCAGAGAATACCTTGAAGGTCCTGACGGCACACCACTGCTGATATCCTAGTGGCGGCCACCAACCACTACAACTGCCTGTGTCTAATATAACCTGTGTGCCTGAGTGGCGTTTTCAACTACAAACCCTCTGTATCTCTTGTCTCTAGCGGATGCCCACATAATAACAGAACACCCCTGTTACATTACCATATACTATTTTTTTCTTATTTAAATGCCTTTTTCTTTTTTTTTCTTTTTTAATGATCAAAACTTAAACCTTTGCCCAAAGGTTAAGCTTATATCAAAAAGGTCATCTTGTAAGAAACTAACTTAGGGGTTGCTAAGGATTCCCCTTTGGTCATGCATCATGCAACCAAGTACAATGCTATAAACATTGATATCTGAGGAGCTAAAGTTACAACTCAAATTCTCAGTTGCATTCGTTGATGTCAGTTATTCCATACATTAAAATGTATGACTTGTCTGCCTGAAAGTTTGTTTTTTGTCTACTTAAAGTATACTATTAAAAAAATAAATGCACTTAAACACTAAGATTAGCGTCATGCATTCTCAAAAGCTTTATAAATTGCTAGTAGCACAGTTTATTTCTAAAACAATTAACAAACAAGATGGTAAATGTATATGTGGTAAGGTAAGTTTATATGCAGATAAGAGTTAGTTTGTTACTGCTACCTGATATGTGTATACATACATACTGCAATTTGTATGCCTGTACAGCTTAGCAGAAATGGGAAGAGCACATTCAAAGACATGGATTACCGTATGCCTCCAAGCATGGCCTTGCTGTAAGTCATTTGGGAATAATGTAAGATACTGCTGTCATGGGCAGACTCTCTATTTATTATGACAGTAACCAGTAGGGATACAAGGTAGTCTCGACTGACAATAACATGTTGAGATCCCACATGACAATACAGCAGCGAGATGATCAGGGGAATAGCTGAGGCTCAGGGCCTCTTCACCCCCTATCCTTGTTTTGGGGGAACTAGAACTGCATATTTAACGCAATTAACAAGTATTCACAAGGTGACAAGAGTGGCAGAATCGCAAAGTCTTTCATTCACCAGCTTTTTCTTTTGTAGTTTTACAATTATTTGTCTTTACCTTATTTGTGCACTATATGTAGTATTCAATCAAAATATGGAGAAATACTGTTGACCATTCTCTTGCAACAATTCTCAAAACTGTGATAATGTATACACACATATTCTTCATAAATTAATTATTGTATTTCAGCAATATGGTGTTTTATTAGGTTGCAACCAATTATTTAAAAAATGTATTTGAATAACAATTTAATGTTGAATCTATGCATGTTTAATGCAAATATCTAAAGATTTTAAAGTAACATTTTGTACAGTATCTCATTTTAAAATCTGATTCAACCTGCCTTCAATGAGGTGTCAAATCAGACCTATGCATCTGAGGCTTATGTACTGTAGGTATTCGAGAATGTTTTTCAAATGTATTTTAGTTTAGTTTTTACTGATGCTATGTATTGAGTTTTGTCCAATTGTAATGAACCTTGCTAAGGACATTCTTTACCACAAGTTTTTGAGTGTATATGAAGGCTGTTTGTTCACATATATCTACAGAATTACTTGTGCAATTATTATGAAACTGACAAAAGGATTTTCATTTTTATTAAGAATATCAGAATTTGGTGGCATACGGAAGCTCCCTATTCATTTTTTTGCCTCTTGTGTTAAGTTTTTACATGTGTCGAGAGAAACGTTAAATCAGTTAAGATGAATATCGGTGTGGACACTGAGTATCAGAATCTGGGAGTTATCTATCTGCCTGTAGGTTGGAGTTACATTTTTGCATTAATAGAGGTTAGGGATCAACGTTTCCATGTTACTGATTTGAATTTATAGCCATGGCAGGGGATCACTATTACTGACATGCTTGTATAAAATACAACAGCTCTTGAACACAAGAGCTCATTTTATACTTTCTGCATAGTGATTTAAACACTTCTGCCTTTTTATCACACAATATCCACCTGCCTTTAACTGGACTTTCAATTTTGCCATTTTGCTTATGATTGCTTTCTGAATGGGCATTTATTTTCCAAATCTGAAAAAATATAAAATGCAATTTTGCCAGAATAACACAGAGGGATCAAATCGACAGTTTGCATAATTTAACTACTGACTTGAATATTCATCAGATGTCACATTTCATTAAGGAGTCTCTTTTGGAAAAGCATTGTTATACTCAGGGGTGAAATTCTGTTGCATATGAGTACCTGCACTTTTTTGATGAGAATTTCACCCCTGGTTATAAAATACTAATTCCTCCTTAAGATTGAATTATTTTAACTGTCATTTTGATAACACTAAAATATGACTTATTTTTCTTAGCTGTTTAAAACAACTTACTTTTCTTACATCATCAATGATTCATTTTACAGTTGTTCCAAACCTTTATGAACAAACTTACGGATCTGGTGGTGATATTGGTCTCCAAAATGTTGTTCCTTGAACCTGCGTTTGCATAACAGGGTTTCAGAGACGTTGGAACAATGAAGTACAGGAAATTTTAGGGAGTTGAAAAAATGAACTGCCCCCACTCAAAATGTCAAGGCTTGTTAATTCACCTTGACTCAGCTGACACATTATTTAACTCAGCTCATCATGTATTAATGATATATTTTTAATGTGAAACCGTTCACATTATATCAGCTTCATTAGCTTCAGTAGGCTGTACTTTATACAAAGGCATTCTGGAAATTAACTAGATGAAAGCTGACCTCTTGACATTCTAGTTACTTAGCATCCATCCATTTGTTTGAAGACAATATTTTTTCTTAACAAATTAACACTAGAAGCCCCGCAGCGGTCATTTTGGCGGTTTTTGGTTTTAAAATGTAATTTTCTCCAGTCGTGTAACACATATGGGGCTGTGTGTTCGTGTACCTTTCTGTCCCTATGTATTAAATATTCTCACAAAGCATGAAACGCGGGAGTGCAAAAATAAAGGAGATATATTACATTATACCTAAACGCCCCGGGAGCAGTCACATTGATGGCCACTCAAAAAAACAATTGTATTTTGATTATACAGAATGGTATTCTACTTTATTATTTTTATTTACCAGTCCGCAATGTAAAGCTGTAATCAGATTAGTCTGTACTCTCTGCCTGAGTGAATGACTGAGAGTCTATTGTTTTCAATCAGCCTTTTGAAGGCTGGCGCCTGCTTGCCAGCTGCGCTGTTTTGGTCAGTCAATTAGCATCAGGACTAGTGAAAATAAATACCAGAGACCGTGGAGTTTTACAACGCAACAAAATATGGAGTTGATGTTTTGGATCAGATAGTATTCTGTGAAAGCTGGCTCTCGACGGTGGTCTGTTCAGGTGTTTTACAATGTATTGGACCTAGCAACCATCAACTCCTGGGTACTTTACAAAGAATGCACGGAGAAGAATTTACCAATGAGAGAATATATTTTACAGTTAGCACAGGAACTTCGCAAGAAGGATTTGGAACATTTGGAACTGCCAAGCGTGTACCCACAGCTGAAGCTGGTAACCCCGCTGAGAGCCACAAGAGACGCTAATGCCAGGTTGGCAAGTCCAATAAAAATAAAACTTTGGACAGCTGTTTCCTGTGCAGAAAGGCGGCGTGGAGAAGCGCATTATCTGTGTTGATTGTGAATAGCCTTAGACTCAAGGTAAAGAAATACCCTTTTGTCGAAAAAAGAAAAGTAAATTAGACTTTTTTTATAACTTCTTGTGCTGTGCGCTTCTGTAAAATGTTTTTTTTTTATCTACGTTGTTCAGTTGCTTTTGTGCATCTGATAATAAACTTATTGCTGTTGAAAAGTTAAAATTAAAAATGTATTGCTATCGTTTCAGTTTTATAAATAGGTATGTTGTAAACTGATGTCTGTTCAGATGTTCATTTATTTACATTTTCTTGTTTTGATTTGTAAAAGAAATGTTCATATATATATATATATATATATATATATATATATATATATATATATATATATATATATATATATATATATATATATATATATATATATATATATATATATATATATATATATATGCTTCGGTTGTTCAGATGTTTGTGACGTACTCAATAAAAAAAAAAAATTACATCTAATTATAATTATTATACTATTTACAGTGTTTTGAATACAGCCGGGGCTTCTAGGTATGAGTATATCTTCGGTCCTACTAGTGTTAAAGAGTTCATAGAGGCACTATATGTTTCTGCTATATGAGTAGTTTAATCAAACCCGTATATGGATTTAGCTACTGCATTAGCCACTGAACGACAGTCCCCTTATTGGAATGGAAAGGTATTTTGTTGTTTTATTTACTGTTACTTAAGTTCCCAAGAGACAGCATCTGTCAGCTTGCCAGTTATGCATACTTCACTAAACAAATAACAATTAAATACTGGTAATTGGCAAAAGAAAAAGAAAACACTAAAACAAATCAGCCTTATTCTAAAAAAAAGAATAATTAATTCACATCAGGGTTCTTGTGCAACTCAGCCCATTACATACAATTTCATTTAAAAAAAATAAAAAATTCTTCACTTTCCTGCAAGTGTATGGAGTTCTTACTGTTAGATAAAGCAGCAGAAACAGGAGCACATGTAAACTACCAATGTAAGACTTGATGATTATAGGCTCAATTCCCAAAATATTGCTTCACAGATTGTTAGAATATAATTCTCAAACACCTGTTTTATGTTATGAAGTTAAAACCAAAATGTACCTATCTTTATACTATGTGTTACCATGGATAATCACTATACAAGAGAGCTAGGCCCAGCTGCACAAGCACTTACTGTACAGTCCTGATGTATTGCAATCACTGCATTTCCTCATTTACACTAGTGTTCAGTCTTGAACCAACATTTTTTTTTATCTGCATCTCTTACCCTTCACTGAATAACTACACTTTGCCATATTTTCTAGTTATTAAAACCTTTGTATAAATGTATTACTATGTTTATTTTAGTACAATCAATACCAAATATGATTGGAAGTTATTGATTCTTTTGCTATTGTATACCACGTAAACACAAGGGACTAGACAAACGACTATGTTTAAAATTAGGTTAAAAAATACTTGTTTTTCTGTTCTTGCTGTGTTGTTCTTTTGCTCTCATCAGAAACTTGACACATTGTATTCAGAATCAGTGGAGGAGGCTTTTTAAGTTTCCACTCTTGTTTTCAATGCCAGTTGGGATTACAGCCCATAGCTAAAGTTCAGGAGCCTCCAATTAACAGGAAGGGTGACCAGCTCATATTGAGTCACCTGTGGTCCCAGGATAAAATGAAACGGCAAACCTTAGAAAAGGGAAGTTGAACACCCTCTCACCCCCAGCTGATCTTTGAAGTGGTAGGAGGCTTATACGAGAATCACTGACACAAAATGTCATTTCAGATTAAATTTAGTTCCCACCACAGCACATTTGTTTTTGACACACAGTGTAGCTTTAATGAAATTATACTCTATGCCCATTTTAATCTCAATTAGTCAAGCTTTTCAAAACTGTGTGTCTTTATTATTTTACTATGTTTGACTGGCACACATGGGCGTAAAGGGTGAATAGAAATATATATATATATATATATATATATATATATATATATATATATATATATATATATATTGATTTTTGTTCTTTTATGTTATTTTCTATCTAAAATTATTTCAAAATCTGGTACATGGCATGCACATTCATTTTTACATCTGGAGTTGAAGGGGTTAAATATAAATGTTGATCTCACTCATTTTTTCACTGAAAACAATTAATATAGCATGCCTCAAACTGAGCATCATTCCCAGAAAATGTGTGATTATTTCAGCTTTGCTGACTTTATGTATTGTATTCATTTTACATTTAGAGTCTAAACCTTAAATCTTGCTAGTAAAAATCAGCTGGTGTCAAGCCCTGAATCTGATATTTACAATGTTTTTGCTCTGACTATGTTGAGATCCAATGCTTCTAATTGACCATTTTAGCCTATGGGGAGAGCCACTATTTTCACATCATACAACTGTAGGGGTTTAACCCCCATTGTCAATATTGAAACTGCCTCAAACATATAAGCTGAGTCGTACTGTACTGCAGCGTCGCTGTCAGAAAAGAGGATCTCAGTGATGGCCCTGCTCTGGAGCCAAAAATAACTGATTAACACATATAAAATAGGGCACTGTGTCCCGTTTGCCTTCCATAAGGCAAAAGCTTAATTTTCTATACTGAATTAAGCAAAGTTAAAGAGTACTTGCCCTTAGTGGGTTTTTTTGTGTTATTGTGAAACCCCAAAAAATAAAATTTTCTGTATAAAGGTGCTGAACTACTACTGACTAACAAATCAAAAAGTCCTGCTGTCTATTCGGCAATATCCCTCTACTGTCCATAGCACCAGAAATACAGCAGCCATTTTACATTATCATTTATTCATTGTCTTGTATTGGGTTACCTAAAGGTTTGATTCCTTGATTTTTATTTTTATGTAAATGTTAATGACATAGATGTTATACTGTTACCATGCTTCGCTAGTTATATTTATTGGGTTACCAATACGGTCTGTCAAAGACATATAGTACTGTATATTCCAATTAATAAAGCTTTAAAAGCAAATATGGAAAGCTGACAATTGACAGTTGATCGCTTGACCATCATAACAGTGAATTGAGTGATCTGAAAGGTGCATTCAGTAATTTACTATTATTTTTTTAAAGAATAATTTCTCCCTTTTAGAATAATGTATGCATGTTATATACCGGTTACTTATTTAGCTCCAGGATTTAAAAATAATATCATTTTAATCTCATGGTCCAATAAGCACCTTGGCATGTCCCTCCCTGCAGCTAAAGCTCCCCTAAAGCTTTTGTTTGAAATGGTTAATCTGCTGTTTATCTCCACTGATGCTGTCACTGTATCTACCGCTTAATGTCTGTTTTAAGTCAAAACCATTATGTTTTTTTTGTTTATATGATGTTCTAGGGTTGTAAAACTGTAGGTATAATTTTGTTAATTTATTTTGTAGATTCTTATGTGCAGCATTAATGGCATAAATCATTTTGAAGTCTTAATGTGCATTTTTACCACCAGATGAGGACAATAATAAGCAATAAGCTTTGTACACATATCTTTCGGAATAAAAAATAGAATAAAAATCACCATACTCAATTCCTTTTTATACCTGGTACTCGGCACACACCTAATGACGCGACTTTTGTTGCAACTGTCAAAATGATGGAATTCGGGCTCTTAGCAGATAAAAAAAAAAATCTTAAGACACCAAAAACAAACATGTTTTGGACTTACTCTAGAAATTCTGCTTTAGAATATTGATTGGGTGCTAATCTGTTTTAATAGAAATGGCCCCTTCCAGCGAGTTCAGGACTGTTTTACTGTAAGTTAATATTAATTTAAAAAATGTGGGATTTAAATGGTGAAGTTTATAAATGAGCTCCCAACACCTCTTTTGTTCTGTAATTAAACTGCTGCAAATCCTTGACTGTCTGGATTAATCATTTATATTATTCATGGATTAGCACCTCAGACTAAACTGTCCTGAATCAACCTGTCGAGACAGGTTGAAATTACTCCTTAGCTCCATGGGGCTATTCAATAAAATGACACTGATACCAGTGTTTGAGATTTAACATTGCAGCATGCACATTCTTTAAGCATAACAGCAAAACTGCTACAAGGCAAAGAAAAGTCATAAGAAAATTATGAAATGACAATTGAATAATGATTTACACTTGTATTGCGTCTGGCTTCATTATAATTGCCCCATATACACTCACAGGGAAAACACTGTGCCAAGACAAAGCAGTACTGCCTGTACAGACATTAGTCACTGCTGCATCTGCGCTGCTCCGCCTGAGTAAACCAGCTTCTGTTGTGTATCTCACCACACTGTCACGCCCACAACATTTACAACAAGCTATTATTATTATTATTATTATTATTATTATTATTATTATTATTATTATTATCAATAACAGCTAAATTGCAGTTGGTTGAATGTACAATATGTTTTTCTTTTTCATAATCATAATTGTCTCTGTCATTTTCTCTAAAAGAACAGCAATGGTTTGATGTTGTGAGCACCAAAGAAACCCAAAGAACACAGACAACAGCACAGCCACATCACGTAAAGTATTCTCCATGTTGGATATGATGGAAAAAGTTTTTCCAGAGAGAAGTTCCACACTAGCAATCAGCAAGAAAGCCAAGTGTGTTTGGAAAAGGGAAATGTGAAAGCAATAGAACTCTAGTCTGGATGAAGCTGCAAGTGAACCAAACAAGCACATTTTAATGCACTTTAAAAGAAACTCAGGTTTACTTGAATTTTTCTGGTGTGAAACGAATCGAAGCATACATAAAAGTAGATCACGATTTGAATCACTTGCAAGTGAAGTAGATGTGAAAGTGCCTAAAATACTCTCTTGCATTGTGTGTGGTCTCCTGTTCCCACCTAGCTTCTGATCTGCAATACATACTTTAGTATTAAAAACTGTATGCAGGAAGGTACTTATAAAAAAATACAACATAAATAAATAAACGCATACATTTAAGATCAATATTGAAGTATTTCCAATATATAAAAAAATATTCTTATTTCCATTTAGCATATCAAAAAGCAGAGCGATTATTTTCACCTTTTTGCCTACTTTGGGCAAAACCTAGATGTACACTGCAAGGTAACAGAACTGTAGGTCAATACTGCTGGTAGGTATCGATGCAATTTAACTTGGAAAAATATGACTGAAGAACTATAATCTTTTTTAGGCATTATATTGCAGAGATTTATATTATATATATATATATATATATATATATATATATATATATATATATATATATATATGTTAGCCTTAGGGCAAAATTCAGGGGATGGTAGCTGGGTAGATTAATTAATTAATTAATTAATTAATTAATTAATTAATTAATGTCTATCATCATTAACCTCCTATTTAAACCCCAATCTCACACGCCTCTGTCTAGCATTTCACTTTCTAGCCAAACTTTAGACTCCCAAACAGATTCATAATTAAAATAATTAATAATTTCAGTCATTATGCCTAACCGACGCCGATTTATTCTTTCATCTAATTCGGATGACTCCAACCAGGATTCAGAGTTTCCTACCTGCTCTCATGAAATGTTTCATCCCACTGCAACTTTATCGAAGACTCAGGTGGCTCCTTTACCAGCTGTTTCCCGGATTATCCAGTCTCCAGCCCAGCAATCATGCCGTTCAAAACGCAAGTCCAAATCACAGCATCCTTTGCAGCTTCACTACAAAGATTGGCCCATACTCTTAAAAGCTCTTTTTGATAAAGGGATTAATATTCCAGTGCATATCAACATGACACTCAGCACTGCATCTCCATCAAACTCCTCAATAATGCTATCCAAGTCATTATTTTGTTACTATAACATCTCAAAAAGCTCTGCAAATGTCTGTGATATTCTTTGAGCGCTGGATGCGGAAGCACCTATCTTGTTTGTTTATGTCCGTGTTATGTCTGTGGTGAAGGGACTATGTGTATTGCTCAGTTCTGCCTTCATTTTTTTCCGGCTTCTCTCAGCCTCTCTTAGCCATTGAAAGCTTTTCTCAGCTTTTCCAGAGAAAAAACGATTAGGGACCTGTGATTGACACCTTTTTGATGATGTCGGACAGGGTCCCAGACTAACCCATCTTTCTGTTGCAGATTCCTTGAGGGAGCTTTTTCCCGGCCTTGGAGGACTGAGCCTCACCTCATGCAAGGGCAGCACCAGACCAGTCAAGGAATCCTTTTCTATTCTCCTTTCAGCCCTACGATCGGGCTATTCCTATCGCCCTGAGAGGTGCCTCTGCCAAGCAAAGCAACTTTTGTATGTTTTCAGATCCTTAGGAACGCTACATTCGACCAAGCTCAATCCTTGGCAAAAGGAGAGCTCATCATTTAGGATCTCTTTCTATCCTAATTTAAGCGGGCCCCTATCTGGCCCATCTAAGTCGAATTACGGGATCGAGCCTCTATCCTTGGCCGAGCATCACTCGCTCGGCCCATCTTACTAACAGCTCATTTCTGCTTCCTCTGCTCTATCCTCAGAGCCCCGCGGACACCCTGTGAAATGTAAGTCATTGAAGATTTCATTACAGCGGTCTGAAACCTTATTATATTTGATTATCTTTAGACTATACACTTACTCTGTCTGCAGTAGAAAAGTCATTAAAATGTCTAAGTGTTGTGAGTCTGTGCTGCTTGCTTACTGTATAACACTCCTGGAGAACCTGCTGCTATATAAGCTTTCTCCATAGGGGTGTAATAAGGTGCACAGTTGGCAATAAAACCAGTTATCCTCTGAAATGTCTACACATTTTATATTAGATTGTTCTTGATTAAATTAGAGAGGTAAGCTTTAGATGAAAGAAAGTAGAACACCAATTGAACTGTATTTGTGATTTAAACCTATCAGCAGGACTCAAGACACTTATGTCATTCAATTTTACAGTCAGTACTTAGGTTTAAAGTAAGTGCCACCTTTAACTTCTTATAGAATGTTAGGAGTTTCTCAAGGGGTATGCATAATGCAGCCAATCACGATTGAATTTACAGCAAAACATCTGTCTGAATGCTCCAAGACCAATGTGCCTATCTCACTAACTTACTCTAGATGTGTGACCTATTTTGTGTGGCCAGGGTTGAAATTCTCAACAAAAAAGTGCAGGTGGCGTAGACCTGTGGTTTATTTTTTTTTTCCTACACATAAAAATATAAAACAAATGTAGACAATTTGAGTGCAAATTCATAAATACTTCTAAAATGTATAGAGATCGGTACACAATATTTAAAAAAAAAAAAAAAAACAAAATAAGCCTTAAAAAATAACTGATACGTTATAACCGAGTCACCATAAAGAAAGAAGCTGAAAATACTGAAAGTGTACCCTCTGCATGTATCACTGCCATGTACTGCATAGCACTTAAGTTAAACTTTAAATGATAAGCATTAAGAAATATTACACTGTGCAGTAACTGCTGTTGAGAGGGTGTTTTGTTTCAATATCTTATAGGTGTGATGTTATAAAATATATATATATATATATATATATATATATATATATATATATATATATATATATATATATATACAGTATATATATATACATTGTATATATATAAACAACAAAAACAACAAGGAGGCTGTGTGGTCCAGTGGTTAAAGAGAAGGGCTTGTAACCAGGAGGTCCCCGGTTCAAATCCCACCTCAGCCACTGACTCTGTGTGACCCTGAGCAAGTCACTTAACCTCCTTGTGCTCCGTCTTTCGGGTGAGACGTAGTGAAGCATAGTTCACACACCCTAGTCTTTGTAAGTCACCTTGGATAAAGGTGTCTGCTAAATAAACAAATAATAATAATAACAACTGTGCTAAGAACAAATTATACAAAATGGTCCAAGTTAAACAATACACAATAGGGGCTGAAATTCCCCTCTACTTTTTTTATGTAACAGGCACTACTCTTGACTTGGTCATTTTAATTTCTATAGTATTCTCTGAAATCCTCCCCATACTTTCCAGACCCATGGGTACTCACCTACAACAGGACCTGGCCATGCTAAAATAGTAGCCATGGATAAGAACATATATCCCGGTTATTTTTACTTATTACTTATCCCACAATAATATATTCTGTGTGCTTCACTGTTGTGTTTCTGTGTAGATTAATAACCATGAACTATTCCAGAAAAAAAATTATTTATCAAAAGGCTTCTCAAAGCTGAACAAGAGGAAATGTGATGGAATAATATTAGTGTTATACATACTGTACACCTTCTTAAATTGATTTTTCATCATGGCATTATTATCTTCCTCCACACACTCTCTGGCAATCAGCAATCAGCTTTTTCAGAAGATTTTTTTAACAGATTTGCTAGTAAACACAGCAAATACTCAAGTAATTTACAAAATTGAAAGTTCTAGTTTCCATAATGCTATTTTCAGATGTTTTCAATTTAATAAAATATGCTTTTAATATAGCTATAGACCAGTGGTTCTCAAACAACATTTTTTGTACCGGTGGCCACACTGCTAATTCATATCATATGAAAAATAAAGAAAACATAGACATATGCACTTCTATTTTTATTAGTCAATTATTTGTACAATAAAACCAAAGCATTTCTGGTTTGAAAATACAGCAGCCCCTCTCAGCTCTACTGGATCTGAATTCCCAGACTCTTCTAATAATTTGGAGAATGCAAATAGAGGTTCTGCTAGATTTTCTTTTTTATTATTATTGTTTTGATAACAGGTCAAACTTCATAGGTTAATCAATCATATACATTGATATCAATTAATACAATACCTAAGCTAATTGTATATTACTAATTTAGGCACAAAAAGTAGACATCATGTTTTTTTAGTTTATTTTTAAATCCCTGTCATTGCAGTTTCTTTCCACAAAGTAATGGCATTACTGAGGTTATGCTATTTTTTTTTTTGCTGCACACACAGATGAAAACTGTTAGATTTAACTAAACTCAAATAAATGTGGAAAAGGGGGCGGTCTACAAAAAAAAAAATCACTGTTTTGTTTTTTGTTTATTACTCTCCTCATAATAGAAATAGGGTGACAAAATGTTGATCACTATACATAACATTTACCTTGCAAGTTGGGCCCGATTCTGACTTGCCAAATCTGAAGCAGCACTTTGTTGATCCTGTGTTTATGTATCCCGCGCATCACTTGCCATTTTAAAAAGTGGCGCGCAGGTTTTGGCAAGGTGGTAAATCGGTGCAAGGCAAAACACATTGTGAGATGTATTTCTAATATCTATCAACTGTTTATGGAGGTGACACATAAGTGTTATTTTGCCTTCGAATTCATGTGCAGCAATATTCGTTCACATAAAGAAAATATTTTTCCATACCGCTGTTTTGACGTCACTTCTCTCGTTGACCAACCAAGCACTGAAATCATAATGATTTGACATGCATGTCACAATGAAACAACATGACTGATTTAATAATGAGTTTAGTTGCTGTAACAAGACTGCTTTCCAGTGGAACGCTAGTGGATGTAATGCATGCACGTTGAATGGAAATCAGATAAAATATGTCCCGGTACCTGGTACTAGCATCAAAATAAGTCCCGGTACTGGAATAATTTCACCACTGTGTGTGACTGTAACAGGGCAAGGTGCCCTGTATATTGATTTGTTTATTTTATTTTAGAATAGGGTCCCCCTCCACCCCTGTGTTATTTTGTAATTTGTGTTTTATGATTTATTATTGTATTTATATGACAGCGAAGCGCCACTGGTTTTGTTATTGTTTATTTGTATATTTAAAATGTATGATGGCGAAGCACCATATGTTTTGTTTATTTAAAATGTGTTCTGGCAGAGACTAGAGTGGGTGCTCGTCCTCTGCCAGGAATAAATTAAAAACCTTGTGCAGAAGGTGGCCATCTCCCGAATTAATTAAGTGATTCATTTGTTGCTAATCGGGAGATGGTCACCGGCATAAAAGCCTGCAGCTCGCTGCACTCGTGGTGGGTGTATTAGGAGTGAGAGCGGAGAGAGCGAGGAGAGAGAAAACGAAACTTAAAAATTAAATACAGGAACAGTGACAGCAGTTGCCCAGCTTGACCTCTGTTTTGTTGTATTTTTGTGTTTGAGATTTGTTTTGTTTAACCATTTTATTTCGCTCTGTGAGCACGTCTTTTTGTTAAAACCTTTAATTTATTTTTTGTATTATTTAAATAAAACGGCGCTGCCGCGTCTTTTTGTTTGGAAACTGCAGTACTTGGTATCAGTATTTTTCCCTTCCTGCATCTGACCTGACGTCACCGCCCAGCCACCCTGTCACAGTGACCTATTCAAATTCTCCAAGCAACCCCATGCACAATGAATCTGCTTTTAGTATGTGGCTGTCACCACCAACAAATTTTAAGAACATGTAACCCAGGTTATTTTGTGCTTGTGAGACGATCCCCAAGTAACCAGAGTTTTCATTTCAGTCCGTACTTTATTGACGGTCCCTTACAGAAAAAAACGTCTAGAACTTTCTTTCACTTCCGATTCCTTAGCGCGTGGTAAGCAGGAAAGACAAGAAGGCGGCCTAGAGATTAAAATAACAAGAAAAATATTGAAAAATATTGAGTAATTCTTCAAGATTATAGAAAATAGAGTACCAGAGATCGGGGATACTGAAACTGAGCCAAGTTCGAATGGTTTTAGTCTGATAAAAAAGAAAATAGAGAATCCTG
>CM060248.1:92836745-93103552 GCA_030684275.1 Acipenser oxyrinchus oxyrinchus | reverse complement strand
GTTATTTTTGGCTTCAGAGTTGCTATGGCATCAGTAAATCAAAGAGAAAAAAACTCCCGTTTTACTTATGTATTTATACTTTGTATTGCACATTATGTAATGTTACTTTGTGGTATAACCTGAAAACATTGTGAAATTACGGAGACATGGAGACATGGAGTTATACTGTAACTTGTGTCCTGACTGCCAGGTTGTTGTCAGCTTTGCTAGTGGCCAAAACTCCACTAGTACCCTTACCTTATGTTGAGACCCTGTTTGAGTGAATAGCCAGATTTGGTTGGTCCTTAGGAAAAGTCAAGCAATGGTTTTCAACACATCCTGATAATTGTGGACTATGCCACAAAGTATACTGAAGCTATATCATTACCTAACACCTCTTCCAAGACTATAGCTACAGCATTGTTAAGAGTGTTGTCCCAAGCTCCTAATGAGATCCTTATGAACGACTGAACTCTTTTAACACTAGAATCGCCAAGGCAGTCATTTTGACGGTTTTCACTTTTAAAATTTAAATTACTCTGCGTGTGTGAAAGATATGTGGTTGTCTGTTCTTGACTTTTCCTAAATACATGCATTAAATACCCTGACAGCGTTTGAAAGTCAGAATCTCAAAAAAAGTTATCACTCCTACCAAGAACCGCCAAAAGCCGTCATTTTGATGGCTTATTACAATACATGCTTTTATTGTTAATATAACCTAAAATATGCTATTTTTTTATATGTATACAAGCCAGTTTGTGATCTCTACCTCCGCTGAGTTGACAGCAGTATGTATTTGAATAGAATATTGCTCTTGAAATCTAGATATGTGCTATCCAAATCTCTATTGTAATCCTATCAATTCCTTGGAGAAATGCCATCTGGCTGTCTACGTGAGCATATATAGTCTGCTGTCTTACAATATTACTATTACAAGAATTTTTTGAGAAATCTTGATATTTTTGCATTTTGATTTGAGTGCATCTACAGATATATTTGCCTTGCCATCATAAATTTGGAACTACTTCATTGAAAACAGCATTGCCTGCTTCAAGCTAAACATAAAACATTACATGGACAAGCAGCTGTTTCCAACAAAAGCACAGTGTCGCTGGATCAAGTTTTGACTGGAAGCAGACCCTATCCCTACCTGTGCAAAGGTGAAACTTGCCCAGCTGGTCAGAGACTGGGTGACAATTAGGTACTTAGGCTGATATAACCATACTTAGGAAAAAGGGTGAATGTTACCAATGATATTTTTTTTGTTTCACTGTAATTAGCAAAACAGTTAAAGAAAAAAAAAAACAGCCTGGTTGGAAAAGTAAACAAAGCGAGAAGCGTTTCCACCATCTGAGCAGTCACCAGTGTTAGGTTGCTGTATTTTGCAATGTACTGGACATGGCAGCCATCAATTCCTTCGTTTTGTACAAGGAATGCACCGGGGAAAATATCAGTGGGAGAGATTTCATCTTGATGCTAGCCACGGAGCTTTGGCAGAAGCATTTTGATCAGAAAACTGCAAAGCGGCAGGGAAACGCAGCTCAACCTGGGCAGCAGTGTGGAGTAGTGGTTAGGGCTCTGGAATCTTGACTGGAAGGTTGTGGGTTCAATCCCAGGTGGAGGACACTGCTGCTGTATCCTTGAGCAAGGTACTTTACCTAGATTGCTCCAGTAAAAACCCAACTGTATTAATGGGTAATTGTATGTAAAAATAATTGTAAGTCACCCTGGATAAGGGCATCGGCTAAGAAATAAATAATAATAATAATACAATGTGCACCAAGTGACACACACAACAGAAAACAATGCTAGGTGACGAAATGCAATAAAGATAACACTTTTGATATCTGTGCCCAGTGTGAAAGAGCAGTATGTAGTAAATGCACACGCCAAGTTGATAAGTGTTACATCGGTGTGGATAGTGCTAATATGGGGGCTACTTTGTAGTATGTTTCCCTGAATGTGCATTCACGTTACACAATGGGAATTGAGTTATTTTCTTTTTTGTTATTTTTTATAAATAATTACTTCATTTTTACAATTGTGTATGTACATATACCAGTTTACAGCTGTTTACACAATACTTTCTTTTCAAATGTTTATTTTATTATAGTTTTTCAAAATGTCAAAATGACGGCTGCCAGCGGTTCTAGGTAGTAGCATAAACCCAGCGGTTCTAGTGTTAAAATGAAGTCCCGGAGAACTTCCATATACTAACTACTAATGGATGATCTTGTTGAGCAATTTAATGTAACCTTAAAAAACTATGCTTCAGAATGAAGGGAAAGATTGGGATATTCTTCTTCCTCATGTTCTTTTTGTGATTTTGAGAGAGATATGGGAGGAAGAGCCCGCCAGTGAAAAGAATATTAAGAATGTTGTACTCCAGATAGAGGGAGGTGGCACGTGTAGGAAAGATTGTGCAGGATAACATGCATCAATCCCAGGCAAAAAAGTGCATACCAGAGGCCAGATGGGGCACTGTTCAAAGTAAAGTATAGAGTTGAACTCATTGAACTGATGAGTGGTGTAGCCATATAGTTTTAATTCCAAAACCTGGATGGGAGCTTCCAAAAGGTAAATACAATTTCAAAGCTTGATGCTTACCTAATGCCCATAGAGGATTGTGTAAAGGTTGTGTACAAACGCTGTATATCTTTGGACTGCAAAAGACATTGCGTGTTATTTTTTATAAAAGCAATATAAAACAGGGTTCCAAGGGAGCTAGGGTTTAATTTGCTGTCTTAAATGGCTAGAAGCTTATTTTGACTTCCTTCTTATTTTTATTTAAATGAATAAAAATATGCCAACGGCGTTTACAGAATAAAACCTCTGGACATGTTTTGCGTCATGCACATATAACAAGGGGGTCCAGAGCCAGCTGGGAGGTTTGTTATAGGGTTGGGCTGGAGAGCACATGCTCAATCAAGCTCAGCACTTCAACTAGCCAAGTTTATGTTAGAAATCCAGATAATATTTTTTGCATTATTTCCATTAAATTTAGAATTAAGAAGCACTGTTAATTTTGTCTACAGTTATTGATGAACAAATACAAAAAGCCATCTCTCTCTCTGCAGTTTTGACATTTTGAATCAAAGGTTTGGCAACTTATAAAGGGAGTGAGGTGAGGACAAGTGAGACACAGCTCAAAGAGTTGATGTCCTTCTCGTGCTGATGGAAAATGTTCGCTTTTGCTTCATCCCAACACCTGTCATACAACAGATACAAGTGAAAATCAAGCTGCAAAGCAAGTGATGAAGAAAAGAAATTATCCCAAACTCCAAAAACAGACTCTCTGCTTTCATGCCAACTGTGGCTCTTTGTTTTTAGAATTTCAAACAGTAACAAGACAGCAAAGACAGGCAGACCCTTGAAAGTGCCTTTAAACCCAATACAGAGCTCATGTGCAATTTATGCATTTTTTGTGCAGCTATGTGTTTGTAGGTATGGGGATAGGTGTTAGTTTGAAAATATAGCGCCAGCTCTTGGTGTAACTAAGTAATTGGCAGCTTCACCTATATAATTAAACTGTAGGCTATTTCTTTCGTGCTTCTTTGACATTGTGTAACATATACTATACATACAAAGTATATTATTTTTACTAGGATCACCTTGTGATCTCTATGAGGCACAGTGTAGAGCTCCTTGTGAAAACATCAGCCTACATTTTCCCCTATGGTTCACAGGCACAGGCAAATGTCCTCCTCCACAGTAAATGTAGGCTACTACTACATTAGAAAATCAAGCCCAATAAAGCGTAATCTAAGCAAAATAATTAAGCAATTTCCTCTGTCAAAGATACTGCACTGTATTTTTATGAAATTATTTAACAACAACAGTCATTTAAACCTTTTTTGCTGAAACACATCAAATGTTGCTTTGCCATGCCTGTTGCATAGAGCTGTACGAGCCAACATCAGCAACAGTTTGATTTTTTTTTTTGTTAAAATCAGTATTTAATCGTATAATGAAGGCCATATTGCGAGGATGTACATAGCATATCTACACTCGGCTGACGGTTTGGACCCGAGACTGTTGCTGCACTCGGGACTGTAAGTTACAAGCAAGCACCATACATTTAAAATACAATTACTGGTACATTTTAATAATCACATTAAAGAAATGAAAAAAGTGATGTTAACATGCTACGTTTATACACACCACAGAAAGTGTTTTTTTTTTTTAATCCGCGTCAGTGATAATAACTATCGTATTCGATTTTTTTTTTTCCTGGGTTGGGAAATAACGTTAACGATTTAATAAAGGTAACAACAAGATAACAAAATGTGAATCTTGGTGAGCAGAGTACAGTAGCTTGTAATTCCAGTTTGTAAATTTATTTAAAAAGTTATACCCTTCAATATAAATGTTTATATTTTGGCTGTCGTAGTGTCCACTTTACCCTTCGATTCACTGGAGCAGACAGAGTCATGTGACATATACCAGTGCGCTGACTGGATAGTATTGCTTGAGTTGTCAGGACGTTGTCAGGGGTGTTACACAGGGCAATCTTCATGGGATTTGGTTGCAAGCAATATAGTTGCTACTAGTAAATTTCCTAGACAGTTGCTGCTAGAGCTGCTGATCCGCTTTTGAGATCAATTATTATTAATAATAAAAAATAATCGCAGAATTATTTTCATTATCCCATGATACTAGTAAAATTCCAGAGTTTTTCAAGACTTTCATAACTGAGAAATGGTTTTTCAAGCATTTTCAAGTCCTGGAAATCAGTTTGGCATTTTTCCATACTTTTTCCAGACTTCCAGACTAGCGTACGAACCCTGATATTGATGAGAACCAATCAGCGAGTTCTTCCGAGATGCCCCCCTGCCTGGAACTGCAGAGTGGTGAGGCAGAGCCGGTCTCCTGCAGCTGCTCATCAGACTGAAAGTGACCTTGCAGGGTGGCGTCGAATCTTCTCCACTACATTGCCCCCTCTTTAGTTTCTTTTGCACAGTCACGATAGCGGAGGGGTAGACGGTGCTGGCGCCTAGGCCAGCAGCTTGAGGTTCCGGGCGTTGGCAAAGTCTGTTGGACCCAGGCCGAGGATGGGATAGCTGACCATAGTTCCAGGAAGATGTTGATTCCGACGGCGGCTTGATGCTTTGACCACACTGTGTTGGTGTGGTCCTGGTGGGAGCTGAGGGTTAGGTAGCGAACACAGTACTGGCCCTGGCAGGTTCTGGTTTGGAAGATGTGGCATTCTCAGCTCGGGTAAGGTCATGGTTTCTCAAGTAGGGAGCAAGGTGGTCTACTCTTGCAGCCATGCTAGCCATAATTATAGGCAACCAGGCCTGTCCAGCATTTTTATACATGACCTTAAGCATGCTGGGATGTTATTTGCTTAATTAATGCATGAGCCACACCTGTGTGGAAGCCCTTGCTTTCAATATACTTGGTGTCCCTCATTTACCCAGGTGTTTCCATTTTTTTGTCCACTATCTGTATGTTCCTCTTTCTGAACAGATCCATGTAGTAGCAACAGTATCAACTAAAATGTTGTCTACCCTCAAGTACCAAGGGCCCTCTCCCAAGAGTCCCATTTTGATTGACTCGAAGGCCACAAGTGTTGATACATGGTGTTCAATGAAAAGGCCAGCATGTATTGATCTAATGTCCGTTCAGGTACTTATGTTGTGTAATTCATAAGCTGTGTGGCATGCATATAGACACTTTGCATTTCCTGTCGAGAATACCAATATCATTCTATGATGATAAAACATTCTATGTTTTAAGAAAGTTGGATAAAGTTTCAGAGACATCAAAAATGATTTTTTTAAAACTATATATATATATATATATATATATATATATATATATATATATATATATATATATATTTGTTTTCTTCAAACCAAATCAAACCTTCTTTGAGGATAGAACACAAAGGACACCCATGCATTTGATTTCAAATACACAAGACAGCCAATGTAACATGGCACTGATCTAAACAAAGCCTGCCATCTGCAATGTGCTTTTAGCACTACCAAGAGAATAGCTGTCGTACTTGCTTGTGTACTTACGTGTCAGCTCATTTTCCAAGCAACAAGCTAAGCTAAAAACTGGAAAATGTGTAAAAACTGGAAAATGTGTAAAAAGTCTCTCTTGGGCTTGTACAACTTTAAAGGATAGAAGGTAGAAAGCAGCTGGAATGCTAACCACACTTTCTATATTGTATATTATTTATTTCTTAGCAGATGCCCTTATCCAGGGCGACTTACTATTGTTACAAGATAGCACTTTTTTTTTTTTTACATACAATTACATTATTTTTTACACATTATTTTTACATACAATTACCCATTTATACAGTTGGGTTTTTACTGGAGCAATCTAGGTAAAGTACCTTACTCAAGGGTACAGCAGCAATGTCCCCCACCTGGGACTGGACCCATGACCCTCCGGTCAAGAGTCCAGAGCCCTGACCACTACTCCACACAGCTGCCCTATTGCATCACTGGGGTGTCAGTCTTGCATAAGCTGTACAATTCAACTTCAGATGTCAGTAAAGTGAAATAGCTTTCCTTGAGTTTAATGGTAAGTAAATCATTTTTAGAGCTATATCTATTTATGTTAAGTTAATGTAGTTAACTTATCATTTTTATGGTAGAGTAGTTGGGTGCATTTAACAGAGCCTGTTACAGTATATACAAGTCCAGCTGATGAGGATTAAAATGACTAATAAAAGCTAATAAATTAATTTTTAAGTGAATTTTATCTTTAATAAGAATAAGAATAATTCACTCAACGGAAGATTTTACAAATGATGAACAGTATGATGAACAGCTCCTGCTCTTCTCCCTCTGGCGGTGGCAGTGGAGGCAGAGGCAGCTCCTGCTCCTATCCCTGTAACAGAGGCAGAGGCAGCTCCTGCTCCTCTCCCTCTCCCTCTAGCAGTGGCGGTGGAGGCAGAGGCAGCTCCTGCTCCTCTCCCTCTGGCGGTGGTGGTGGAGGCAGAGGCAACTCCTGCTCCTCTCCCTCTGGCGGTGGCGGTGGAGGCAGAGGCAGCTCCTGCTCCTCTCCCTCTGGCAGTGGAGGCAGAGGTAGCTCCTGCTCCTCTCCCTCTGGCAGTGGAGGCAGAGGCAGCTCCTGATCCTCTCCCTCTTGCAGTGGAGGCAGAGGCAGCTCCTGCTCCTCTCTCTCTGGCGGTGGAGGCAGAGGCAGCTCCTGCTCCTCTCCCTCTGGCAGTGTGGGACAGGCAGCCCTGGGCAGTGCAGGCTTGGCAGCCCTGGGCGGTGCAGGCTTGGCAGCCCTGGGAGGTGCAGGTGCGAGCAACGGGCAGTCTCCCTGTAACCCTGGAGACTTGTGCGGCTCTTCCTCTAGGGCTGGAGACAGCGGGGCTTCACCCAGTGGTAATACATTTTTTCCTTTAAAAAGAATTGTATTATAAAAAGAGATAACTGTGTAGTGAATTAGGTATACAATTTATTTAAATATAAATTAGTCTCTAGGCGCCCTTTTTAAGAACGTCCAAATGTTAATAACTGAGACATACCATAATAGTTCGGTGGGATCATGTAGAACTCAGATTACCTTAGACAATAACCGACATTCACACAATGTGTCAGAAATATAAAACAATAGTTTATTTAAGAATAAAAAGGGGTGCACAACTAATCTAATATTACAGAAAGGAAAGGCTATTGGTTAGAGATATGCATGAATAGTATACAGTTCATTGATTGCATAGTCAAACGATTATAACGACCATAACATCATTAGCATACATGGTTAATATACTAATATTAAATATGGCTTATCACACAAAGTGTCTATTTTGCATTAGTATTTTCAATACCTGTTTCTCATTGTAATCGATCATGTCAATATGCATGAGACTTTATTCAACTTCCCATTCAGAACGGAATCCAACATTCCACTACCCAATTTAACAAATTAGTTTTACTGTGTTAATTTGTTTAGACGTGATGTACCAAACTAATAATATGTTATCAACCTCAATTGATTCTATATTCAAATTAACTCAGAAATGGGGCAATGATAAAATTATCTGCATTTACGAGGCAACTCCTTTGAGTTGCACAAACAAAATACATTGCTTACACACTCTAAAACAGGAAGTTATATTCTATTCCTAGAACAGTTTATCCACTTGATAGCATTTGCTTCAGTTACTTTCTCGTGTCATAAAGTATTTAATATTAGATATCTGACAATTTTGAGCTAGATATATATTATATATTTTTAAGTTTAACTGTCATATTGAAGTCGTCATGCTTGCATGAACCAGGCATATTATTATTTGTTTATTTAGCAGATGCCTTTATCCAACTACTTTTGACACTTTTATACATATTTTATGTGTGGACATACTAATAACCACGGCAGGGAGGCAATTTACTTTTCCAAACAATTAATAGAACTGGTCAACATAAAGTGACACTGATATTAAGACACTAAACATTCCAAACAAGTATATCAGTGACATGCATCCGTTTTGGTCAGTTAAAAAAATATCAGTGACATGTTAAGTTTAGTTCATGAACCACTCATAACAGCTGTTCATGAACAAGAACAGTTCATGAATCACTTAAGAACATAAGAACATAAAAAGTTTACAAAAGAGAGGAGGCCATTCGACCCATCTTGCTCATTTGGTTGTTAGTAGTTTATTGATCCCCAGAATCTCATCAAGCAGCTTCTTGAAGGATCCCAGCGTGTCAGCTTCAACAGCATTACTGGGGAGTTGGTTCCAGACTCTCACAATTGTCCAGTTCTTGTCTCTATCAAGCCTGCTTTAGCACACTTTATAGTCAATATGAAGGTGAGATGCAGGCAATGATGCCCAATGTGATGGTTAAGATTAAAAGACATAATTCAAATACATTAATTTAGTAAATCTTGTAATTTGCTATGCGTGTCTCAAATTCTTGGTTATGAAAAAAGCTTTTGAAACTCTATTACAATCCATATATGCCATGTGAGTCACACTACACTGCAAAATTGTTGAAAATCTCAATCCCATCCATCTGTACTGTAGCCAGCACCTATGAACTGGACAATTTAGTATACTACAGGCTAAACAAATTAAAATAAACGTTGGTACAACAGATTGCAGTATGACATCTTCAGGCTGTTGGGATAGCTCGGGAACCAGAACAAAGATTAAAAGGCATTGATTTTTATGGTTTTGGTGTTTTTGAAACATCTATAGGCATTGATTTTTTCCCCCCTGGTATTTGTAAATGTAAAAACAGGAAAATAAGTAAACCCAGTGAATTGCTAAATACTTAAAAAGTGCCAGTACTCTTATTTTACTTTCATCTGCATCTAAAAAAACAATTGCATTTGCCTATAGATTATTTGATAATATGTTTAACATTATTAGCAGTTAAACTCCCTGCTAACAGCATGTTAATTATTCTATACAACCTTATCACAGTATCATACTCACCTTTAATAGGACATTTGCTTTGCTATTAAAGTTAATTAGTTTCAAATAACAAAAGCAGAATTTAAATTGGTTAAAATAATCAGTGCGGTTAAACGGACACAAGAATTCCAATACTTTTTGCAGTTTTAAAAGTCATGTAAACAGATGTGGAGCTAATATATTAAAATATTGTCATTTGATTAACTGTCCAATGTCATGAAAACACAGAAAACTGAGTTGTACATGAATAAATATTGGATTGTGAAGGGTTTTGATCAAATTTATTATCCAGTGATACTTACAATTTCAGCACCGATGGATATTTAAGAAAGTCACCAGCATATTTGGTCTTTGGGAAAGTGTCTGAGCAAGTCTGAGCAAGGTGGAATTTCTGTTATGAGACCGCTGGGCATTAGTAATGACTTCTGCCCAGAAACAGCGAGTTAGAAATTACCAGTGCACACCCCTACTGGCCATTTTTATACTGGCATTATTATAAACAATTAAACCTTGCTCAGGCTTGTTCAGAGACACTAACTAAGGTAAAATTTGAAGGTGACTTTCTTAAACATGTAAAATATCCATGAATGCTGAAACTGTAAAATGGAACAAATAGCATTTAAAAATAACAATAATAATCTGAGTAAAACCAACAAGCTACCAGTAACCATTAGCTCACAGCTAAGTGCACTTTCCTAATTACATTACAGTAAAACCTGCTGTTGCATTTAAACCACATATATGCCTAAATATAAAGTCATTATATTCTTTAATTAATTTGTATTTCAATGAAAAAAAAAATGTAATCTGCGTGAAAACTGACCAACAGGTATGAGAAAGCCATCATTAAGGTAATAATGTAATGTATTATTTATATGTGTGCCCTGGACGCCCTCCCCACTACCTCTTTCAAGATGCTGCTCCTGCTCTACTTCCCTTCATCTCCTCCCTTCTCAACACCTCTCTCCTTTCTGGTCTCTTTCCCTCTGCTTTCAAACAAACCTCTATCACTCCCCTCCTCAAAAAACCTACCCTTGACCCCACCTCCCTCCAGAGCTACCGTCCTGTCTCCCTCCTACCATTCCTCTCCAAAACCCTCGAGCGGGCTGTACACCGCCAGCTCTCTGCTTTCCTGTCCAACCACTCTCTGCTCGACCCTGTCCAATCAGGCTTCCGCTCTGCTCACTCCACTGAAACCGCCATCCTGTCTGTCATCAACTCACTAAACTCTGCCCGAGCTGCCTCTCTCTCCTCTGTCCTAATTCTACTCGACCTCTCTGCTGCCTTTGACACTGTCGATCACTCTATTCTACTATCCACTCTCGCTGACCTGGGAATCTCTGGCACTGCTCTGGCCTGGTTTTCCTCCTACCTCTCCAACCGCACTTACCAGGTAACCTGGCGTGGAGCAACCTCCACACCTCGCCCTCTCTCAACAGGAGTCCCCCAAGGGTCAGTGTTGGGTCCTCTCCTGTTCTCTCTCTACACCCGCTCCCTGGGCCCCCTCATCGCATCCTGTGGTTTCTCATACCATTTCTATGCTGATGATGCTCAGATTTTCCTCTCCCCCACCTCTGACTCCACCATCCCCTCCCGTATCTCTACCTGTCTGTCTGCTATCTTCTTCTGGATGCACTCGCATCACCTCAAACTCAACCTCTCTAAATCTGACCTCCTTTTCTTTCCCTCCTCCTCCTCCCCCTCCTCTGACCTCTGTCTCTGTTCCTCTGGAATCTATCACACTCTCTCCCTCCTCCTCAGCTAAGAACCTCAGAGTCACCCTCCCTCTCTTATTCCCAGCACATCTCCACTCTGGCACGCACTTGCTGATTCTTCCTGAACAACATATGAAAAATCCGACCCTTCCTCACCAACTACGCCACCCAGCTCCTGGTCCAGGCCCTGGTACTCTCCCGTCTAGACTACTGCAACTCCCTCCTGGCTGGCCTCCCTGCGTCCGTCCGCTCCAGCTCATCCAGAACTCTGCTGCTCGCCTGGTCTTCTCTCTGCCTCACTTCTCCCACGCAACTCCACTACTCCGCTCACTCCACTGGCTCCCAATCACCGCTCGCATCCAGTTCAAGACTCTTGTACTAGCCTACAGATGCCTTGACCAGACTGCACCCAGCTACCTCCAGACCCTCATCTCTCCCTACACCCCCACTCGACCTCTCCGCTCCTCCTGCACTGGAAGACTGTCTCTACCTCCTCTACGCTCCCCTGCCTCCAGAGCCCGCTCCTTCTCCACCCCCGCCCGGCAGTGCTGGAATGAACTTCCTACAGATGTCAGGACTGCCCAGTCCTTGACCACCTTCCGGCGCCTCCTCAAGACTCACCTCTTCAGACAGCACCTGTAGAACTCCTCTTTTCCCTCTGGACACATCACTCTTCCTTAAATGCGCTTTACTTGCTCTTATCTGCTCCCTATTTTACTGCATTTAATCCTGTACTTTAGAGTACTGTAATCTGTCACAAGTGTTATTTAATCTGTAGTATTTTGTATTTAATTATATCCTGATGTAACTATCACTGACACTGTTATCTGCTCCGTTATTGAATCGTATTTTGTCATATACTTGTACTTGCTAGAACCAAAGTCATTGGTTTTATCTTGACTTTATCTTGCTCTTAATTGTATTATTACTTGTACTGTGATTCTTGAAATGTATTTTTGTTTACAGACTTATGACTGTAAGTTGCCCTGGATAAGGGTGTCTGCTAAGAAATAAATAATAATAAAAATAATAATATATGAGTTACCAGTAATTCTATTTTGCTTTTACATGAAAGAAATGTGATGGAAGCTATACTATCACACTACTCTTAATTTAGAAGGAATGCATTGTCAACTTGCCATCCAGCTCTGCTGAAAAGCAGCATTCTAAATTCTTTGAAAATGGAGATGTTTCTAGAATATATTCAACACATCTCTTTCAACCTGGGCAGTAGTCACTCTTCACTAGAGGTTTCCCACACACTAAAACCGCCCTCAAAAATATCAAGTAAGGGTACTTCAAAGCATTTTGAAATGTACTGTGAAAGCATAATGAATCTGAATGATGAAAAAAGGTACTTGAAAAATAAAGTGAACTCACCTTGTTAAAATAAAAAAGCTAATTTTGTGTTGCTTCAGCTCTCAAGTCACTCAGCACAGAACTCCTATCTCTTCACGCTTCTGTTAACACAGTCACAGGTGAATCAAATCAATTAAAACGACAACTAAAGAAATCAGCTCTCAGCTCTCGTAAAGTGGAATGCTGGAGTGCTTAAACCAACACTGTAAATGATTAATCACAATGAAACGAAAGACTTGAGAGCTTAAACAAACAAACAGACAAACAAACAAACAAAAATCTGCATAAGTAATACAAACAGAGAAATTTGCTACTTTTGATTTGAAATGCATGTTAATGTGCATGTTCAGAAAGGAGACAGCCACGAAAGATTTGAAATAAACAATTTTGTATTGCATTTGACAGATGACCATGCCCATGATGAAGTGTAATATAATTTGGCCCATGGCCTTGTCCATTGGAGCTCGATAGCCGCCCCTATACGTTGGCCAAACTATGATGTAATGAATATTGATTGATGACAGCTAATGCCAGTGGCCAGGACAAGTGGCACTCAGGGCCACCTTCCCCCAAAATACAGACTTAGAATGAAACCTTTGTTTGATCCGGGTCTGTCCATTGGAGCTCAACAGCCGCCCCTTATTCTGGCCAAACTACCTAAAAAGAAAAAAAAGAAAAAGAAAAATGAGAACATATCTTGCCAGTGGGCAGGACAAGCGGGCCAAGACCACTTTCCCCTGGGACAGGCCCACCTCAACCTGCTTCACCTTACAGAAAAAAACACCCAATGCTCAGGTAAGGAAAACCACTCTACTCAAAGAAAGGTGCCAGGAGGTAACCTTAGGGAATCCAGCGCGTAGGAGAGATGGAAATTATGGATCCTTCCAGGGTGAGGAAGGGGTTCAGCTGAGCTGACAGGTAGCTGGAAAGAGCAGAGAAAGGACAGATTACATAATTCATTTTAAATAAATATATGTGTACCCCTTTTCTTACCTGCAGTCTTGGAATGTTTTAAATGTAGGGAATTCATGACCTGATGATGAAGATGGAGATCTCCGATGCAGAGGTCAGAACAGGGATCGAAAGCCCGGGTCCGGGAGGTGATTTCGCCACATCAGAGGAATCCGCAGTATACAAACATTGAGATAAACATTGCTTTCAGAGCTCCCTGTATGGGATGAAGCAGCTGAAGCGAAGAATGTTGACAAGGGATTCCAAGACTTCTTTAGTAATGGGCAGTTTGGGGGATGGACGACTGGGAGCAGATTGTTGGATGCCTCGTAGCAGCATTTGAATCCATGGGAAGGAGGTTAGAGGGGGAAAAGAAAATCAGATTAAATGAAAATTAAATTGTAATCCTGATGAGCAGCGCCGTATGGTAAGGAACAATAGCCACTGAGTTATAGGTTGTTTGAGAAACCAAGTTAGCCTTTAGATTGAGGGCTGATTTGAAAATAAGGGAATCTGAGGAAGGACACTGGTTTAATAAAGGATGAGAACCTTGAAGATTGGACATGGTACTGATGGAGGTTCTCCCAGTAGTTAACATGACCGAGCATGATTGAACTGTATTATCAAAGTGATATTGTAATGTGATAATGTTGTAAAAGAAGAGAGACACAAAATACATTGGGTTGGTGCTCCCGAGTGGCGCATCCAGTAAAAGTCTGGACGTCACCGGTTCGAGTCCAGGCTATTCCTTTGCCGACTGAGACCAGGAGCTCCCAGGGGGCGGTGCACAATTGGCCAACCGGCCCCCGTTGGGAGGGAGGGTTAGGTCGGCCAGGGTGTTCTCGGCTCACCGTGCACCAGTGACCCCTGTAGTCTGGCCGGGCACTTGCAGGCTTGCCTGTAAGCTGCCCAGATCTGTGTTGTCCTCTGACGCTGTAGCTCTGGGTGGCTGCATGGTGAGTTTGCAGTGTGAAAAAAAGCGGTTGGCTGGACGACAGTGTGTGCTCGTCTTCGCCACTCCCGAGTCAGCGTGGGGGTGGTAGCGGTGATCTGAACTGAACAAAAATAATTGGACATTATTAAATTGGGTAGAAAACTACAAAAAAAAACTAATTGGCGACTACTAAATTAAAAAAAAAAAAATACATAAAGTACAATAACAGTAGAATTTTTAAGTATGCGTACCTGATCTGATGACAATTATCACCCCGTATTATAGGATGCCTGGCTGTTTGGAAGATGATTAGCCGTTGGTTGGACGCTGTATCACAAATGTGTGTCTCTGAATAGGTGTTTGATTTGTACATGATGAGGTCCTTACATGAGGGTATATTTAAATGCCTGTGTCTGAGTTCCAATTTGGCCTTGAGTTCACAAATGGGATTTTGAGTGCTGAAGTCTCATAAGCATAATATACGACTCCTGGACATGTTTCCATGTTTCCATGCATGATCAATTATACAGCTTTTGAGCACGAGAAGGCGATTTACCCACTCTTTAAAGACGTACAATGTTTTAAACACACACTTTCTATACTGTGTGGAATGTGCGTGGTATGTGCGTGCTACGTCACATAAATAATGACTGTGGAGAGAGAGTATTGACTTTCCAAGCTGCGTGTAAACCCGGCCAATGAAACAAAGGTTAAAGGTGGTGAATACACCCTGGGAATGGATTTAAAAAGATTTTACTCGCTGTTGTTTTTGACATTGAAAAATTAACAGAAAACTTGTATGTTTATCTTTGTAAAACAATTCAAATAAAATTCATTACCATGTTGGTGTAGCTGACCCTGGCCAAGAACTGTTACATATTGCTCTGCTTCAAGCCTGAAGAGTCTAGAATTAAACTGCAGTGAAGTAAGAACATTTTGCTGATGACTCTTATAAATCAAAAGCATGGTTTAATTATAAACAAGATACCCCCTATACTGAATAAGCACACATACTGAATATACTTCCCTTTCATTATAACCTGATCAGACTGTTTTACTACTGCTTTTGCTCTCACTCAGCGACAAGACATGGTAAATAACTGCCAAGCTCTACTTTTTCTTGCCTATGAAAAGTGGAATTATTATGAACTGTTACTCAAACCATGTTGTATGTTGTAAACCATAAGGAATTATATATAATAGTATAATAACTGTATAGTGTGGAAAAAGGAGAAGAAATCAAACAAGCAACTCAGTGATTGTTAACTAAAACATGTTACCCAATTCACTAAACAGCAATCATCCTCCCATCTATTTACAGGTGGTAGACGTGCAATTATTTTTAGGCACTTGGCAGGGTATTCCTTAGTGCCAGGATAACTTATAACCGTTAAGTCCCTTATTTTCATTGTTTATGCAGTAGAATACCTCTGTGGTTAGATATTGATCCACAGCCTACTCAGCTGCTCCCTTAAGTACCCTCCATTATTCCAAACAGTTGATTTTAAAGATATACAATAGATGAAACAAGCCCTAGGGCAGTTTTATTTTTGTATTTTTTTCAAAGACTATTTTTTTCAAACATGAGGAACAAATTAAACCCCTTTCACACAGGCACTCCTACCCCGGTCCCAACCCAGGTTCTGGCTACCCAGGTCACAATCTGACGTAGTGTGAAGCCACGTACCTGGGTCATACCCAGGTTGACCCGGGTCACAGCGACAGGCTTTGACCCGGGTCAAACGAGACAAAATGCATGACGGCCGTTCATAAGCTGACGAAATAACAAACAGCCACGCCTGCGTGAAGGTATCACTTCCACAAGGAACCTTTCTGCTTATTCTGTTTAGCCATATTTTTGTCGATTGAGATACAGCATGAGCCAGATTGCAGCAGGGACGAAGAAACATTTGCTGTAATCAACATTTGGGCCGACGGTTCAATCCAGAGAAGCTTGGATGGAATTGTCCTATCAAGCAGCTTCCAGGGCATTGATATGTGCATTGTGTACTTGCTTCTGTCACCCAGGTCAACCCTGCTTAATCAAAAACAGTGTGAAATCGTGTAGCCGACCTACATGACACCAGGTCCCGACCCGGGTAGCGCATGCCAGTGAGAAAGGAGCTTTAGTAATCTGCAATTACATTGAGTGATAGGTATTTTTCTTACTGTATGTTGTAGTCTCTGCACTTCTGTGCAGTGCTGTTGGTGTCTTTGACCATCATGTTAGTCTACAATTCAAGCAACATCATTACCAGTTTACACGTACATGTATTCCAAATGTCTTTAAATGCCAGCAACATCTGAGTCTTTTAGCAAATAGACACCTTTAAACCATCCGTCTCCTTAAGAAGTATCTTATACATTTATCTCAGTTTTTAATTGCGTGATTATGATTCATGAAGAAATCACAGTTTAGGAACAACTACATTATATACATATATTTATTCTCTAATGTACAGTAACAGTATACATGCTTTACCCCTTGGGAACTGTCAAATGTTCTTACTTTAAACTGAAGCTGTAACAAAAATGTTGAAATATGACAGTTCTTAAACAATTGACTTTAAAAAAGTTAAAATGTTAATAACAAATGAAAAAGATATCCAGGGAAAGTTAATGTACTTTTAAAATGGTCTGGTACACAGGCTCCAATACTTTATTGAATTGTTATAGATTATGCTAACTATTTATTTTTCTATACCCAGGTTCGAGGCATTTACAGCAAAAGACAGCACCCAGACCACGCCAGGCCAAGGAAGACACAAAGGTAGGTATAAATCAATTTGTTTTATTATACTCAAACATAAATAAGACGTAAGCCAAGGTCCACAAAGACACAATCACCAAAACCAGTTAAACAATCGGTCTATAAAATGCAGAATAAAATCACAAAAAACTGGTGCAAATCAGTCCATAAAATACAAGTTAAAATATATTCATCTTACTATTTTCGTGGCCAGCTCATCAGTGAAGGATATGGCTCCAAACTCCTGTTTCCAGATTTAAAAATAGTTAATTTTCACCTTCCCCAACACAGGGCGCCATTCCACCACACAGCCTAGCCGCACAGCCTAAGCAGCTCTTAGTTGTAAGTATGTATCGCTCTACTCCACCACACGGCCTGATCGAGTCAAAATGGGGAGGATGATCCAATTCAGTAGCTGCACTGTTTCTGTAGTGACACCCTTTCAGCAACTCGTACACTGCACCGCTCACAGGAACAACCTCCCTCAGAGAAGCAAAGAGAACAGAAAGTGCTTTAAACCTTATTAATCAGTAAGTCTTTTTAATATTCACTAAAATGCAGACTATAATTCACCACGCATCACCTGCAACACACCTCACATATGTCCGTGGATAATAATTTACAAACCTCAACTATTAATTAGCAGTAATCACGTCCAGAAACAACACTTAGCTTTTTAAGTGAAAAATAAAACACTGGTCGTGTTCCCCGTCTCTCCCTCTGCGCTCCGTCACTGCTGTACAGTGCTGCCCATCGGCCTCTGCTCCCTCTGCGCTCCGTCACGGCTGTACAGTGCTGCCCATCGGCCTCTGCTCCCTCTGCGCTCCGTCACGGCTGTACAGTGCTGCCCGTCGGCCTCTGCTCCCTCTGCGCTCCGTCACGGCTGTACAGTGCTGCCCATCGGCCTCTGCTCCCTCTGCGCTCCGTCACGGCTGTACAGTGCTGCCCGTCGGCCTCTGCTCCCTCTGCGCTCCGTCACGGCTGTACAGTGCTGCCCATCGGCCTCTGCTCCCTCTGCGCTCCGTCACGGCTGTACAGTGCTGCCCGTCGGCCTCTGCTCCCTCTGCGCTCCGTCACAGCTGTATGGTGCTGCCCATCAGCCTCTGCTCCCTCTGCGCTCCGTCACAGCTGTACAGTGCTGCCCGTCGGCCTCTGCTCCCTCTGCGCTCAGTCACGGCTGTACAGTGCTGCCCGTCGGCCTCTGCTCCCTCTGTGCTCCGTCACGGCTGTACAGTGCTGCCTGTCGGCCTCTGCTCCCTCTGCGCTCCGTCACGGCTGTACAGTGCTGCCTGTCGGCCTCTGCTCCCTCTGCGCTCCGTCACGGCTGTACAGTGCTGCCTGTCGGCCTCTGCTCCCTCTGCGCTCCGTCACGGCTGTACAGTGCTGCCCGTCGACCTCTGCTCCCTCTGCGCTCCGTCACGGCTGTACAGTGCTGCCTGTCGGCATGTGCTCTGGCACGTTGGCTCCAAGCTGCTGCTAAGATTAACAATAACATTAAAAAAACCAGATCAAAGTGCAGCTTCACATTTGGTAAGCGAGTCAGAATCAGGATAGAGGTGTGCTTCACAATTTTCAAGCACTGGCCCAACTTGCAAAGTACATGTTAAGCATAGTGATGAACATTTTGTTTTGTTGTGATCCTAGTATTTTCTGTTATGAGGACTTGTGGCGGAGTGTCCCGCCCCTATGTATTTATTTATTATTATTTGCATTTGTTTGCGGCGCAGATAAAAGCGCCGTGTCTTTTGTTATTATTTATAATTTAAAAACCCTGTGAGGATGCGTGACTGATCAGCCACTGATTATTTAACTAGCTGACAGTCACGCATCCTTACCAAACGCGTGCAGACTGTGGCCGAGGGGTAATAAGATAATTAACAGCTAGTTAACCCCTCGGCCAGAGTATAAGAACCTGCAGCTGTCCGTGCTGCAGGGTTGGGTGTACAGAGGAGAGTACGGGAGCGAGAGAGCGAGGAGAGAGATAAAAGTAAAACCAGCCTGCTTATTCGTTTGATTATTTCTTTGGCCAACGCGCCTTTTTGTTTTATTTTGTTGTTTGTTTAAATCTTTTGTTTGTGTTTAATTATTTAGTAAAATCAGCTGAACGCCATAGGATTCAGCTTCACCCGCCCATCCACTGTTTTGGTTCTGTTACTTCCTGATCCGTGACGTCACCACACCTCACCACTGCAAGCCATCCTGTCAGAGGACTGTAATAAACGAAATTCAAAACGGTGAGGTTTTTTCTTTGTACAGTGACACCTTTTCTAAAACATTTTGAAGAGTATATTTAAGTCAGTGTGAGTTTTCACTTGTGTACACATCTAAATAAAAAAAAAAATAAAAAAAACAGGCTGAAGTAAACCACAGTAATGATATTACTTTATGAAAATGTGTCTTTTGCCACTTTGTTTCTTGTACAGAAACCGCAATACCAGGGATAAAATAAAATAAAAAAGTCTACTTTTATAGCGTTTCTGGATTTTTCTGGAATAGATCATGGTAATTAATCTATTTGCACATGCCCTCTGCACATCCGATACACCCGAATCGGGCAATCCCAAAGGGTCTAGGAATATAAATACGAAGAATATGCTCAAAAGAACGTGACTATGTAAAACAAAGAAATGTATTAAAAACAAATCTTGAAAAAAGAGGATACAAAGAAAGAATTAAAGAGACGGAGTTAAGAAAAGTGGATAAACTAAAAAGAGATGATCTACTAGATTATAAAAATAGAGATAAAAAGGTCAATATAGTCCCATTAGTAATAACTTACTCTAAACTTTTGCCCAATATTTATAAGATAGTTTGGAAACGCGGATTAAATGACAAAATAGGTTCTACGAATACGTGCACTAGTACATGTAAAGTGTGTTAATACATGGACAAAATTAAAAAATATAATTAAACATAAGAACAACACATATCCACTAAAAACTAATACCTACTGTAAAAATAGCAATGTTGTTTATGGAATAGCCTGTGAAAAATGTGATGAAATAAAATATGTTGGAGAGACTGGAACAACTTTATATAAAATAATTCAGAACCACCTTTCATTAATTAGAAAAAAAAAAAAATGAATGAACCAATAGTACAGCACTTCACCAGTCAAGGACATGATATAAATGATGTAAAGTTTGTAGTATTAGAACAGCTAAAATTAGACAATGCGACATATAGAAGAATAAAATTAAGTAAATGGATAAATAGACTGAACACGATTATGCCAGCGGGACTCAACAGAAAAGAATGAACTAATTAACTTCAATAAATATATAACATTTAAATAAATAAATAAACAAAATTCATTCAAAAGTTGTGCATGCTGATGCGCTGGGGAGGCCAAATCAATACTGATCCTCAGAGCCAGCCTTGCATGATAATATAAATATACGTTTATATAAAGTAATGTTAATTAGAATTAAAACAGATTCAAAGATAGAAGTAAAAATGTTGTCACAATATATAGAACACCATTACATCATGTAAGAATAAATCATGGATTTGAATATAAACAATAACAAGTAGTTGTCATGCCATCAAACACCTATAAATACCTCCAATGTTTTGATTCAAACACAGGCTCCCTTGAGAAAGATATGTACAACATATCGAAACGTTGGGCAGCTGGCTCTTTGAGCTAATATATATGTATATATATTTGTTTGTTTTATCTTGTGCATGAAATGTAATCCGCCGGCAGATAAAACAGAGGATCACGTTAGAAAATAGGCAGATATTTTTTAACGGATTAACCTGTAGAAAACTTCAGTGAATTTTGCCGTTTCCACCGAAAATGAAAGCCCTTTCGAAAATCAGGCCTTGGTTTGTTGTACTTCTTTGTTAATACGCCGTAGGGTACGTAATTTTTAACGTTAGGTTCAACACAGGGCATAACATACAGCTCAACACTCAGAAATGTGATAATAGTTATTGTGTTCGTTTCTGGCAACTCAGGTGTATTTGGGTAACAGTGTATTTATTTTGCTTCTTATTAATCAGCATTCTGCTTGGCATGAAAGCCTCTGTTTCCAGCTTTCAGATGTATTGGATGCTCTGTATTACTTCCCCACATTGGAAATACTGAGTGTCCCTGGGAGTTGTCTTGCAGTGAAAACATCTAGGTGGTGTTTTTTTTTTAAAATTATTATTTTATTTTATATTTGAGTAAGTGTGTAGGATTTAGAGGCTGAAAGATATTCTAGTTGAATTCTAGTGTTGTAATTGTAGCTGAGCTCGAAAAAGTCCACCTGTACAAGTGTGTGTTTTTGTATGAGGCCTGTTTTACCCCCACAGCTTTTGTAAATTACTTATTGATACTTCACGTTACTTTTAAGTTAAGGTAAAGTATGTTTTGGTCGAAAACACACGGTTATGCTTCCTTCAATAAAGGCTAATGTTCATTTTTGTCCTTGATAAAGTTGATTTTGTAGTTCTGTTCAACAATTGCATCTCAGCCTTAAAGTGGATGGCACAGTATATTTCAATGAGAATAATGTGCAAAGTGGTTGAGTACAGTGGTGTTGTAAGCAGGCACTAATAGGTCACAAAAAGCAGTTAGAAATGGCTCACTAAATCTGTGGGGGGACCTGTTTTTGCATTGGTGGGACATATAAATAACCAAAGGTAAATGTTATAGGATACAAAGAGTAAATATTATAGTATGAACTATATCTACGTGTGTCAGTATTTTTCCCTGACATTGCACAATAGCTATGTGGCAAGACACCATCTCACAGAGCACAGAGCACTACTTTTGCTCTTACAGCATAAAACAGATACCATTAGGCCCAACATATGAACAGGTTACTGTACAGTCAACCTTTTTTTTTATCTCAGGATCTAATCAGGCTTCTATTATCACTCCTGAAAGTTTTGACACCACCCAGAAAGAAACATGATCTGGTGTCAAATGTGCTTGGGCTGGCCATAAGAGACACACATTATGATTACGTTCAGCACTAGCAGAGAGGTCATTTATGCCACTTTCAGAGAACATTGTATTGATACAAATGAGGTTGTGCAGAACACGTTTTCTGCAGTTTATACTTTGAAGTGCATTGCTGGGATGATGTATTTAAAACAATTGGACTTGGTCAGGAGATGGGGCATGAAATGACTAGTCTTTCTCACACAGTCTCATACACTGCACTATAGATTGTGCTCAGGATGGATGAACTTACTGGGCTGCAGTTGTCAAAGTCAACAATATTTATTAACTGATCTATGTCATGCCTCAGTGATAGAAAAATCAACACTGGGCAGTCCTGTACTATATGAGATGTGATGATACTTTTCAAGCAAACACATGCTATGTATTGAAATCTCATGGGAATCTCATGAATTATTCTCTTTATACTATTTGCTGTTTTGTTTTCTCTTTTAAATCTATGCAAGAGGAACATTTGGAAAGTCCCTGGCTGCCAAAACCAATCATACATCAGTAGGTGAATTACAGGATGGCTTTCTCCTGCAAAAGTAATGTTTGTTTATATGAAACATGTGGAACCCATCAATCATTATGTCACATATCAATGATGCAAAACATCTGTTTGATTTTGACCAATAAAAAATCTTAAAACTGTCAAGGAACTTAAAGACGCAATTCAGTTTTTTTGTTGTTTTTTTTTTTTTTTTTTACTTTGTCATAGTTTTTGGTTTTATTGGTCTATTTGTTTGTTATTCCAGTTCACACCTGTTTTAAACAATGATATTCTGTCTGAAGAAAAAAAAAAAAACTTGTCAGAGCCCTTGTAAACACACGGATCTGTTTTAATTGTTTGCTATTTTTTCCTGTCCCAAGGCTCCAATTTGTTTATTATATTTTGAGATAATCTTTTTCCTAGAATTAATTAATGCAGTCTTGCGTAATCTTCATGCAGAAATCCTTTTTGTCCCTGTTACAATGACATACATAAATTAAGCATGACTGCAATAATGAAAATTCACTTGGTAAACATCAACAAAAATTTTCTCTAGCAATTCACATATTTTCTGCCCATGATAAGGGTATCTGCTAAGAAATACATAAATAATAATAATATTTAATTAGCCAGTTTAAACATGCTGAGGTTTAGGTGGTGGGGTGGGGGTGAGAGGGGGCACAGGCTTCAAGGAATCTGCTATACTATACTTAGGGCTTCTGATTCTCAGTGCTTTACTCTGACTTTTCTACTCTCCTTTAAGAATTCAATTGATACCTGTTAAGCCATTCATGTATCTCAATCACAACTGAAAAAACGTGTTAATAGTCAAATTGATTTAATTTATGTCTTTTTTTTCTGTGAAACAACTAAATTGGTTCTTTTGTCCTTCAGTCAATTATCTCATGGTACAGCATTGGGCAGGTGTTTTTATTCCTACAGTAAAATGTAATTTACATTAATTAAGACTGGTTACAATGCTGATACATTTATTGTTTTGTCACACTACTGATGGATTATGAAATTGTATACTGTACATGCATTCCTTTACTGAATTTATCTTGTTATCCACAGTTCACAGACAACACATTGCACAGATATGTTAATTTACCAGTGTGAACTGGATGGCTGCAGGGGTGACGTCAGACTAGGGAAATGAAACCAAAACAAGGAATGACAGGGCACACTGAAACACTACAGCACTCAGCGTTTTATTAAACAAACAAAAATAAATATTTAAACAGAAAACACTGAGATAAAAAAAATGGCACAAGGGCCAAAACAAAACAACACGGAACAATGAACACAAGTAGTCCTCATCGGCGATCACTCGAGTCGAGTATGATTGTTCTCCATAGGGTCTTCTGTTTGTGGGTCTTCAGGTGGCTGTAAAGGCTGATCCGGGAGCCACATATTTTGGTGCAGTGTGGGCAGGGGTGACTGTTGGTTGTGGTTGGTAGTTGGGCCTTCCTGGAGTTGAGTCTCTCTTTGCGTAGCTGCCGCTTGTCCTCTGCGGCACAGCGAAGATCCTTTTCGTGTAGTACAGCCCCCTCTTGAACGATTTTCCTCCAGCTGAGTCTGTTTAGTGCAATGTTTTCCCAGTTGTTGGAGGTGATGTTGAATTTCTTCAGGTTTGTTTTGATGTTGTCTTTGTAGCGTTTCTTTTGCCCGCCAGAGGCTCGCTGACCTTCCCTCAACTGGGAGTACATGATCTGTTTTGGTTGGGCATCCGGATGACATGGCCTGTCCATCAGAGTTCGTGTTGCAATTATGGTAGTAGTGATGCTGTTTATGTTGGCCTCCTCCAGAACGCTGGTGTTGGTGCGTCTAGTATGCTGGTTACAACATATGTAGCAGTTGTATTTTATATAGTTTGAATAGTTTTGAATAGTTTCAATTAATGGTAGGGCAATAGCACTATCTGATTCAGAATTTGGGCAATTATGTTAAACAAATAACAACCACTTTATTGCATATGATTCATTAACAGAATATACAAATAAATTACATTTACATTAGTTATGCTTTTCCTTTTCTTTGAAAAGTAATGGACATGGCAAAATCTGAAAGGGAAATAGTTCAATAGAGGGAAATTCAGACTTACTTTAATTGGCTTGTTGATTTCATTGTATGATGGGTATAAAGAGAGCTTTATTATTATTATTATTATTATTATTATTATTATTATTATTATTATTATTATTATCTTTCATAAGCACAATATATTGGGGTCTATTTAAAGGATCTATTTAAAGGATCTAGACAGTGGCAGGTCTAAGTACTATCACTTCTTAAACTAATCCTGCTGAGGTTTTACATTAACATTACAGCATACAGTACAATAAAAATACAGCTAAATGATTTCTGCAAAAAATTGGTTATAAATTGTGAGGTGTAAGTTACAACACTGTTTAGATCATTAAAATAGACCTCATTATATATTTATTTCATTTTTTATTCGTCCTTTTCATTTTATTTGCATAGCTGCACAGGAAAAAGGTAAGCTAGTTTGGTTTAATTTACTGCATATCAGAATAAAATAGGTTTAGATCAATGGACCTCTGAGGTGGGCATGTATAACTACAGAAAATATAAATTTACATTACATTTGTGCATATCAGTGGACCACAGGAGCACCAGAAATGGCTGGAAATTGAAATTTACCATCAATAATAAACAATGGCTGACAAAGTGCTGGTACTGCTATATATAAAGATACACATACCGCTGTTTATGACATGAAATTAATACATTTGCCCCATCATTCCACTGCACTTGGAAGAATCTATTGGACATTTTATTTCACTGACTCATTTAATACTGTAGTTTATGCCTTTGCAGCTTAGTATCTTCATTTACAACATCGCTTATTAGGCAATGACGTGTCTGCCTCTACTTTCTATTTCAGCTGCAAAACCTTATTCTCTAGAAAAGTACTGGACATATCACATATATGATTTAAAGTTATTTTAAGGTTCACTTTCCGTCCTGCTATTTAAGATGTTAGAATAAGGCACTATGATTCTTTTCATGACCATACCACTATGTTTGAAGTTTGTCATTGCAGGTTCTGTTGCTCACAAAAAGAATTCTGTGAAATTATCCTGATTACTTTAATTGCATGTTGTCTGGGCAGACTGAAGCATTGCTTAAGATACTGAACTGATGGTTCTTCAAAAAGAAATAAACATTTGGAATGGTATGAAACTAGCAAAAAACTACTTTTGCAGGAAGGTGCAGTTATATTTTTGTAGTTCTTGCTAGTTTTATACAGTTAATTGCAATGTGTTACGTTCCATCGGCATACAACAGCAAAGTGTATGTACATCTGAGAGAAAACAATGTCTTTGAAAAACATCATATATCTAAAATCTGATCTTTTTTAAGCTTTGTTATTTACAGTAAGTAATGTTCACTTACCTCTAATTCTAGTGAAGAATGTTTCATGTCTAAACTCCATTTCCCTATCTTTTATTTTGCTGACATTTTCACACAATCCTCTATGACCTACAGATTGTGACAGAGCCGATCTGAAGTCTTTTTCTCCTGGGACTGTGCCTCTTACTTTCCCCTGGCATTTCACTTTAGCTCATGAGTTTCTTCAGAAAGTAAATACAAGCTTGATTTTTTTTTTTCATCATACAAGAGGTGTGTACAAAGGCTTTTCTTAAGGAGGCTGGACTGGAAAGAATAAAAAAGAAAAAAAAAAAAAAGAAACAATTTTCTTTTCATTGACATTTGACATCAGTAGCCTGCACTAATCAGTTATTGGGCAAATTAACCAATAACATTGAATGGGCACGAATGCAATTCAAGCCCACTAAATCAAGGAACATCTCTATAATTAAAGGTAAAGTAGTAGATGAAAGGTTCTACATTAATGGTGAGGCAATACCAACAGTGTCTGAGAAGCCAGTGAAGAGTCTTGGGAGATGGTACGATGGGGATCTAAAGGACACAGTTTGTGTGGAAGAAGTAGGACAACAGTGGAAGGGTTGAAGAGCATAGACAGCAGCATGGCACAAGGCAGCTCCAGCTCAATGGAGGAAGCTAGCAGTCAATGAGGTGAAAAAGCTGGAGTAGAGGATGAGGTGTGTTTCCCAGGCCAAGCAGGGAGAATGGATAAGATGGGAGAGTGTGGAACAGCGCAAGATAGGCTGGCAAGACCTATGGACAATGGAAAAGAGCAGGATCAGTTTCCTCATCAGGTCAACATATGATGTTCTCCCAGCACCACAGAACCTAAACCTCTGGGTAGGAGAGGATCCCTTATGTTCTTTGTGTTCATCTGGCTTCAGGGCAATCAGCTTTAGGGCAGAGAGCGACTGGAGAAACCATGGCGACGGGTTGATTGCAGGGAGGAGTTTTATGGTACAAAGGGGAAGCAGCTTCGCCAGTACCAGGCCTTGCGCTTTAACACAATAGACAGACGGAGCTTTTTTACTGTTTTTGTCTGTTGTATTTTGCAGAGGAGAATTAAAGCCAGGTGCTGTGATGCTTGGCCTTAGCATTGGAAGACAAGTGTAACATGACCAATAAGTTGCCACCAGTTCCATCAAAACATTACACACAAAAGACAACATTCCTCCGCCCAGGAGACCAACCGCCAAGAAAAGGTGTTACTACCTATTTTGAAAACCCCATAGAAGTACCCTACTCAGCTCAGTCAAGACGGTTGTCATGCTGATGCGCTAGGGAGGCCGCACTGTGGTTGATCCCTGGAGCCAGCATTTTATACTGTAGTTGTTACTGTACCTGTAGAGATTTTTTTTTACTGTATAGCCTTTCATCCTACAGTATGTGGCGACCGTCACATAAATGATGTTAAAAATACATCATTATCTGTTCTTTAATTAGAATGGATTAAACCTGGCCAAGTTAAATATTCTTCTCTGCCTTATTTATTAACTTATCTCCCGTTTGGCTTAGTTGTCCAGGCTTGAGGGGGATTTATCAGGGTTCATTGTGTTTATTTTTTCTATGTGAAGGCTCTTCTATTATGCCAGTTACGGTAATTGTTTTAATTAAAGCCAGCTGAGTTTCATTGATGAAAAGAGGGTATTGTGGGAAATGGGGAGATGGCCTGAAAGGAGAGCTGAGCTGTGTTTGCAGGAAGCAGGAAGCGGGAAGCGGGAAGCGGCTAGAGAGTTTTTTGCTGTTTCTTTTTTGCTTTTTAAATTGTTTAAGCTTATCTAGAAACGATGTAACATTTTTTCTGAAGTAGTATTGAGCTAACTGTCATGGATACAGCTCTGGAATGCTGTTCGTTTTTTATATATATGGATGATTTGAAACTGAAGAAAACGGAGATCGATTTGCAACCCAGGAATAACGCGCAGTGGGTCCTCGGACACACGGCAGGAAGGGTTGAGACGGTCTGTTAGACTTTTCCTTTTTTTGTGCTGGACAATGTTGGATTACAATTGGGTTTTTTTTTTTTATAGTATTATGGGCGTTTGTTTTGATACTTTATTTTTCTTTGGAATATGTTTTTTGCAAGTTTGTTTTTGTCTTGAAGCACGATTGACTTTGTTTTTTGGGATTGACTTTGTCTTGTTTGTTGTATTTTTTCTGCAATAAGGAACTTTGTAACTGCATTAATTTACATGGACTGGTTTTCTTTTTGTTAATCCTTTTTGATTGTGTTTAAAACTGTTTTGTGTACCGTTCTTACCAGCAATATCCAGGGTTAACAGGGTCATTTTGAGGGGTCTTCCGTATTACTTGCTGTTTCACTTCCAAAATATTTATATCAGTGTATACACTATGCATTTTTTTTGTGCTATGAGGTTTCTTAGAGCAATGTTTAAGGCATATTTTGCTTCCTTGGTATCTACAGTTTTTTGCCACTGTAAAAAGGTTACTGAAGACTAAAACACTTACCCACGAACTTTTGGTCCCATTATTCGCTGTCAATCGGTCTTTAATTATCTGTTTAGTGAAATCAGTTAGTTTTGGCTTGTGTCTTAAAAGTCTGGTTGTTACAAGTATGTGTTGTTTTTTTAACTTGTTCATTTAGATGTTTTACAGATCATGAATGCAATAAAAACACCATTTGAACTATACTAAGTAAACAAATAAACAAACAAAACATGGTCACTTGATGAAGCATACAATTGCTTCAGAACCATAATTGTGAATATCATCACATTTAACAAGAGTCACTTGAGGGTGGTGAAGGAAAAATAATGTAATATCTTACTTTTTACCAATCATCATCAATCCTTTGCTTAATATAGAACAATCCCTACAAATATACCACTAGAGAGACATTCCTGTGACTGGACCTTGCCAATGCAATCTAGTGATCAATGGAAAGCCATGTAAAGATAAAGATTAAAGGCTACAACAAATCAAACTTAATGTTCATTCTCTCCAATAGAAACATGCAAACCCATTCCCAAAGGTGCCATCGGCAATTATAATCAAGATTCACTTACACTTTTTTGCCCATGAGACTCTTTGCTTTTTATCTGTCCAATAACCCAAATGACAACAAAATTACTCATTAGAAATACTTTTCTCCCCTGTGCTGAGCTCACAATTTCTGTATTGAAGGAGCATGGTGACATTAGCCCCTCTGTGTCAGGTTACTTTAGACTTTATTATATATTGTATATTGAAGTCGGTCAGTCTGGAAGAAGGAGAGACTCCATTGCAGGAACGTATTGACCCGGAAGGGAAACAACAGCAGCTGCAGTTAGTAGAGACAGCTGCACTCGTTTACCAAAGGGTCATGCGTGATAGCATAAAGGGGACGGAGAATCGTAAATCTTTTCCTTCGCTTGGTTTAGAAAGACACAGAACTGGAAGGACCGGGAGAGTTCCCAATTGTATTGAAAAAGAGTTTGTGAGTGTTTTGTTTGTTTTTGTCGCTGTTAGTAATTGTCTTTTGTTTTTGTTCACTAGATGGCTAACACGTCTCCGGAGCTGTCGCCTTGGGCCAGCACTACCTGGAGCAACACTACACCACAGTCACTGTTACATTGCTCTGCACCTGTTTCTAATCAGCAGCTACTTTGCCACAACCATGTATTGGGCTATAGACATGGGGTACTAGAAAAAGGAAAATGAGATACATCTTTCTATAATGATCCCCTTTTAAAACTGACATGAAACAGCCTGTCATCTTACTTCAAACAGATGACACATCTTTGATATTTAAATAGTTCCCTTGTGTGCATGTGTTATAAGTTCCAAGTCTAAGCCATATACCTGAAGCTGAATATTAGGCTTACACAGTCTAAATTATAACAATAATAGTAGCAGTAAGGTGGACCAATTGTTCCACAAATTATTCTTCAAGAGGTCAGTTTTTTAATTTATAACACCCCAGGTTAAGAAATACTAAAATAAACTGAAATTCAATGACAAACATTTTGACGACAAGTATTTCCCCATCTTTTTTTATATATATATATATATATATATATATATATATATATATATATATATATATATTATATGTGTTTTTTGGCGACATTTAAAAAGATTTATCGTCAAAACGTTTGTCATTTAATTGTAGTTTCTAGTTTCTAGTATTTCTTAATTCAACACTATTGAGCATGTATTAGTTATGGATGAAACACCCCAGGTTAAACGGATACATATTGTAGAGGGTAGCCCATCAAAGACAGTGTCAAGGCAGCTTGAAAAGGAATATTAAGCTAAGTATTGTTCTATCTTCTAAACCTTGTTGTTTGACCATCCTCCACAACACTGTAAACTGCCAAGTTCCTTCAAACAGAATACAAAGATGTAAACTTTAAAGTAATGAGCTAATGACTAAAGTGGTGAGGTACTATCAGGGATTATCCTTGAAACCAGGCAATGCCATATCATTTGTATTGGTAAATGTATAGTCATTGAATTGAACAAAAGTGACAAAAGACTGCAGTTGCCATTAATTGTTGGACATTTGTAAAACACAAATTGCAAAAATATGCGTACTATTCTCAGAAACTAAGCAAGGTTGGGCTTGTTTAGTACTTGTTTAGACTGGTGGACCTCTATTGGGAATTCAGGTGCAGCAGAAGATAATGGCTAAATAAAACTAATAGATAATGAATACATCCCAATCAAGGTCACTAAATATCTGGACTGGCTATTTCTCAAACAAGACTTTGTGTAAATAGAGACAGGACATCCCTGGGAATGTTGCATCTCAGTGTATATATCCATCTGTAAATATCTCCTATTCTAATTATTGGAAGCTTAGGGTAGGGATTATTGAATGATTGCTCTCTCTCTCTAGGATTATTGAATAATTCCCCATTAGATCATGCCTATATAAATCACAGGTAAACTCACCTGGGCCTTGCCATCGCAATCCCAGTTGTAGTAGGGCAGCAGTGTGGAATAGTGGTTAGGGCTCTGGACTCTTGACCGGAGGGTCGTGGGTTCAATCCTAGGTGGGGGACACTGCTGCTGTACCCTTGAGCAAGGTACTTTACCTAGATTGCTCCAGTAAAAAAAAGCCCAACTGTATAATTGGGTAATTGTATGTAACAATAATGTGTAAGAAATAATGTGATATGTTGTAACAATTGTAAGTCGCCCTGGATAAGGGCGTCTGCTGAGAAATAAATAATAATAATAGTCTTACAGCTGCGCCAGCAGTTCAAAATACAGTACAGACAGCACTTGTTGTTTTATTTCTGCAGTCTATGCTTCCCCATGCGTCACCAGGCATTTGTTTACTGCAGGATTTTGTTTTGCTGCATTTTAATATTTTCTGTGCCTTGGTTTGTTTACGTGCTGGTTGTCTATGTGCATTTTGTTTGGGGCATGTTGTTTGGGGGGTTTGCCATTCCTCTTTAGGCTTCACAATACCCAATTGTCTTCTGCTGTGCTCTGTGTTTTGTTATGCTTTTACTTGTTTCTACAGTCTTGAGCCTGTCGCCTCAGCCTTGCTGACCCATTCAGGCTTCAGAATTGGTGGCAACACATTAATTCTAACTAAGGTTCCATTAACCCTTTGAGTAGTACAAAAGTACCGGTACGTTCGCTGCTCTCTGGTCCCCAGGGAGTACGAATGTACCGGTACGTTCTGCAACTTTAGACTTGAATTACTGAGCCTACAAAACCCTTGATCACATAATATTTTAAAACAAGGTTTCTGTAACACCTTTTATTGGTCTTTTGCGCCCTCTGCCAGATATTGACTGAATTACATATAATAAACCCATTCACAAAATGTCAACAGTGTTTGTAAACTGGCGAAAATCGCTCAGTGAGAAAGAAGTATTAGTAATAATACTGAATTCAGATTCCAATTTAAATTCAAATACATACAATTCTTCCACTGAATCGGATGTCAGCAAGACTGTCAGTGAAGATATAAACGAAGAATATTTACCATCAACATCAAGTGACAGCGAAGAGGCGGCGCCTATCTCTGTGCGTTGCTCCATGCTTCAGGAGTATCATACACTGAAGCATTAGACACTCTCACTCCCTCCCCCCACAACCTGTTTACCCGGATATGATTTATTCATGTCTGTCTCTCTCTCTCTCTCTCTCTCTCTCTCTCTCTCTCTCTCTCTCTCTCTCTGGACCAACTCCACCGCCACCTCACTGGCAGCTGTGGTAGAACGACAGTTTGGGGAGGCCGCATCCAGTCTCACACATGTGACACGGCTGGGCAATGATGTAACCATGTTCATACAGAAGACATACCAAGAACTGTCTAACAAAGCTAGGGACAATTTAGGGAGGGATGTAGTTATTGGGGTGATAACGCAGAGAGAACTACAGCGGCATGTCCTTTTAGTGGAGCTTAAGTCATTAGGGAAGTATATACAGGAAGCTCGCCGTTTAGAACAGATCCTCATGCCGGCCCAGACCACCCTCCCCCGTTCACAGACAGGCCCAGGTAGCCCAGGCTCACCAGCTAGCTGCCTGCTCACCAGCCAATCGGCTCATCAGCTCGCCTGCCTGCTCGCCAGCTCGCTTGCCTGCTCAACAGTTTCAGCTCACCTGCTCACTGGCTGCCCATCAACACAATGGCTGGACCGCTAGCCAGCCAATTCAACAACTCACCAGTACCACCGCCTGGCCGCCCGCCCGCGTACCAGTCCAACAGCCCCCTTTGCTGCTGCCCGAAGCAGAGGCTACAGGACATCTCACTGCTAGGAGGGAGCAATGTAGCGATCCTGGGGGAAGGGGAAGAATCAGGATACTGTAGACGGTGTGTGTGTAAGGGGTTGGATGGTGGTGTATGCATTCAAGGGTTGCATGTTGCGTATGTGCGTGCAGGGGTTGCATGTTGTGTGTGTGTGTGTGTGTGTGTGTGTGCAGGGTGTTACATTGTGTGTGTATACATGTAGGGGTTGCATGTTGTGTGTGGAGGTGTGTGTAGAGGAACTGGGGTGCAGGTTTGGCATGAAGGACGTGGGGGCGGAGGTCTGAGTAAGGGGTGGAGGGAGCGGGGGGATGTAAGGGGGTGCATGGAAAAGACCGGGAGATTGGGGGAGACAAGAGTGAGAGAGAAAGAGAGAAAAAGGGTAGGGTAAGGAAAGGAAAGACAAATACGATCAATAATTATTATTTTCATTTTCGACTCCCAGTTCTCTTCCCTGACTTTATGATTTGATTTTATTGATTACGTCTGTTAAAAATAAATAGCTTGAGCCTTCAACTCCATCACGGCCTCAGTCTCATCTTTGTCCCAAGAACCCGAAAATGCTATAATATAAACATATTTAAAAAAGGAAACACAAGTTAAGAAAACCCATAATGAGATTTGTTATTCTGGATTTAAACTTGTTCCATTTAAAATCCTGATGCTTCTCATACGTTTGATCACCTAACGTGATTACTTTGTAGTGGAAGATTATTCTGTGAGCAGTTTTGTATTCTAGGTGTGTCTCTTTACTCTAAGAGGCTTAAGGGGAAAGTGTGGGATAATAGCCTTACAATTATTTGCATTTTTTTGTGAATTGTAGTTTGCCCTATAGGCCTATATGTAAAATGTAAAACCTAAAAATTTTGCACATATCCTACACAAATAGAAACTAAAATGTACATTTAAGGAGCAAGTAGCGTCAAATGAAATTTTAACTTTCATTTTTCTTTTTATTATATTTATCTATCTGAGTAGTTTAGAGTGCTGTTGATTAAACATTACGTTTGATTGTTTTTTGGAAAGTGCTTTGAACTGTTTTAAAAAGACCAGCTGCTTATCAAAATTGTAAGAGCTTCTCTTGTACTTTCTCATTCTGGTAACTTCTTCACTGCTAGTAATTCCATGTTCGATAAATTCTTGTCAGACATTAGACCAGCACATAGACATTTCTGTTCAGGTTCACTTAGGACATACTTGTCAGCAGACAACAAAACCTTGAGGCTGCTTATCCTTTTGGGTATTTCCAGTGTCTCTGACACCATTGATCACAATATATTATCGGACTGTTGGCGTGCTTGTGTTGGTCTCTTGGGCTCGTCTTTGAGTTTCTTGCATTCTGATCTCCGTCACCATTAAATTGATACGATTGAAAAGTGTGGTTGATTGATGAAGTGAACTCACACGTGCCTTTGTTGTTGCCCCCAACTGTTTTTCAATTGATATATTACTATTGCACTTCTATACATTTTCAGCATTTCCTTTTTAATGTTGATGACACCCATTTAAATTTTTCTCTAGAGCCTTACATCCCAAGTGCTACTTCCCAAACAGTAGCTGTGGTTTCATGTTCCTACCTACTTTTTTTTTTGTTTTAATACTAGCTTGTGTAAAGCATCTTCATATTCTAGCCATGAAAGATGCTGTTAAAATATGTATTGTATTTTGGGTGATGTTCGGTGTTGAATTAACTATATGCCTTAATCCTGTACAGTGCGACTGTGCATTCAGATTAAAGAGGTGTGACCCAAGAGCACACTCATTAAAACTTCTTTAAAGCAACACAGCACTAATGACAACAGGGAGACAAACTCACCATACTAACACCATCCTAATACAATTGACAATGGATGCAACATTGACAATGGATAATTGCAAAGCATACGATATGGTTTATTTAGATTTCCAGAAAGCTTTTGACAAAGTCCCGCATAAAAGATTAATACTCAAACTGAACGCAGTAGGGATTCCAGGAAATACATGCACATGGATTAGGGAGTGGTTAACATGCAGAAAACAGAAAGTACTGATTAGAGGAGAAACCTCAAAATGGAGCTCGGTAACCAGTGGTGTACCACAGGGATCAATATTAGGTCCTCTGCTATTCCTAATCTACATTAATGATTTAGACTCTGGTATAGTAAGCAAACTTGTTAAATTTGCAGACGACACAAAAATAGGAGGAGAGGCAATCAATGTTGCAGCAGCAAAGGTCATTCAAAATGATCTAGACAGCATTCAGAACTGGGCAGACACATGGCAAATGACATTTAATAGAGAAAAGTGTAAAGTATTGCATGCAGGCAATAAAAATGTGCATTATAAATATCATATGGGAGATACTGAAATTGAAGAAGGGAACTATGAAAAAGACCTAGGAGTTTATGTTGACTCAGACTCTTCATCTAGACAATGTGGGGAAGCTATAAAAAAGGCCAACAAGATGCTCGGATATATTGTGAGAAGTGTTGAATTTAAATCAAGGGAAGTAATGTTAAAACTTTACAATGCATTAGTAAGACCTCACCTAGAATATTGTGTTCAGTTCTGGTCACCTCGTTACAAAAAGGATATTGCTGCTCTAGAAAGAGAGCAAAGAAGAGCAGCCAGAATTATCCCGGGTTTAAAAGGCATGTCGTATGCAGACAGGCTAAAAGAATTGAATCTATTCAGTCTTGAACAAAGAAGACTACGCGGCGATCTGATTCAAACATTCAAAATCCTAAAAGGTATAGACAATGTCGTCCCAGGGGACTTTTTTGACCTGAAAAAAAGAAACAAGGACCAGGGGTCACAAATGGAGATTAGATAAAGGGGCATTCAGAACAGAAAATAGGAGGCACTTTTTTCCACAGAGAATTGTGAGAGTTTGGAACCAACTCCCCAGTAATGTTGTTGAAGCTGACACCCTCGGATCCTTCAAGAAGCTGCTTGATGAGATTCTGGGATCAATAAGCTACTAACAACCAAACAAGCAAGATGGGCTGAATGGCCTCCTCTCGTTTGCAAACTTTCTTATGTTCTAATCCAAATGCCATTATAACTACCATTGATATTACTAACCTAAACTGTAAAACAATGCTTTATTAAAAAATGTATATAATAAACTAGTATTGTACGTTTACTGGTACTCGGAATTGCCTTTAAGAAGTATGTATCGCAGGTATTAAATAAATCCATTCATTAATGTGTTGATTTCACAACAAGAGAAGCTGTCCTCCCCTCCTCTTTACAATTGAATAGCAATCCATGGCACTTAACTTCAGCATTGAGTGTTTTAAAAGCCAATTTGAAGCTAATTTCCCTCTCATCCAGGGAGCTGACATTTTTACTGCTGTACTGAGAATTAAAACTGACAATATTTGTTTTTTTTAAATCAACACATTAGTGAATAGATTTATTGGATACCTGCTGATAAATACTTAAAGGCAATTACCAATATGAGAACGAATATCAGTGCAGCCCTACAATAAAGACTTCACACAACTCACACAAGAGCCTAGAAATAAACCCCTCGTCCTTCACTAAGTACCCCTCTAGCTGAGAAGATGGACAGTGCTACAATTGAAGCAATAAGTGCTAGTACAAGTCAATTTTGAGTTATTTCGTCTTCAAAGTAAAGTGGTATATATAGTGGTCTCAAGTCTCAAGCTAAGCAGCATCTATGGTACCAAGTCAGAGTTGCTGAATCACAACCAGAAACTTTTTTTTTTTTTTTTTTTTAATGGTTCAAAGCACAAAGTGACCATACAGTACTGGTGTATTCCTTTCTAAACTGGTATGGAAATCAAAGCGTTTTAAAAGTTTTTTTTTCTATTATATAGGGGCCACATTAAAAAAATGGGTACCCTTTTGTGCTAATTGTGTTAGTCCAGCTGTCTGTCACAATCATGGTGAGCACGATAACTGTCTTGATTTTTCATCTTCATCTCTGTATGTGCGTGTACTGTGTTTTTTTTTTCAGAGTTGAGTTGAGTTTTGGTAATAAAAATAAGCAATTATAGACACCAATAATGTAGCTCTTTTTAAACCAATTGACAAACATCTAAAGGTGTAAACAGTAATACCAGCAAACCCTGTTAATCATTCCTTCTTCATTCTCACTGCTCTTGGTGAGTTGGAGGACAACACCTGAAAAGTATTACAAGCTGTTCATAAAGCTTCTATTAAGATATGGTACCTAGACAGACTGACTATTTACCAGTCAGTATTGGCAAAGCATACTATAACTAAAACACATTATTAATGCATTTCAATATATTCTGCAATGTTGCAAGTTATGTGGTAGTTTAGATAGATGTAACTTTTCATTACCAGAGCTGTACATTAACTATCCCATTGACATTCAATGTACCAGTGGCTTAATCGACATTTCAAAAAAATAATTAGAAGAATGAAGATAAAGCTTTTGGCAAATGGATATTTTTTTTTCTTTTTGTAATTAGCAATTTCACAGGTAAAGGGTTTTTGCGTTTCAAAATGAATGCTAATGGTTGGGGAGAAAAGGCTAATATGAATATTTCAGTTCAGGCAATTTAACATTTACATCTCTTACACCACACACAAACACTTTTTTTGGCATACTTAAAGAGACAGTATCATGTTTGTATAAGTTACAGTGCGTTCCATGACAATTAAATGACAAATGGCCCAAAAAATATATAAACTACATTTAAAAAAAATCTATCTATCTATCTATCTATCTATCTATCTATCTATCTATCTATCTATCTATCTATCTATCTATCTATCTATATATATAGATATGATTCTTGAAATGTATTTTTTGTTTACAACTGTAAGTCGCCCTGGAAAAGGGCATTTTTTTTTTACCTGAAAAAAGAAACAAGGACCAGGGGTCACAAATGGAGATTAGATAAAGGGGCATTCAGAACAGAAAATAGGAGCCACTTTTTTTACACAGAGAATTGTGAGGGTCTGGAACCAACTCCCCAGTAATGTTGTTGAAGCGACACCCTGGGATCCTTCAAGAAGCTGCTTGATGAGATTCTGGGATCAATAACCTACTAACAACCAAACGAGCAAGATGGGCTGAATGGCCTCCTCTCGTTTGTACACTTTCTTATGTTCTTATGTTCTTATCTGCTAAGAAATCATTAATAATAATAATATATAAATACTGCCTATACAAATGTTATTTCAATGTAAATGTTGTTCATGGGATTTTTTTTTAAAGGTGTAAAAAAAAACATCCTATGTAAAAAAAATTCCTATGTAAAAAAAGGGAAAAAAATAAACCTGATTTAAAAAAAAAAACACATTTATTTGGGTCAGCAATTGGTGCAACATCATAACAACTCTAAATGCTGCCATACTTTATACCATTTCTGCAAGGATACAAATCAATAGATGCAATTGTTTTGGCCAAGTTAGATTCCTATAAGCTGGATGGTTCAGCGGGTGAAATGGTTGTCTATTCATACAAGCGATCCATGCGCAATCAAATATATCCAGTTAAGTTCTACAGCCACATATGGTTTATGAAAAATAGTTTTAACATATTCAAATTTGTCTTGCTTAAAGGCCAATTTCAGTTATACTGTTTCCTGTAAAATGTATCCCAGTTACAAGAGATATCTATAAAGGAATTTGAGATACCTCTGAAAGATAATTTGGCTTGCCATACTACCCCTACTGTATTACTTCAGTATAGAGTTGACAAAATAGGGTTTACTTTGTTCAGCCACCACTTGTAACTTAAGCCTGTACGTTCCTGCTTGTTTGGATGTTTGGATATATTTTTATCATGACATATTTTCTACCAACAACATATTTTTGTCTGTTGCATTTCCTGCAGTTATAGAAAAACACGCTTCTGGTTACTGCACTTGGAAACCTTGTTTAATTAGTAACCATTTATAATCTAATAGAAATCTTACTTACCTGTGTCATTTGTTTCTAATTATTTGGAGGTATTTAGGAGATTTATTGTATTTTAGTGTATCTTTTTTTTGTGACCTACACGTGTGTGTGTGTGTGTGTGTGTTTACACTTTTTTAACTTTCAGTTTGTTCATTGTATATTGTGGTTACAGACGTGCTTTTTGTAAATTAGAAACCTATTGAAGCATGTTGAAAGACAAATTCAACAATATATAGGTACAATCTGGAACAAAAACGAGATGATAATGTATGAATTTCCCTTTTTTTGTTACACTTATGGCTCAATATTTTGGTCATCTTACCAGATATCCACACAGGATTTACACCAGTGGAAAGTTCAATGTGTGCTGAACAAAACGGTATATAGGTTTGCTTGGATACAGTAAAAGGCAGATATAGTAATCATGAAGGAATGTATTGCAAAAATGGTTTATTAAGTGGAGATTCATTTTCCATTACCATTACCATCCCATGAAAAGCATTTTTAGTTGCCCTCCACTAAGCAAACAAAGTACTGTGAAAATGTAAATGTGTACATTAGTTTTAACTCTTGAGTACTTTAAATAGTAAGCAATATATGAAATACAACTTGAATTGCAGGAGCATTTTTTGTCTGCCAGTTTATAAGTAGGTCAGACAACAAGGTGAGTGTAGGACAGGGTCTGGATTAGGCAGAAGCGAACATTTTAATATGTAATCTTACCTGGTCTGGTCATGGATTTTTTTGCTCAATATTAATCCAAAGTAGGGATAATCGTCTATTTCGAGAGCTGTGAAGTAATAATTGCCTATTTTCTCTGCAGAACTTAGATTATAGCCTCCCATAGATTACTCAACTTCAAATGGGACTCTGTCTCTGTAGTGTGCACCAACCCATAGTGTTGTGCAACAGTAAAAATAACTCCAGATATGCAGATGGAGGATAAATTGGCTTTAATGGCTTCAATGAATTGTTTATGTGGTGAATAGTTTGTGTGGTTGTGAAGTATACCAACAACTTTTTTTTTTAAATAAATTTAGTCATCGGCAATGGTTTTTACCCCGGTTTTCTCCCCAATTTGGAATGCCCAATTATTATTTTTTATCCAGGTTCATCACTGCAACTCCCATGCCAACTCAGGAATCAGCGGCAGACCCACGTGTCCTGCCAAGCCGTCTTTTTTCGCACTGTAGGTCTACTGTGAAGCCACCAGACCCATAGTGCCGGAGGACAACACAGATCTGAGTGGCTTCTACAGCAGACTCGCAGGCGTCCTATCAGCCACAGGAGTCGCCGGTGTGTGGTGAACTGAGGATTACCCTACCAACCTGAACCCTCCCCACCCGGGCGGTGTGCTGCCCCATGGGAAATCCTAGCCACGATCGCCGATGGCATAACCTGGACTCGAACCAGCGATCCCCAGGCTATAGGGTGCATCGTGCACTCCACGCGGAGCGCCTTTACTCGATGCACCACTTGGGAGCCCCCCCCGGTATGCCAACAACTTGAGTGCTATTGCCACCATGGCTTTGCTTGCCAGTGAGACAGATCTGTTCTATTCAGGAAGATCTTCTCCTAGCAGTTAATTAGTTGTGTCAGTCAACTGTATCAAATTGGATTATTTAGTCTTTTTTAGATTACCTGACTTGGAAATAAAACTAAAAAGGAAGAGCTAACAGCTTGAAGTTCGTTAAGACATTTCCTTAATATGTTTATCTGAACACAATCATCCAACTTTTTTGATGCCAAGAAAGACATGGGGAACATGAATAATCTCTGAATCCAACTTGGCAGCATTTTGTGATATAGAAATGACCATGACACTGGATGCCTTTTTTCCTAGTGGAGTGCGTTGAAAACAGTGTTCTCTTACCAGCATTTAAATGTATTTAGGAACAATTGGTGTATAATTGTAACCTTTGAGTGTGGTTCAGGGGGCAGGAGCTAGGCTCCTCCCCCTTATCTCCCGCTGAAAATATCAACCAGTCTCCCTATTTAAACCCTGGGTTACGCCCTTCTTCTCTGTCTTGCTTTTTTAATTTCCTCCATCCTCCATTCCTCCACCACTAAGCTGCACCACCTCTGCAACGGTCTCCCTCTGGGGGTAAGTGAAACACACTTCCCAACCTTAGAGGCCCAGCTGTGCTGGCCTCATTCCCCGGGAGCTAGAGGAGACCCCCAGCCAAATCTATCCTAGCTCTCTTTCATTTTCAACGGTTGCTTCCCAGCCTTGGAGGCCGATTGGTTTGGTCGCACCTCCTTTTTCTAAAGTCACAAGCACTTATCTCCTATTTAAATTCCCAAGGTTTTTACTCCATGTAGCACTTGCTCCTGTTCCGTGAATAACTAGAGAAAATTATACATTTTGAATGTAACAACGGTATTTTTTTCGGCTTTAATAAATTTGAATTTTATACATGAAATATCTTGAAATACCTATTTTTAGACCATGAAGTAGGTACTTCACACTCACTGCAGCTGTGAACTGGTGTAAAAAATAATAATACATTGGGACGTGGAAGGCACCTCATGAATACTTTTATTAAAGTGTCACTAACAGTAATAAATTAAACACATTTCTCACCTGCCTTCTATTATTGTGACATTTATTTTTTTATTCAGATAGATTACTTGTGTATTTATTTTTCCTTTTTGAGGCTAAAAAACGAAACCTAAATTAGTGCAATAACAATGAACAGGTGATGTATAGTCTAAGCAGGATCAGAGTATATTGAAATGTCTTGCTAATGTGTAATATAAAAAACACATTTGCTACTGCCAAGAATATGTTACATAATACATCATATTAAGACTCTGGAAAGGACAAGAAGTAGGGTGGGTGTTAATCCCCTTATTGGATTTTATTTATTATCTGGATCCACACTAAAATCCACTTCATAACAATGGGACTTCAGTTCAGATTTTTAGCCATTCAAGGACAAGAGCTCTGTAGCATTTCTTTACTAATTGCTTTGCAAACATTGAAATCCACATATTTGTACTTCTTCCATTATATTGCAGTGGGTTTCAGAGGGGCCCCTGCATCTCTGCAAACATTATTATGGTTCAGATTTCCAATCGCATATATACAGATATACAAAGACCTCTACAAGTGTGAGGCTTTTTTTTCAAAAGGGATAAACATTCTCTCTGCTCCATTCACTGATGTGACCTTTTAATGCTTGGTTAAACAACTTCCCTCTTATTAGCAGCTCAGCAGTACTAATTATTTTAAAAGCTGTGCCAGCAGAGCTCAAATAATAGAATGTTCTGTTGTCAGCACACGCAGAACAATTTCATTGCATGCTGCTTTCCTCTATGAGACACCTGTCTACTTCTTCTCAATTATCACCCTAATTGAATAGTAAAATGATATATGCATATAAAAAATAAAATAAAATAAAAAAGTGAATGTGAATGCATTGAATACTATTAGAATATTTTATTTTAATCAGATCAGGTTTTATTGCACATTTGAGTTATTTTCTTCAGTGTGCTTTTTTATTACTTACCAGTAAATAATACAGTTTTGACTCCTTAAACAACTTCTCATAAATCTGTGTTCTGTATTTGCAGGAGTATTGCTTCAAAAATGTTTTTAACGATCACAATAGCCACATATATGTTTCCCAGCAGCACTTGCTGAAATGTGCTGCATTCATTGATCCATGTTTCCTAGTGTCTGCCTTTCTGCCAAGGGGATAATTCTTAATCTGTGCATCTTCAGAGACAGCTTCTTACTATCTGCAGGGCTGTAACATGCAGGCCCTGTTTACAAAGTATTTGGTATTGATTTTTGTTTTTTGAATGAGTCAGTTTGTTCTTCACAAAACCGTCACAAACCTTTTTGTGAATTGCATTTTACACAATAAAAACAAGAAAAGAAAACAACATATTATTCAGTATCCGAGACCCTGCTAGTATTGAAGGTATCATTTAGGGAGGGCCACACGAGCATACTGATGCAGCAGTTTGTACCATGGTGTACAGATGATCGCGAGGCTAAATGTTGGCAGCATCTAAAAGAGTCCTATTTTGCCATCTGTTGAATTAATTTAGAATAACAAGGGTTTAAAACAATTGGTATTTGTGCTGTATTTTAGTCAACCTGTCTCCTGAAAAAAAACTGCATAATAATAATGCTCTTAACCATTATACATCTGAATGGCTTTGTAACTTGGCACAAAAATGGTGTACTTAATCAGTGCAAACATCATGGCGAGAGCCAAAGTAGGTAATTGGAATATGCATTTGTTATGTTGTTATGCTACATGGGGCAGAAACACTTTCTTAGCAGGAAAAGCAAAAGGATGTATAAATCTTCATTCATTTCAAGAGCATGCAAGATTCTTGGGGGGTTGGTGACCAGCATTGTTCTGTGGGAAATGTCCTTGAGATCCTTGTGTTAAATTTACTATAAGCAGCCTCTATTAAAGTACCACAGGTATCTAAAAATAGAAAGTACACTCCCTACTGTGTTTTATCACTACCGACATACTTAAATATATAAAGGTTTGAGTTTAGTCATTTTTACACCCTAATAATCCATTTCAGCCACAATTAAGGGATGCATGCAAGAGATTTGTTGTCACTTAAAACCCCCTTAAACCACAATTAAGGTATGGAAGAAAGGGATTTAAACAACTTAATATCCCCTTAAATACCCTCTGAATCCACAGTTAAGGTAGAATTAATGGATAAACACGCCCTAAAACATATATGAAACATAATGAGAAAATGAAGGGATTTGGTTTCATAGTGTTGCTACTAAAGGATTGACATGTGAAAGGTACAGGGGAGTGAACTACTCTTAGTCCAATCTTTTTAAATGTGTTCATAGTTTTTGTAAGATTTACATGTCTGTCTAGATTGTTTCTTGTATTGTATACAAAGTTACCTGCTTGAACAATCATTTTACTGTTTATTGAATGTGTGTAAACATGAGATATCTCCTATCATTAAATCCTAATTTCAACAGCAAAGTTAAAAAATACAAATGTAAAAAAAAAGAATATGAATGACCAAATAAAACATATTTATTTTGAAAGATACTGGAAATAGCTAAACAGAGTATAATATGAGAATTTAATGATGTCCATAATGAGTTGTCACCTTGTCATTGAAATAGCCTGGATAGACTGTATTGCTCATGGCAGTATTACATTATTTCAAACATAAGTTATTTGGTTACAGTATTTGCCTTCAGTAGTCATTAACTAACAGAGGAGACTAGCCCCCACCCATACCCATACCCTTACCCTAATATGTGGCCAGCTTGTGTGTTACATTAAATACCATATATTTTCACAGAAAAATGGTCCATTAGTAACTGTACACAAAAAAAAGAAAAATAATCTGTCAATATATTTTGCTCTATTAGGGTTGCACTTTTTTCAAATTTAGTCATTTGCAGATAATCCCTATATAAATCATGCTTGTAATATTTGCATGCTTATTTAATCAATTTTAGACTGTATTTCTAACCTGCGCTATAATCGTGTTGTTGGGATTCAAAATGAGGATCACTCTATTGTTTTGGGCAGGTTGCTTAACTGTGGCAGAATAGGATTAAGGACATTACCTTAGTTCAGGACCTCAGGCCTGGTTCACGTGTATTTGGTTACCTGTTGCGATATGTGTCTGTGACGGGGAGAGAAGGAATCTGAGCTGCAAATCCACCTCCCGACCAGAAAGGGCGCTGGGTAAGGTAGGTGGTACACCTTCACAAGGATGGGCCGACTCGATGGTAGGATAGAACCGGAAGCTGGTGGAAGGGCATAGGTGTAAGACTGCTAAAAAAAATCTATTGTGATCAGCTGTGGGGTACTCAGCGATTGGATAGAGCGTGGCGCCATGCTGATCACAAGGAGGAGTTTGGCAATATAAAGGGGATGCAGCTACGTGAGTACGGCCCCTTACGCTGAAAAAGAAAAACTCGAGCCGCAGCTGTTTATGTTTTGTTTTAGGTGTTGTTGCAGAGGACAACTGACCAAGAGCTGAAGCTGACAGGGCCAGCGAAATTCCCAGGGATATCACCACAGAGCACAACCACATCACAGAACACAGCACTTGCCATTTTCATTGGCACATTTGGATTATTTTGTGTGTGTTTGTTGTCACCCCACGGAATTAAATACATGTATTGGAACATTGACTCATTCCTGCACTCACATCCTAAACAAAGATTTTATTTAAGCATGTGGGTGTTCTTATTCTTTACCTTGTTAGTCAAGCACAAGGTCTGATCTGCCATTACTAATGCCAGAACTTGCCTGGTAGTGTAGGTGTGAGCCAGTGACATATGAATCTGTCATTTCCTTATACTGTAGCGCTGCAGACTGAACAAGGATACAGGTTTCTCATACTCAAAATAGAGGGTTTATGTAAATCATCAAAAGTTTTTGAATTTTATTTCTTATGAGAGTTACGTACTGGAGTTTGAGAATGATACAAATTATTTAACCTAGATTAACCTTGAGATGAAGTCATCTTGTTCCAAAAGGGGTCCTGGGAGGAGCAGATGCCGCATGCACTACAACTATTTCATAGGCAACCATGGGGAGATTAGCAAGTGGACACTTCAGGAAGTAGAAAACAGTGGAGAGAGAAACTGTTATTTTGTTCTGAATTATTTCAAATGTATTTCTAACCATTCTAAATGACAAGTAAAGCTACCTGCTTTCAGAGAAAGTGGAAGATTAATGTTTTCTGAAAAAAAAGGATTTGACAAGGTAAAACTTTATAACAAAATTATAACACACAGTGACAGAGATGGGTGGGTTGAAAGGGGTATGCGATTAATTTGGATGTGTTGGTTTCTCTCTCTGAACTAAACATGGTGATGGATTGGAAGTTGCAATGTGGAAGGACGCCTACCAGGAAAAACAGCTGTGTGTGACGGGACTTCGGTAGGTAATCTGCCTGTGTCATGTAACCCAGAACAGCAAGTCAGGAATAAGGCCCCTGCTCCGGGTTTGGTTTAAGGCTTGTTTTAAATTAAAGTGTCTTTAAGCAGTGAGCTCCAGACATAAAGCCGAGTGCAGGCTGTGGTCTTTTCATTTACTGGAATCCTGAAATGCGTGATCTCCTGTACAGTGCAAGCAAGCGCCACAATATGATATATCTTTTTTGTCTCCAAGTAGATTTCTTGGAAAACTTGGTTGTCTTTCTGGAAGGAGAATCCACCCACTAATCAACACGTCATATCCAGGCACCATAAAAACTGTGTAGCTTTCATTCATGTTGCTTTTGCTTGGCCTCTCAGTCATGCATAGCGAGGCCAAACAGGAAGACGGCCGTCTATAGAGATTGGAGGAAGGGCTACCCTCAGTCATGGATTCGATAAGGTTTCCTCCTACCAGTGAGTAGGGGGTTTTTCCTTACCTGAGTGCCGAGCAGTTCATATTTAGTTTCTGCAGGGTGCGTGGGAGGCTGGAGAGGCCAGGTTCTCCCTCAGTGCATTTCATGCTCTGGAGGGTGGGCCCGTGTCTCAGCTGCTTACTTTTCATTCATCCTTCCTATCTGCGGCACTAGACTACATGATTTCATCGTGTATTCGCTAGTCGGCCAGCACTGCAGATAGCTGTCAGCCCCCATGGACAAGGTCTCCGGTCAAATTCATCATCTGTCATAAATTCGTCTGCGAATTGCAATTTAAATCATCCACATTGCGGATTCTGCGTCCTGAATTGACAAACAGTACAACAAAATAATTATTATAGTGTTCTAATGGAGTGTCATCATCCATCCTGTTTAAAATGTCATATATTATCTGTGTGATTTATATTATTTTTCTTTTCAAATTTTGATTTAAGAATCTGTATGTTTAAATAATCACATTAGTAAACAAGTCAAGCAATATATTTGCATGTGGAGCAAATATGTGTTTTAGGAATAGGCTTTTGAGTATTGGAATATCTATTCTTTGTCTGTGTTATAGATGTTCATATAGTCACATGACCACCCATCCCTGTGACAGCCCTAGAATCACAGCTCAGTGTCTTTGCCCAGGAAGCTAAAATGGAAAATAAAACACATAACAAGTCAGCTCTGATCTGACTCACAGCCCTCTGAATCTTGTCACTTCTGATTTATTATTATGGATAGGCCTGTAATACCTTTTATTTCTGTTGAAATATCTCATCGTTCCCAAAGATTTAGCTTAAATGTGCAATAAGGAAAACAATATTGTGGTGGCTCCCTCATGTTTTCCGTTTCTTGTTTTTTTGATTACATTTTTATACTGTGAATCTATGCCTTGGAGAAAAGTAAAACATTTATTGACAGAATAGAAATTCTAAAAAAGGCAAACAGGGGTAGCCAGCATTTTTTTTTTTACAAAAAGTAATTTAGAGGGTAACAGGGTAATTCTTTTAAGTAGATGATTTCAGCACTACATTGGCCCACAGTAACTATTTTAAAACAAAAACATGTTATTTCTAAATAATTTGTCATTGTTGTTACTATTATTTATAACATTATCTATAATGCCCTATTAATAAAGTGTTAATTTTGCCACATGGTATAAAATTCTTGCTACATCTTCACATACAGTACTTTAAGGGTAGGATACGACTGTAGTACTGAGAGGTTGCTTAAAAAAAAGGAAAGGGTTGAACTTTATATATAAATACATCATTGCAACAAAAGAATATTGATGACAAATATAAACTGGGTAACACAAGACTCATCCTTGCTATGCAAATATATAGAGGAAATCAGTTTATTATTATGCTTTTTGTCAATACCAATATAATCCCAGTTGATGCCAGTAGAACTCCACCTCAATCAGAAACAACCAGGCCAGTAATAGATCAGGTGTCTGCTGGACTGTCCTGCTGTTGCCCATCAGTCACAAGCAAATCCATTTATAACAGTGAAATGATTTTAAAAAAAAAATTAAAAAAAAAACATTTTTCCTTTGCAAAGTGCATAAGCAGGGTATAGCAAAGCCATTCACAGGAAAAGACTTGAGGACAGTGCCAAAGTCAGTGAAGTGTGCATTCAACTGAGAACTAACAGCTGAGGTATCAGGGAAGCCAGATTCCTATGAGGAGTCGTTTCCCCAAGAAAGATTGAATGTTTGTAGCAACATAAAAAAAAAAAACTATGCATCCAATTTGTTTGAGCCCTGTGATAATCAATATTGATATGAATTGATTCGCTGCCAGCTATCACAATGAGTTGCTATCTTACAGCCCCCTTGACTGTGCATGTTATTTACTAATGTTCACTTGTGAAATGTTTATTCCTAGCTAGCCTGATATTATGTACAGTAGCTTGCTAGCAATACAATGTAAGGCATGCTGCAGATTCCATATACTGTATAGTAACCTGTAACAGGGCGAGGTGCCCTGTACATTGTTTTGTTTATTTATTTTAGATCGGGGTCTCCTCCTCCGCCCCTGTGTTTATTTTGTATTGTTTATTTATTTTTATTGTATTATTTTAGATGACGGCGAGCCAGATAATTTGTTTAGTGACGGCGCTGCCGTTTGTTTGTTTATGTTTTGTTTAGTTACGTGGATGGGAAGCCCCATCCACGTAGTAATTAATAAACTCGTGCAGATTGTGGCCGAGGGTAATAGAATAATTAATTGCAAGTTAGTTAAACCCTCGGCCACAATATAAAAAGGCTGCAGCTCTCTAGCTCGGGGTGGTGGTGGGTGTTGTGAGAGCGAGAGCGACGTGAAAGAACATAGGAACAGTGAAGGCAATCTGCCCAGCCTGACCTTTGTTCGTATTTTTGTGTTCATGATTTTGTTTTGTTTACCTGTTTTATTTTCGCTCTGTGAGCAAGTTTCTTTTTGTTAAAACCTTTTATTTATTTTTGTTTTTGCTTAATAAAAACGGCGGCCAGCCGCGTCTCTTTGTTTGGAAATCTGCAGTATTTGGGTGTCAGATTATTTACCTTCCTGCCTCTGCCTGACGTCACCGCTCAGTCACCCTGCCACATAACCCAATTTAATAATGGCTAACCCCCCACTTTTAACCTCAGGGGACTGAGTCTGCAACCAGAACGTGATACAAGGCAAATACCTTTGGTATGAGAGAGAGAGTGTCGGCTCTGATATGAGTCACAGCCCTCTGAACCCTCTGATTTTAATCTTAATTCATCTCAGTTAGGTCAGCAATACCCACTTTTGTTTTTTAAAGAGTATTTTAACCAAACTGGAAATACAGAGAAATTACATTTCCAAGCTGTTGCATTGAACAATGTGGAAGTCTCCACTATACTCAGGTGGTCACCTCTGATTTAATCACATTGATCCTGGATGGGTCAGCAAATTCCTCCTTTTTGCTTCACTATGACATACACAACACATACTGACATATTGAAAATGCCGTTTTATTAGCCTTCAGCTCACATACAGGTTTTGTGGAATTCATATGCAGTAGAATGCAGTACACTTATTTTTTAATTCCCCCCGATATCCAATCTTTTTTTTTTTTTTTTGGAAGAGACCTTGGAAGAGCTTGATGAAGATGGGAATGAATGTTTCCTGCTGCTGACAGAGAGTGCGACCAGGTTTTGCTCTTCGTTGACGGTCCAGTCATTTTTCAGTTTGTCCGACAGTACTTCTCTCTGTACTGTTTACAGCAACTGTAGACATCTCAGAGGTGCTTGTATTTTCTGAGATGTTTTGATTTAGCCATTCCTCAATTGACATCTTATTAAAAAGTTTGAAATTTACTTTAAACAACATTGTGTTAATAGCTGATGGAGTGATCTTGTTTGATTTGTTTTTGTGATGCGGTTTCAAAGATTCTAAAGGCATATATCAGGGATTATCAGGGATTATATCCTCTCAACCGTATTTAGAATGTGCAGAATCTTTCTATAAAAGTATAATACATATATATATATATATATATATATATATATATATATATATATATATATTGTATATTGAGGTTAAGGTTTTGTCTTGAATGCTAAATGGTTCTGTATTACCTGTCTGAATTGCTGATCAAATTGCAAAAACAGGTTAAAGTGCACTTTCTTGCCTTCCTTAATTAGATTTGCTGAGTCTGTTCAGTTGCTTGAGACACATTTCTTTGAAAGGGCATGTTTTACTAATTGGGTATGAGGTTTTAGAATGGACCCCACATGCTCATTTTCTATCCCACTGTATGACTTTGCCTGATTTGTCATGTTTAATCCTAATTATGAAAAATACATATCCAACATAATGTTATCTGGAAGTAACTAAGACACAATCGGAGAGGGGTTCATTCCAACTAGCAATACCATAGATAAAGGTGATGGTCAGGTTGCTAAAAAGTGTCTTGGCAACGAGTGTGGACTGTAACAAGCCTATATTGTATCTAACACTGTGCATATATAATTTAAAACACTTCTGTGATTACGTTTGTCAGGGCTGTTATTATTTTTGATCACACGCTAAGATGAATTCCACTTTATGTATTATCACTGGTCATGGATAATACCTATAGGTTTCTGACTGGATTGCACTGATTCACAATGATGATGTTGTCTGCAAAGTGTTTAAATGTAGTCTTATATTTAAGGGGAAAATGGTCTATACAGGTGAAATGCAGCTCCTATATCGTATGCCTTGAGTACCTCTAGCACCTCTAATCTAGTGGCATAGGACTGTCATGTATTGCTTCAAAAGAAGAAGCAGACTCTCCCTAACAATTGTTCCTGGAAAAGCACAGCAGCTCTTTCATGCTTAAATGTATATAGTCCCCTGATTGCTACATATTTATATGTGCTGCTTAAGTGCCCAACACTGTCAATCACCCCCCTTGTTATACATTTAAAGTGAAAAAATACATTTCAAAGTATGCATCATTACATCCACAGTTATATCTAAATGGGTCACTGGTAGCTTCATCATATCAAAAGTCATTATCCTATAAAAATTGTCCTTTTATTATAATGTTGAGGCTTCTTGTTAGAATTTTACGGCTTGTGAAGAAAGCCAGTATTTTTATCTGCATGAAGGCAAACAACAAAGTCGCTTGCCTTAGTATTTTAGAATGGATAATGAAGGATGGCAGGCCAAATTAAAGCATTCAAGGAAACATTCCCCTTCTGATCCGGTGATAAAAATGTTAACATCTTTTGAAATATTACATTTTTTAGAATAGTTCCAGTTTATTATGTTTTTTTTTTTTTAATTGCATTTGTTGGCAGTTGATGCAGATTAAAATCTGTGTATTACTGCAGGGATGGTGAGATCAGTATGATGTTTTTATTGAAGTGACAAGTCGCTTGCTGGAGGGAACATTTTGATATGAACTCTTTTCCTAAATTGACAACTGTAAAAGGTAGCAAAAATATTGCAATAATGAGACTGAGCACAACTTTTGAATGTCCTTCATATAAGGACTTAGGGGCTTTAACATTCATTATCATGGTTCAGCCAAGTATTCAACAGCAGGAGGTCTACAAAGAATATTATGCTGCTAGATTAATTAATAAAAATATGATTTAAATAAAAGAAAACAGTATAAATACAGATGGTTGTCACTACGGAACACACACACACACACCATACTCAATTTCTCAAGCATTTCAGAGTTTAAAAGGCCAAACCCAAATCAAGTGTAATCACATACAATACCAAGAATGTGAAAAAGAAACATAAAAATGATACATAGCATACTCAGAAGATTATGTCACATTTTACAATGGTCAGTGTTGTTTCAGCCAAACGATTAACTTAACGCACCGCGACCCTGTAAAGGAGTAAGCGGTTAATGATAATGGATGGATTAACTTAATGATTAAAATCTAGCAACAAATCCACCCGAACTATATAATTATACCCTTAACCATGCCCTGGATGAAATTCTAGCTACAGGGTTGCCTCCTTCAATCTGATGTAACAGGTAGGGTATTGGGGCCCGGCAGATCGTTAAATGTAAATCAATGTGATTTGGACTAATTTGCACTGATTTGATACCTACAGTATATAAAAAAGTATGCAGCACAAAGGGCCTGGACCCTGGGGCATTCCCAAAACATGTGAAGATAGGTGCTATTGGTGAATTTAAAATATTAGCTGGTGTGCCAAATTTTTGTTCCAGATTTGTTCCCAGTCCGGAATAAAATCAAATGTGTCTAACTCTCTGTTCCATATGCTAGTGAAAAACAAAATGATTATAAAGTGCAGAGACCAGACCCTTATTTGGGCATATCGGGGAAAAATAACTGAGTGAGAGGGTGAGTGAGCAAAGCTGAATTCCAAATTCAAAGGGATGAGCAGAGCCAGTTTTTACATGTATTTATTGAAATTTCACTTTGATCATTTACTATTGTAACTTATCTGTATTTATATACAGTATATACAGATAAGTTACAGATAAGAATAAAACAAGCATGATGGAAGTAAAGGCAGTGTTCAGAATCTTGGTAATATCTTTGGTGTAAGTGTGCTGCGCATGCCTCAGACTCATTCATTCATTCTGATCCATCTGTCCACACTTGATCTGCTCAGAGTCATATCGCAACTGTACCGGTACAAAACTTGCGCTTGACTGAGTTTTGTAACGATATGGTTATACCAGTACGATGCCAGTAACAACTCCAGTGTGAACAGACATTGCGATACTGTTCTGCAATGATACTGGTATAAAAATGCAAGTGTGATCAGGGTTTTATACACAGAGACTATGCATCACAACTGCTGCTGTAGAGTCACTTACAATAGGATCTTGGTTTTACGTCTCACCAGACGGACAAAGCACAAAGAGTGTGCTCAGGGTAACACACAGTGAGTTAGTGGCTGAGCTGGGATTGAACCAGGAACCTCCTGGTAACATGCTCCTTTCTTTAACCACTGGCCCACCAAGCCTCACTCATGTTGTGGGAATATTGTCATGAGTTCCTCTGAGTTTGCGTGTGAAATCCCATTTACACAAACAAAACTATCTGTTGTAAGTGAAGATAGTGGTGAGGACTACGTTTTAGAATGTGACACAGCAACAAAGAGTAAACGTATTAATTGTTTTGCCAAACCTAAAACAGATAAAGACCTAAATATCATTGCCAGCAATTGATTTTCAAAAAGTACTCAGGAAAAATGTAAGTGGGCTATAAGCGTGTTTGAACAATGGTTAAACTGAAGAAATTCCAAATCTCAATTTATGTAATTGATGGAGAATTATTAAGTTATGCTGAAGTTGTTGTTGTTCCTGAACCTGTTCAGAAGAAATTTAAAATACAAATTAGAAGGGAGAATGTTTATGTGGGAGTGTATTTGTATTTAAATTAATATAGTTATATTACTTTTCTTTAACAATATGAAATGCTAATCTGAAATCACACACGTCTTTCTAAGAGTTACGCACAGAGAACTATTTTAGAAAACTGGGGGCCCCACCCATGTGTCATGAAATAAGAGTCTGTTACTCTAGTCACCATCCAAGAAAACAAAAATCAAGGTATCATGTTATTGTCTTAGTAGCATAAGGTCACAGAACATTGAACATTGACTGAACATTGTCTTTTACATTTTTAAAGGTTTTGTTTTTTGTTCATTTTCAAAAGTTTTCAGTTTATATTGATACCTGTCTCTTGAAACAAGATGGTTACTGTGGCAACAAGCTCGAGAGCATCTCAAACCTCCTGAATGCAGGCGAGCTGAGGATGCTGGGAAACAAATGTAGCTAAGCTCAACAATTTATAGAGTTTCAGGTTTGCATTTGAGATGTGAGCTCCATATGAGCCAAAAGCTTGAAAAACTTTGTACGATGAGCTCCAAAGGGCTTGTTCGAGGCTAATCAAATTCCAGGCATGTTCGCTGCAGATCTACAAAAAAGGAATCAATACATCATAAGTACATTTTTCCTTTTGTGTCATTGCAGGTTTTATTATAATTCCATAAAAGAAAGTTATGGTTGTCTCTTGCAAAAGAGATCACATTTAATTTAAATAAATAAGAAATAAAAATCATACAAAAAAAAATAAGGTAATCGTTGAGAGTGGTAAACATAGATGTGCAGCAGTGATCCGAGCAAGAGCCATTAGTAGATAAGATCTGTGAGCGACACTCTCACTAGCCAGGGCATGTCTTGTAAATGCCCAACTCAAAGGTTATCAAGAACCAAAGAGAATTGAAGGGAAGTCTAGGGAGACAAATAATGACATGTCTAAGAACAATTGAACATGGCACTGCACATATAATGCCACAGAGGCAGATGTTTGCTGCCTTTGTACTCAGAGAGACAAGTGGATATCTTGGACACCATCATGTGTCACTAAGCCTAAGAATACAGATCCAACCAAATATCCTGGTGGGTAAGGTAATGAGTTCCTTAATTCAGGGTTGCCTGAAAGAAATACTCTTGGCCTGTCTGAGTGATAGATACATGTTTCTTTGATTAATACGGAAACCACTATGGGCTCCACTTGGTCCAAGACACTAATCATCTTGTTTACAGTATATACTGCAAGTTGTTTTTTTTCTGCCATCAATACTGAATAGTAAAAAACATTCATAAAAAAGACAATGATAATGTTTTGAATACAAAGTGGTAATAGAGTGAGCACAGAAAAAAAATATAAAACAGATCTTTTAAGTAGTTTAGGACAGCTTCATTAATCCGAGTACATGCTTAATGCTAATGCATATTTGGTTTCCTATTCAGGGTCGCATCCTTGTAAATGCCATTAAATTAAGACAATTTCTCTCTTTAAAGCTGCTGATCAAAGCATATGTGTTTTTCATTAGCTAGTGCTGTGAGATCTTAACCATCTACACTCAGTGTTTTGATGATGGTAGACAATCTGTTTTCTACTTATACAAAACTTAATAGTGCACCTTCTGCAATGGAGAGGACTGTGTGACCTACTAAGCCAATAAACACAGAGCAGTTGTAAAAAACACATACTTTCTTTATCATTACTGATTCGTATTATGTCATGTGCTGACAAAGACAGGAGAACAAATTGCAAAATACAGCAATTACTGTTATTAAGAGTGCACTGTTAGAATGCCTGTTTTTTGTCACTTCTCTAAGATTACCCTTGTTTCTAGAATCTAAAGGAATTGTGTACTTTTGTGTCATGAAACCAGTTTGATGTGAATAAACAAAAAAATGACTCTAGGAGTATTTAGAGTTCTTATAAAAAAAAATGTAATAATTAAATATAAGATATCAATGCAAGTACCATATAACTCAAGTTTCACATAGGCTGGACTTGTAATAATTTGTAAGACAAATATTGTTCAGAAAGTTTTGATACCTTCACACAAAAAACTTCAATTCTAAAGCTACCACATACTTACTAAACTCTGTTAACTCAAGATGATATGTACTATACTTGCATTGATGGCTTCAGTTGTGAAACCCTCAGGAATTTGTGCTGAGGGCAGTCTGAAGATGCACACTGGAAGAATTGCTTATTAAACACTATTCCCTGGCCAGACAAGTTACGTGCTACCCCTGGTTACCTTGACTCCCCGCTGGCACGCTTGGATTGTGCTCTATGTTGCTGTCTTTTCGGTCACACAAACACCATGATCCTCCAGTCATCTTCCCTTTTTATTGTATTGCTGATAAACCCCAGCCAAATTCAGATATGCCAGACATAATGCCTATCTTTGTCTTTAATTGAACAGGTGAATTATTGGCCCTAATCTGTCAAGCTCCTCTGCCCATTATAAATATAAACTTTTACCAATTGGGAACTAGCCCCAATCAATACCTGACTAAAGTGCTTGACTTTAAACATAATGAGTATGAAGTTCATCTGCTTCTTTACATTTCTGACCTGCCAATTCCCAGCAGATGGCATTTGAAATCATCGCTCAAATTGACACAGAAGTGACTTTTCTCTATAAATTTGACAGCTCATCATCCCACTTTGCCTTCAAAATTGCACACCAACATGCTCATACTAGACCATTATTAGAATGCTCTACCATTACAAGAGCATTATAGACAGGACTTTACTTAACTTTACTGCTACATTTTTACTTTTTCAGAGTATTCTAATAGTGTAGACTAAATCATAGTGCATCTGAAAGCTTGTTGCAATACATTACCAACAATTTAAAACTCTCAACATGATTAAAGGCCACAAAAAAAGGTGTACAATCTGCTATAATAGACATAGTTTTAGGTCTTTAAATAAATAAAATGTGTTTTTTTTCTAACTTTTAATTTTATAATCACATTATCACATGATGTTTAACCTCTTCAAACATTTCATTTTAAACAGCCCAGATTGCCATATAACAGGTATATCAAACATTTAATTAAAAATTACAGTCATTAGTGACAGCTGGGTTTCTCTTTGATTAACAGAGAATATCAAATAGTATACAGTCCAGGGCTATTTTAAATCGCACTAACAAATTGAAGTTTTGTGTTCAAGTAGATAGGCGGCTGTATCAACATTAATACATTTTTGCATGTCAAGCAGAAGGCTTACTAGATTACAGTCCATTATTTAATTTTACAAAGGTCAAAGAGAACACACAAATAATCAGTATAGTGTAAAGCCATTTTGAGCGTACCTGCCACAAATAGAGCAATCCCCTTTAGTCCTCCTCTTTAGTACACTGCTGTCAGTGCTCAGATTGGTGCTGTTCTGTTTGCAATATCAACACTGTTATATTTGAATCCTGTCATGTAACTAAGATGAGGTTGACATTTGGGCCATACATTGAAAGGACTGATAATGAAGACTTTAAGATCAATTTCATTACCTCTCATTAACATTTTGTTGGAAGATGCATGCAAAACTGTGTAATCAATATCAAGGTCAACATTTGATGACACCATTTCAATTTTTCTATTATGAAAATGTTGAATACAGAAGTCATTAGGGATCTTCTGGTTTTAAAAGGTTAGCTCAAGGTGGTCACAAATGTATGAAAGCTACAAGCTATTAACATATTATGACATCAATAATGTGCCTTCTAGGCTATAACTACGTTAGGAAATGACACTGCACACACACACACACACACACACACACACACACACACACATATATATATATATATATATATTGAAGTTTGGCTATTAAACTGACCTCAAATAATTCTGCCTTTAGCTCTGCTGTCAATAAGATTTGCTCCATGTTCACTGTTGTGGAGAGTATGTTTCCGAAAGACGTGTATGCCTTTTTTATCAGGGAAATAATCAAATAAAAGTGCAAGGGTGTAATATTTTAAAATGTTTTTCTTTAATGTCTAAAGTTTATATTTTGTATAGCATCTGGTGTTCATCAATTTGAGAGGTGCAGTCTTCAGTACCAGACTAAACAACCAAATTAATTTCACTTGTGTCCTGAAATGGAATGGACCCCATGCCTCCAAAGATACAACGTGTGGTAAAAGGGTAATATGACAAGTAGCTGCACCACCTAGCTGCTTTTTAAATAGTTTTGTTATCCTTGTGCAACAGGGGTGCTACTGCATTCTAGTTTTTTCATAACCCTGCAATTGTCTCATATACTTCTTTTGCAACATACAGAAGCAGTTCTAATGTCACAAACATGGGACAGTGTGTACTACATGCTCTGCTCAGTGTCAGTGTGCTGCTTCTGCTTCTTCTGGGCATCTGAACAGAAACCTTTTACACAGTACAAAACTGTTTCAGCTCATTGATAAACTTGATTTGAAAAAGGGAGATGTGTTTTGTTAAATGGCATGTTTGTTGTTGTTTTGTTTTAACTTGCCCCCCTTTTCTATATCTCATCGGTGTAAGTCTGGGATTTGTGGCATGCCGTACTGGTTTTATTCTTCTATGAATGCAAGAAACATTTGTTTCATGTTCAAAAAGAAGAACATACAGAAAGACAACAAAATGTATCCTACATTATATATGCCTATATGTCTACATAGCAAACATATTAAACATTATTTTATATTCTGCTTGACCAATTTCATTATGTTTTGTCATCATGTTAACAGCCCCAGAGAGGATATCTAAGCAATTTTGTTTACTTCCTGCAAAGGTAGTTTTAGTTGCATTGACACAATCTTCTTCCCCCATTCATACTTGCTTGCCATCACAATACTAAAGATTTACACAAACCAAAACAGAAAGAAAAAAGGGATAGCATTTTATTTACTCCATAATGAGTAATGTTGTAATTTTTTCGAATGGAACTGTTCCCACGCTGTAATATGTCCTTGTGGCAGGGCGGAGGAAAAGCCCTGCACATAAATAGTATTGATGTATTGTTATTTAAAATAATGTATTGTTTGGGAACAGGGGTTGTTGTTGTATGATTTGAATGTATTTTATTTATTTAAAATACAAAGTTTTGTCATTGTTATTTATGTATAAATGTGACGGCGAAAAAGCAGTGTTTGTTTTTGTTTGGCAGCGTCGATGAGGAAGCCCCATCCTAACAAAACCCCGTGCAGAAGGTGACCATCTCCCGAGTTAATTGATTAATTGTTGCTAATCGGGAGATGGTCACCAATATAAAAGCCTGCAGCTCTCCCTGTTGTGGGTGGGCATTCAAGAGGAGAGAACGAGAGTGAGAGCGAGAGCGCGAGAGAGAGAGGAGTCTGAGAAAAAGAGAAAATAAGGATCAGTGAAGGCAACTGCCCTGTTTTTGTGGTTGTGATTTGTTTTGCTCTGTGAGCAGTGTTTTTTTGTTAAACCTTTTTATTTATTTTTGTGTTAATAAACACAGTGCCGCAGTGCACTTTGCACCACAATACCTGTCTGTGTGTAGTGTCTGTCTTCTGGCCCGACGTCACCACCCTCAGCTATCCTGTCACAGTCCTTCTTGTTTATTTGTATTGCATATTTTCTGAAGAGTATTTTAAAAACTAAAACGTAATAATGAAAACAAAACCAAAAATGGAATTGCCTCTTTATTACCATCACACCTTACTAATAGTCTTACTTAAAAGCATAGTATGGGATTACTTTACTCCAGTGGAGTTTACCTCTATTCTGTAGGGCCTCAAATGGATTGAGATCTGTGCTTGGACAAGCCAATGGTGTCCTCGCTGTGCTCTTGAAATATCTCTGCATTAATCGGTAATGGCATTGGCATTGCAATCACACATATTCCAGCCAAGAATGAAATGATTGCAGGTACAGTAGAACCGAGTCTGCTTTACTTGTGACTGTCATGTTACCTTAATTAATGGAATCTATGGAGCTCTGACCTCATGAAAACCTGTTGAACAAACTTGACTACTGTCTCCAGGCAACCCAGTACAAGCCTACAACCCTGTGCAGTGTTTTGAAAAGATTAATAGTCCATTAACATTCATGTTAACGTTAGACATCTTGTGTAACTCATGCTCTGGCATGACTGGGCTACTAAAGCTGTGAGATATGGACTATTTTGATATAAGAACTTAAGAAAGTTTATAAACATGAGGAGACCATCTTGCTCGTTTGGTTGTTAGTAGGTTATTGATCCCAGAATCTCATCAAGCAGCTTCTTGAAGGATCCTAGGGTGAATGCTATTTTTCTCCTGATTACTAGGGCTAAATCTGAAACAATGTTATGAATATACAATATATTTTCTTTAACACTAACACAAAGCACAATGGAAACGAATATAAGAGACAGAATTTACAAGCCATATGCAGGTGTTTAACAGCTGGGCACACAATAAGGGAGAAAATTAAAATTTAACATTAAGGAACATCATACTCAGGTTGCTGTCTGGGAATTACTTTTGCAATTATCAGATAATGAAGCCTATTTTCTATACTGCACTTCAGATTCAACACTAGTTCTCATGAGAGGACGTTCCAGTTGCTGCCATAATTCTAACATTAGAAAGTGGCTGAGCTGTTACATTTTTCCCCGTTATTTGCTATAAAAAGTGAATTTCTGCTATATTTGTGCCTGCACTTAATAAACTATGCAAATGAAGGGTAGATGTTGCCAGCTTTTTGGCACTACTTTTCAAATTTTTTTTAAAATAAATAATGCCACAGTCATAAATCATTTGGGAAATATGCAAAGCAGGCATAATTCAAATGAGCTTTTGTTTGCAGGGAAATGTTTGTGTTTCATCACTAACAAAAGAAAATCCAGTTTTATGATCTCGGACAGGTTAGATCTCAGCTGTGAACCACTCTCGTTTGATATCGTTTCCAGAACTTGCATATATTGTTTATATTTTTTTATCGTGGAACGTATTTCAACAGGTTGACAGGTGCAAAATGTTTAAGTTAGACAGTTTATCACAAGCTTCTGGAAACAACAAAAAGTGAATCAATTTCAGATGGTAGCATCTTGTTTAGTTCTTTAGTCTACATTTGTTTTGTATATGTAAACCACAAATAATAATACATACATTAAACATTATTATTATTAATATTATTATTATTATTATTATTATTATTATTATTATATCACACCAACATTTTTTCATTGTGTAACTTGATTCTTGTGGATTATTACAGTTTACAATATGGATAGTATAATTTTACTGCAGGCTTTTTAGACATTTCGATGCATAGGCTCACAAGGTATTCATTTCATAAGGTGTGAACTTCCAGTACGTTTCCTCTTAAGTTACTATGGTTTTCTTCTTTGTCAGATGAGGATTGCTGACGTGTAATGCTGGCTCCGGGGATAAGCTAAGTTGCGGCCTCCCCAGCGCATCAGCACACACATTGGCGACGATGCTGGCTCCATGGATCAGCCAGTCTGGAATGGGTTGTGTGGGGTACTTCACAAGGGTCTTCAGATGGGCACCTCCCATCTCCAGCGTTTAATTGATTAGCCCATGACACCTTAAATAGCCTCGACAGTGATGCTGACATCCCAGCACCACCCTCCTCCATCCCCCACCCAGTCCAGCCCAGCTAATTCAACCCAGCCTCTCTATTACTTTGCATTCCTCTTTAACCAGATTCATCTACTGCATCTTTCTGCAATTGCTTCAATGTCTTTCTTTTTTTTCACGTTCCTGCCAGAAAAGCTCACTAAGCGCACCATGGTCTTGCCAACGAAACCTCTGCATCTTACTTATACTGCATCTTACTTTTCCCAGCTTTTCATCCTAGATTCATCTTCCAGTTCTGAGTACTGAAGCAGAGGAAAAATGTGAACATCATAGAGCCACTACCAGCTGCCTCCCAGGGCACAGTGAGCTCTATCATGTTCACAGTTTTTCTCTTCTTTACAGATCTCGCAGCAGAAATATTCCCCATTTCAATGGCAGGACATCATAAGTTGCTCTCAGTAGAAAAGATATCTGTGTTGTTTACATTTGCGACATATTCTGCGAGGAGTTTTTTTCACATTGCTAGCCCAGTTCATTCATGCTCTCTAGTTTGCCTGTGGTATTGGGTGTTGCCTGTCTCCTGCATCATTCTTCCTATACTTGGTGAACTTCTTTTTCCTCTATTGTCTGTATGGCTCCACCACTTCAAGCTGCTCTTAGTGCCTTGTCTTGGAAGCATAGTTTCAGCAAAAAATCCCCTATGAAATCAACCATATTCATCCAAACTATTCAAAATATTTCTATTTAAATAGTCAAACTTTGGAGACAGGTAAAATACTATTGCAACAGGGTTAAAGTTTCTTTGCACTTATTTTTTTCTATTTAAAATCATTTAAGATTTATAGTTTTTTCATTGCACTTTGAATAGTTTATTGGTATGTGAGGCTAAAGTGATTTGGAGAGATTATCATGGGGCGTGCTGTACTGTGATGTGATTGGCTGACTGGTGGGTTGGAAAAAAGTGATAAAGGCTAGTATGAGGATCGGAGCAGGAATGTCTCGTTGAGTTGCGACAGTTTGGTTACTTTTGTGGAGATGACAGGCTGGATGGACTGACCTTTGCAAGTTTTCAAATTTGTTAATTAGTTTCTGTACAACGTGATTGACCTTGTGTGTGTGTTTTTGAAATGGTTAATGTGAGGACACATTAAATAATTATAGGGAAGGGTGTAAAGATAGATAGTTCAGTTTAAGTCTAAAAAGTGATTTTGAATACAATTCTAAAATGTGTTATGTGGTTAAGGTTTTTTAGATATAGGTTATGTAGAACGTGGGTAGCTTTAGCCTACTTGTCGTATTGAAACATGACACAAATTCTGATTCGAATGAAATATAGAAACAGGTGATAACTCATCGACAACCTGTTGCAGTTGTGGCCAAAAGATTTATCGTATTTGCACAATCTCACAACAGAGAAACAAGCCCTGAGTCAAGCGAATCTGTTCACGTCATGCATACTGGGGGGACCACAAAATCTAACTAAATGATAATGTGTTTAAGAATTAATGTATTTTCTCATTTGGTGTAAGAAGTCACATTGAACACCAAGACTCCACCAATTAACACTAAGCAGTCTTTTATGGTCTGCCTAAATTGTCCTAATTTTGCATGGTCTTAAATGATAAAACTGTGTTCTTGGTTGAACATGGCTGGAGTATCATTTGTGAAGACTGATTTGAAATTACACTTCGTTGTGGGATCATGCCAAAATATGAAAAGGGTTGTAATATGGGAATGCAGCTGCCAGGATTTGTTTCCAAAGCTCTTATGGCATTGTAGATAGTTTGTTAGATCCCAAGATATTATCAACGTGTTATGTTTCTACAGTATGTATAGTACAACAAACATGAAGAAAAAAAAAACAATTGGAACTTTATTTGAACATTCTCTCTCTCTCTCTCTCTCTCTCTCTCTCTCTCTCTCTCTCTCTCTCTCTCTCTCTCTATATATATATATATATATATATATATATATATATATATATATAAATAATTGATGATGCCAGTAAAAAGCAACAAAAAGGCCAACATATGTCGAAGCTCTCCAGGCTAGAATATGTTAATCCATATGTAGTCTTTTTTTATAACTGTGGGGAAATTGCAAATTAAAGAAGTGACTGATTAATGGAAATGTAAAATTTTATCCTGAGGCGCATAACATAGGCGTGAGTTCAGAACTCCATATAGTGTATTTCACATGTTTCTTTCTCAAAGTTACAATTACTTCACAAACATTCTGTGTCTTCATATTGCTTAAAGTGGTTTGAGGGGACTCTTGTTAGGGGGCTGGTGCTGGCTTCACCCCCATGTAATTATGTGAAATATCTTTAACCAATTAAAAAGATGTTGAGTGTTCAGTATTTGTCTCACGGGTCTTATCAGGTTAATTACCATTAAATGTTGACAAGCCACCAAGACTGTATAGTAATAGAGTGAAGATAATCAAGTTTGCGAGAGTGTAGTGAAGATTATGGAGTCGGCGAACAGAGATGCCAAAAAGATGGCTATTCTACCAATGTGCTGGGATATCTGTTATTGTGAGACAGCAGGGAGGGGGTTAAAACCTCTCTGCAGTAAAAACATGTGCGGAATGCAAATGTTATCAAGAGATTTCTGCTATATATGCACAAGACCAAAGGGTGACTGATTTTATTAAATCAAGTACTGTAAATCGATTTCTGCTCAAGTCTTTATTTTTTATAACCCTAAGTCATTCAGGTGACATTCTACAACATAGTCTTAGGTCTTATCCTGTAGCGTTTCAGGATGGTACTGCAGAAAGTTGACAACGTTCAGTTGACAACGTCAGTGCATGTTTTTCTTGACTAGATGTCCCACTTCCAATTGAAATAAATCATACAACTGCAGCCTTGTGCCATTTTTTTTTAAAAGAACATTGAGATTTTCAGAAGCAGGTTATGGTTCTGCGAAGGACATGTTGAATAAAGTGCAAAGGACATGTTGAATACTTCAGCAGTAGGGTAACAAATATCTGGAGCAGGAAAGTACTGGAGCTTAGACTTGCAATACCATCGGGTCTTTCACGTTTATTAGGATTAAGGATTTGGAGCACTATGAATGATTTACAGATGGAATAATGGGCTTTGAATTAAATCAAGGTCTTGTGTACAATCAGTGTTATTGTACTCTAGGTCTAAAATGAGAAAACTGTATTCTAATTTCTTATGCAGAATTAAGGCTTTTTATATGAATTTCAATGCGAGCAGACGTAGTTGCTCAAGCCCAAAGCTTTTGCTCCCTGCCAGTGTGCCAAAAGTATGGCTTGTGGTGATGTCAGACCAGGAAGAAGCTAACAACAATAATGCAGGTGAAGCGTTGGTGGGCAGATTTATTAAATAAAACTGTTTAACAAAAACAAAACACTTTCCAAAACAAAACGGCATGATGGCCAAAACATTAACAAGACAAAACACACAAGTATCGTGCTGGTGTAAAACCAGCACGGGTAGCAATTGTAATTCTTCTTATATAGATCTTACTTTAATGCATGTCTCTCGTTCCTCCTCTGAACACTCAATCCCAAGTGAGAGATTTTCACCTCTTTTATGCAGCTCTGCATGGGCTCGATTGCTTATTAATCATTCAATCTGGCCCAAGCACAGTCTGTACGTGAACTACTTTGGCAGGGAAGGCAACCCTTCCCTGCCAACCTAAAAACACAGTGTCCAAATACACACATTTTAAATATTAATAATACCACACCCTGTGCACCAATACATACATGCATTTAAACAATAGCACACCACAAAAAACATAACATACGCACAAGGGCGGGGGTACCCTGCCACACAGTGAAAGCCCATTAACAATCATCATGTTCCTCAGCAGCTGAGTGCGTAGAAAAAAGAGGCTGGAGGGGTTGCTTTCATAACAGGCTAATTTTCTTTTTTTTATGCCCTTCACTTCTAGAGGTTCAAATCTCGCATTGGTCAAAATTAAAATGAGTTGTTCGGTGGTCACTCAGCCTTGCCTCCAGTGACCATCAGTCACATCACGTAAGCACCACATAATTGTCTTTTTAGATATTGTAAAAAAAACCAATAGCACTATAAAGTACAAGTGTGATTGAGTGTTAAGAGTTGTCTTAATTTGCTGAATGGCAGGTAGTGAACAAGTCAGAATTAAGGTGCACGCAGAGCTGTGAAGGGGAGATTTCAAGGTGTCATCCCTGACAGTAGTCAATGTCCTTCATATTTTGTGAGCTCTAAATTAAACTCCATTTTTTTTAAAAAATGCCAGAGAATTGACTTCAATAGCAAGTACAGTACAATGCCTGCTGAGACATTTTTCAGTTTTTAATACCATATATTTTCTTAACTTACTTTTGTATTCAATCTTCGAGCCGATTTCAAACTGCATTTTCCATGAGGGATTCACCGTAAACATCTATAAATCGGCCACCTGAAAAATCTCCCATCCACAGACGACAATGCTTTGTAATACAGTGATTCTGACTGAAAGTAAGCCACTTCTCACAAAAGGTACACAGAAATGTTAGCAAACACCCGCAGAACAAACTAGTGAACATAACAATTTCGGACAGTCGTTACGTTTGAAAAAAAAATTGCCACAGAACGGAAACCTGACTTTTAAAAAACAACAGAACTGCGAAAGCACAGAAGAAGAAAAATGTAGTTCCACAACACCTGATTCCCTGAAAACCACAGGAAACTTTCTGTTTTCAAGTTTAAACTGTTCACTTTGATTACAGTTGCATTATAACTCCTAGTACAGACCGAACTTTACAACAAAAATTGCTCACCAGACGGGTGTGCATTAAATTCTCATATCACACACTACCCCATATATATACAGTACTGTGCAAAAGTTTTAGGCAGGTGTGAAAAAATGCTGTAAAGTAAGAATGCTTTCAAAAATAGACATGTTAATAGATTATATTTATCAATTAACTAAATGCAAAGTGAGTAAACAGAAGAAAAATCTAAATCAAATCCATATTTGGTGTGACCACCCTTTGCCTTCAAAACAGCATCAATTCTTCTAGGTACACTTGCACAAAGTCAGAGATTTTGTAGGCATATAGTCAGGTGTATGATTAAACAATTATACCAAACAGGTGCTAATGATCATCAATTCAATATGTAGGTTGAAACACAATCATTAACTGAAACAGAAACAGCTGTGTAGGAGGAATAAAACTGGGTGAGGAACAGCCAAACTCAGCTAACAAGGTGAGGTTGCTGAAGACAGTTTACTGTCAAAAGTCATACACCATGGCAAGACTGAGCACAGCAACAAGACACAAGGTAGTTATACTGCATCAGCAAGGTCTCTCCCAGACAGAAATTTCAAGGCAGACAGGGGTTTCCAGATGTGCTGTCCAAGCTCTTTTGAAGAAGCACAAAGAAACGGGCAACGTTGAGGACCGCAGACGCAGTGGTCGGCCAAGGAAACTTACTGCAGCAGATGAAAGACACATCATGCTTACTTCCCTTCGCAATCGGAAGATGTCCAGCAGTGCCATCAGCTCAGAACTGGCAGAAAACAGTGGGACCCTGGTACACCCATCTACTGTCCAGAGAAGTCTGGTTAGAAGTGGCCTTCATGGAAGACTTGCGGCCAAAAAGCCATACCTCCGACGTGGAAACAAGGCCAAGCGACTCAACTATGCACGAAAACACAGGAACTGGGGTGCAGAAAAATGGCAACAGGTGCTCTGGACTGATGAGTCAAAATTTGAAATATTTGGCTGTAGCAGAAGGCAGTTTGTTCGCCGAAGGGCTGGAGAGCGTACACGAATGAGTGTCTGCAGGCAGCAGTGAAGCATGGTGGAGGTTCCTTGCAAGTTTGGGGCTGCATTTCTGCAAATGGAGTTGGGGATTTGGTCAGAATTAATGGTCTCCGCAATGCTGAGAAGTACAGGCAGATACTTATCCATCATGCAATACCATCACGGAGGCATCTGATTGGCCCCAAATTTATTCTGCAGCATGACAACGACCCCAAACATACAGCAAAAGTCATTAAGAACTATCTTCAGCGTAAAGAAGAACAAGGAGTCCTGGAAGTGATGGTATGGCCCCACAGAGCCCTGATCTCAACATCATCGAGTCTGTCTGGGATTACATGAAGAGAGAGAAGCAACTGAGGCTGCCTAAATCCACAGAAGAACTGTGGTTAGTTCTCCAAGAAGTTTGGACCAACCAACCTGCCGAGTTCTTTCAAAAACTGTGTGCAAGTGTACCTAGAAGAATTGATGCTTGATGCTGTTTTGAAGGCAAAGGGTGGTCACACCAAATATGGATTTGATTTAGATTTTTCTTCTGTTCACTCACTTTGCATTTAGTTAATTGATAAATATAATCTATTAACATGTCTATTTTTGAAAGAATTCTTACTTTACAGCATTTTTTCACACCTGCCTAAAACTTGTGCACAGTACTGTATATATATATATATATATATATATATATATATATATATATATATATATATATATATATATACAGTGCCATGAAAAACCTTTAGTAGCAAACGCTTCTTGTAGTTATTGATTAGTCTCTCACAGCGCCATGAAGGAATTTTGGCCCACTCCTCCATGCAGAACTGTTTCAACTCAGTGACATTTGTGAGTTTTCAAGCATGAACTGCTCGTTTCAGGTCCTGCCACAACATCTCAATGGGGTTTAGGTCTGGACTTTGACTAGGCCATTCCAAAACTTTAAATTTCTTGTTCTTCAACCATTCTGATGTAGACTTGCTTGTGTGTTTCGGATCATTGTCTTGCTGCATGACCCAGCTGCGCTTCAGCTTCAGCTCACGGATGGATTGCCTGACATTCTCCTGTAGAATTCTCTGATACAGAGCAGAATTCATGGTTCCTTCAATGATGGCAAGGCGTCCAGGTCCTGATGCAGCAAAGCATCCCCAAACCATGACACTATCACCACCATGCTTGACCGTTGGTATGTTCTTACTGTGGAATGCAGTGTTTGGTTTTCGTCAGACATAACGGGGCCCAAGTCGGCCAAAAAGTTCCACTTTTGACTCATCTGTCCATAGAACATTGTTCCAGAACTCTTGAGGATCATCCAGGTGCTTTTTGGCAAACGAGACGAGCATTCATGTTGTTCTTAGTGAGCAATGGTTTCCGCCTTGCTACTCTGGATGAATCCCATTTTTGCCTGGTGTCTTTCTGATGGTGGAGTCATGAACACTGACCTTAGCTGAGGCAAGAGAGGCCTGCAGATCCCTGGATGTTGTTCTAGGGTTCTTTGTGACTTCCTGGACGATTTTACGCCTTGCTCTTGGAGAGATTTTGGCAGGACGGCCACTCCTGGGAAGATTCACTACTGTCCCAAACTTTCTCCATTTGGACAATATGGCTCTGACTGTGGTTCGGTGGAGCCCCATAGCCTTAGAAATGGCTTTGTAACCCTTTCCAGACTGATAGGCATAAATAACTTTTTTCGAGAGGTCTTCAGGAATTTCTTTTGTTCGTGGCATGATGTGCCTCTGGAACCTATGTGCTGACAACTTCACTCTGATGGTAAGGGCCAAAGTTAGTCAGATTTATTTTGGGCAGGGCTGGCCCAAATCAGGCCTGGTTGTTAACCAAAGTACTCAAACAGCTGACCCTAATTATACCTTTAATTGGGTTGAGTTAACAAGGGGGGCAATAACTTTTTCACACCTGAAGATTGCACACCAAACAAATGAAAGAAGCACCAAACTTTGGTGTCATTTTTTTCTCTCAGACTCCCTCTATATACTACTACAGCCCACAAAAAAATCTGACTAAATTCAATGTGAAAAATGTTCAAAAATGCAGAAAATCAGACGGGGCAAATACTTTTTCACGGCACTGTATATATATATATATATATATATATATATATATATATATATATATATATTTATATATATATATGTATTTATATATATATATATATATATACAGTATATATATGTAATAGATGGATGAATGCTATATTTGCATCCTGAGTCACTTAAAAAAGGCATAATACTGCAGTAGTGATGTCAAAATGGCATATTCTTCTAGAAGATTATACTTGACCTTTGACCCATATTTGACTCCTGTGCACCCCGAGACCACTTCAAACACAAAATGTCTTGTTTTCAATCACTCTACAACACCCACAATTCTTGGTTTTTAAGCACTTTTAACAAATCTGTTTCTGTGAAGATTTACAATCATCCTTCACCAACGGGAGCACCAACCAAGCGAGCGAGACAAATAATCTTCGACTCTGACAGCGACTAAGAAAAAAAGGGAGTATTTTTAACATTAGGTAGATAGATTACATTTACAATTAGACATGCTTAAAATTCAAAGGTAGACACAGCACACAGTCATGATAAATAACCAAGAAGTGTAGTTAACATATTTAATGACTGGTGATAAATAATTCAAAGCTGCTGCAGTATGTCCACTGTTTTGTCATTTAAAATCTTTTCACAAAACAAATATTAAACTTTAAAGTTGCAGTCTCCAGTGCAAAACCACATCATGAAAAACCACACTTTTAGGTGAAAAATACAAAAAATAAATATTGCTACATTTAAAAAATATTTTAATATTAAATTTTCAGTCCACTAAAATAAAGGGCATTGCATAATCTCTGCAAGTAAGAAATTGCAATGTCCAGTGTGAAAATACAATACGAAATAATAAATTAACATCCAAAGAAACATTTTAAAAAAAATGTTCAACACAAAAATATGGTGCCTGAGTTACAAGCTCTCTCTAAAAAACAAAACAAAAAAACAAACATTTGTAATCAGACTGCGGAGTCTGTATCATCTGGTCTGAAACAGCAGAACTCCACGTCGTTGTTATCTGAACCGAAGATAACCCCAACCCTGAATCATTCAATGCACAGAGCAACTTGTTCTAGGCAATTTTTTTACTATTCACATGAGATGGAATATTTCCCCTTAGGCATTATTTGCACATGGTTATTAAAAACCAGAAATTAATGGTGAAAATGTGACTTTCAGCTAATTTTTGGGGTGGAGCGAAAAGTCAAAAGTGTACATAACCCAATGGAAATGTATAATTTTTAGAAATTTCTCGAAAACAAAGAATTTTAGGAAAAATCTTTTGTAGCAAAAGTTTTGCTTTTGTGGCTGAGGAAAAAGTTACAAGAAATAGAAAGAAAGTTACAAGAAAGTTACAATTATTATTTATTTCAGCAATTTTTTGCAAAACTCCAAAAATGCTAATTCAGAAGTATTCATACCCTTTGGTGCTATGATAGCATTGTGTACAAGGTTCTAGAAATTTCAATATGATAATGCAGAACCTAATTCTAGAAAAGTCTAGAAAATGCTGGATTGTAGAGGAACATTCTTAGAGAGTATAAAATAGTTAGGCATAGGATGATTGCTGTCATTACCAATAAGGCAAAATGGGAAAAAGTAAAGAGCTATATGAAGACCTTAGGCAGAAAATTATTTATTGTCATAAAGCTGGAGAATGATACAAGAAGATTTTCAAGCATTTGAGTATCCCAATTTCAACTACTGTTTCTATTATCAAGAAGTGCAAGACTCACAACGCTCCCTCGGTTCTGTCACCATTTCTTTGAGGCATACAAAGAAAAGCACACCTTACCTACTGTCAAGCATGGAGGTGGTAATATCATTCTATGGGGCTGTTTTTCCTCTAATGGCACAGGAAATTTAGTTCCAATACATGGTAAAATGGATTCCATAGCATACCAAAAGATATTGGCCAATCATCTGAAACCAACACAACAACAATCCAAAGCACACATCAAAATCTACTTCAGAATGGTTAAAGAAGAATAAAATCAAGGTTCTGGAATGGCCTAGTCAGTCCCGATCTAAATCCGATTCAGAATCTTTGGTATGAGTTGAAGAAGGCTGTGCACAAGTGAAGTCCTTGGAATTTGAATGAACTGGAACAGTTTTGCATTGAAGAATGGTCAAAAATCACTAAAGAATCATGCCAAATATCTTAATCATTTAAAAGAGGGTATTAATGTAAAGGTGCCTCAACTAGCTATTAACTTAATTTTCCCTCAACTAGCTATTAACTTAATTTTCCCTCAACTAGCTATTAACTTAATTTTCTTTGTCAGGGTATGATTACTTTTGAATTAGCATTTTTTGAGTTTTGAAAAAAAAAAACCTGCTGAAATAAATAATTGTATTTCTGGTAACTTTTTTTCCCTCATTCACAAAAGCCAAACTTTTTCTACAAAAGATTTTTCATAAAATTCTTTGTTTTCGAGAAATTTCTAGAAATTATACATTTTCATTGGGGTATATAAACTTTTGACTACAACTGTATATATAGTGAGCCAGCTCACAGGGTCACACCAGGAGGTGCTCATGGTGGGCCAGGAATGAGCCCAAAGGTGCTTTGGATAACACCCAGATAAACCTGTGGACAGCGTGCCTGCCTGCCATGATGTCACGGAATTAACAGGCTAACAGGCTGCAGGTGTGGTTAGGTAGGGGAGAAATGTTAGCAACTAGTTAGGACTAATTAGCAACTAGTTAGGACTAATTAGCCTCAATTGGCCCACACGTATAGCCTGTAATAGTTAAATTCCCGGATAATTAAGACCCTTTAAAAGAGCAGCTCAGCAGCCAGTCGGGTGGTTGTCTTCCGAGCTGAGAATCTCGCCTGGGATTATCTACGCCCAGCGCTTGAAAGACAGATATCCCACCTGGCGCCTGTTGAACTGTTTATTGTTCTCTTATAATGTTCTCTCAACCAGGATTGTCTTTTCTGTTCAGAGCGAGCCTTTATTCTGGGAGCTTCAAAACCCCAAATAAAACTTTTATTTGTATTGGAAACCCATCCCGATCTGTGCCTTTCAACAACTTTGTCCCGGAGTTCTTTTGAAAGCTCCTTGGTGCTCATGGTTGAGTCTTTGCTTTGAAATGCACTACCCAGCAAAGGGAACCTACAGGATCTGCTGAATTTATCCTGAAATCATGAGAATCACTACAATTTAACACAGGTGGAGACCACTTAACTTGGTGTGTGATTTTGAAGGTGATTGGTTACACCTGAGCTAATTTAGGATTGCTATTACAAGGGGAGGTGGACACTTATCCATCCATCCATCCATTATCATTAACCACTTACTCCTTTACAGGGTCACGGTGAGCCAGAACCTAACCCGGCATACACAGGACACAGGGCACAAGGCGAGACTACATCCTGGACGGGACTCCAGTCCATCGCAGGGCACAACACACACACTCAGAGGGCAATTTAGAGTGACCAATCAACCTGGACAGCATGTCTTTGGACTGTGGGAGGAAACCGGAGTACCCGGAGAAAACCCACGCTAACACGGGGAGAACATGCAAGCTCCACACAGACAGTACCCTAGGCCGGATTCGAACCAAGGACCCTGGCGCTGTGAGGCAGCAGCGCTAACCACTACGCCACTGTGCCACCCTGGACACTTATCCAACCAAGCTATTTCAGTTTTTGTTTTTAATTAATTTTCTACAAATTCCTAGAATATTTTTTTCACTTGGAAGTTGTGGGGTAGGATGTGTAGATAAATGAAAAAAAAAATATTTTAATGCATTTTAATTCCAGACTATAAGGCAACAAAAGGTGAAAATTTTGAAAGGGGGTGTAGACTTCTATAGGCACTATATATACAGGCTAACTTCATTATAACGAACACCCGTTTTTAACGATCCCAACAGCAAGAACCGATTTCTTCAGTGCAAATTAGCCATATTTGAACGATCACGTACAGGATCAACCTGGATACAACAATCTCAGTACTGACTGACACTGAACTGTCTCGAGTGTCAAGTGTGTTATTAAGACCATGGTTGACTAATTCAAAGATAACGCTAATTGAAAGATGACCTATTGTAGTACGAGTCATGCATGACGAATGCAATCGTTGCCTATCCGTAATCTTCACACAAACTGTAACCAGGCAATGAGCGTGAGGAGCAATCTACGCTGGATAGTTTTTTCAAGAGAAAGGACATGTAATTACTGTAATTAGTAATTAGTGTACATTCTTTCCTTTTTCATTTGTTTACTGTTTTCTTTTAAACATGCCTGTAGCAGGGTGGTTGCCCTGCACAGAGGGGGACATTAGTGTTGGTGTAATTTATATGTGGAAATTGGTTTGTTTTGTGTGCTTTTTGGAGTTGTTATGTTTGATCAAATGATTGTTTACAGACAGGCGCTCGATTGAGACATGCTGCCTGCTAGGTTTGGTTGAGAGGAAGGGCAGCGAGTGATTGGCTGTGCTGGTCCTCATTCAGGTGTAGCAGGTTCCTGGAGCTGGATGCCTTGTTCGGTAAAGGCTTTTGCACACTGGATCCGATACGCCATTTTTCATTCGTCATCCAAAAAAATTGTCCGTCAAGTTCATTGCACATTGGATACATTAAGACCACACCAGAAAAGAGGTATCTTCAACCAGCTCCAGCAGCGATGATGAAGATGTACAACTATGGAGTCAAAGCCAAAAACGCAAAAAAAGGTGATATTGGATGCACCCAATATTAAAGAAGCGTGAAGCGCTGGGGGAGTATCAAAGGCTGATACAGGAGCTCAAATTGGACAACGAACGGTTCCGAGTTTATTTCAGAATGTCAGTTTGAGGAGCTAATAATAATAATCAGGCCCCACCCGTGCAAGCTAAAGACGAACTTCAGAGAACCTATACATCAGGAGCAACGTTTGGCTATATGTCCGAGGTTTGTAATATTGTTATATGGCTTCTATTCATGATTTATTGCAGTAATCTGTTAGTCAACTTGTGTATAGTAATTCCACTACTACTAGACCCTACTATAACAATAGCAATAACCATATGCTCACACACACAAACACTGTATATCTGTAAGCCTATATAAAATGTTTATTTTTTGTAAGATAAAATGGTATTTTCAAACGAAATATACAGTGTATATATATATATATATATATATATATATATATATATATATATATATATATATATACAGTACTGTGCAAAAGTTTTAGGCAGGTGTGAAAAATGCTGTAAAGTAAGAATGCTTTCAAAAATAGATATGTTAATAGATTATATTTATCAATTAACTAAATGCAAAGTGAGTGAACAGAATAAAAATCTAAATCAAATCCATATTTGGTGTGACAACCCTTTGCCTTCAAAACAGCATCAATTCTTCTAGGTACACTTGCACAAAGTCAGGGATTTTGTAGGCATATAGTCAGGTATATGATTAAACAATTATACCAAACAGGTGCTAATGATCATCAATTCAATATGTAGGTTGAAACACAATCATTAACTGAAACAGAAACAGCTGTGTAGGAGGAATAAAACTGGGTGAGGAACAGCCAAACTCAACTAACAAGGTGAGGTTGCTGAAGACAGTTTACTCAAAAGTCATACACCATGGCAAGACTGAGCACAGCAACAAGACACAAGGTAGTTATACTGCATCAGCAAGGTCTCTCCCAGGCAGAAATTTCAAGGCAGACAGGGGTTTCCAGATGTGCTGTCCAAGCTCTTTTGAAGAAGCACAAAGAAACGGGCAACGTTGAGAACCGTGAGACGCAGTGGTCGGCCAGGAAACTTACTGCAGCAGATGAAAGACACATCATGCTTACTTCCCGCCAATCGGAAGATGTCCAGCAGTGCCATCAGCTCAGAACTGGCAGAAAACAGTGGGACCCTGGTACACCCATCTACTGTCTGGAGAAGTCTGGTCAGAAGTGGCTTTCATGGAAGACTTGTGGCCAAAAGCCATACCTCCGGCGTGGAAACAAGGCCAGCGACTCAACTATGCACGAAAACACAGGAACTGGGGTGCAGAAAAATGGCAGCAGGTGCTCTGGACTGATGAGTCAAAATTTGAAATATTTGGCTGTAGCAGAAGGCAGTTTGTTCGCCGAAGGGCTGGAGAGCATACACGAATGAGTGTCTGCAGGCAACAGTGAAGCATGGTGGAGGTTCCTTGCAAGTTTGGGGCTGCATTTCTGCAAATGGAGTTGGGGATTTGGTCAGAATTAATGGTCTCCTCAATGCTGAGAAGTACAGGCAGATACTTATCCATCATGCAATACCATCAGGGAGGCATGTGATTGGCCCCAAATTTATTCTGCAGCATGACAATGACCCCAAACATACAGCGAAAGTCATTAAGAACTATCTTCAGCATAAAGAAGAACAAGGAGTCCTGGAAGTGATGGTATGGCCCCACAGAGCCCTGATCTCAACATCATCGAGTCTGTCTGGGATTACATGAAGAGAGAGAAGCAACTGAGGCTGCCTAAATCCACAGAAGAACTGTGGTTAGTTCTCCAAGATGTTTGGGCCAACCTACCTGCCGAGTTCCTTCAAAAACTGTGTGCAAGTGTACCTAGAAGAATTGATGCTGTTTTGAAGGCAAAGGGTGGTCACACCAAATATGGATTTGATTTAGATTGTTCTTCTGTTCACTCACTTTTGCATTTAGTTAATTGATAAATATAATCTATTAACATGTCTATTTTTGAAAGCATTTTTACTTTACAGCATTTTTTCACACCTGCCTAAAACTTTTGCACAGTACTGTATATATATATATATATATATATATATATATATATATATATATATATATATTCAGGTATTTAGGCACTGGAGACTCCTTTACAACCATAGCAATCAACTTTCGACTTGGCATTACCACTGTGGGCACTGTGGAACTGCCTTGTGGAGACCTACATGAAGGTACCGACTGAACAAGAGTGGCTTGATATTGCAAGGAGGTTTGAACAAAAATGGAACTTTCCAAATTGTTTGGGAGACCTTGATGGAAAACACATTGTAATCCTGGCACCATCCAATTCGGGATCAGAGTTCTTTAATTATAAAGGAACATTTTCAATTGTGTTACTGGGGCTTGTTAACGCCGATTTCTGTTTTACAGCTATTGATGTCGGTAGTTATGGCAGTAACTGCGATGGAGGCATTTTTTCAAATTCTGCATTGGGCAGGGCACTACAGAATGCACACTAAATGTTCCACCACCTTCACAGCTTCCATTTGCACAACACCTGGGTCAAGTAAACCATGTCACTGTGGCTGACGAGGCCTTCCCACTCAGACCTTACCTTCTGAGGCCCTATCCTGGTAAGATGCTCTCAGAAGACCGACGCATCTTTAATTATCGCTTGTCAAGGGCACGTTGAATCTCAAAAAATGCTTTTGGGATACTTGTCCAGCGTTGGAGGATCTTCCAGCGTCGCATCCAAGTAAATCCTGATGTAGTGGAGTGGATTGTAAAAGCTGCTTGCGTTCTCCAGAACTACATCCAGAGGTCCAACACAGTTGGTGATGCAGCTGCTATCCATGACGATGACTACCTGGAGGTTGCAAGTGAGGGTTCAGGCATAATGGATATCCCAAACTTAAGAGGCAATCGGTCATCTGCTGAGGCATGTCGTGTTCATGAAATCTTCAAAGAATACTTCTCCTCTCTGGCTGTGGGGAGGTACCCTGGCAATATGCTCATGTATGCTGTGGAATGCGAATGTCAAGTATTGAAACAATGTAAAAGAATATAAATGATAAATTCATGACTTCTGTGATTTATTTTTTTTTGTTGCTGTAATTGTACAACTTTTATGTCACATAGGCTACTGGTTAAGTCAATTTGGTTTAAAAAAATCTATGTGAAACATAAGGAGTAGATGCTTAAGTTCTGAAATATGAATGACTTAAAGAAAACAGTGTTTGACCAGCTATGTCATTATAAGTTTAATTTATTGTTATTATTGCTACACAATAGTGGTCCCATTTGAAATTACCCAAGCGACATCTGAAAGCAAACTTTGTTAAGGAATCTGAGATTTTCAATGCATTTATGATCGCTACCTCTCGGAGGTCTTGTTTATAGCCCCAGGCAATATAGAGGATGATTTAGGCCCCTGTCCAGAGACTCCTAGCACAAAAATCATTTCGATGGGGGAACAATTGGTTCCAGATCAGCAATGGGAGCTGCGTAAGCTTATTGAGGAGAATTACTGTAATTAGTAATTAGTGTACATTCTTTCCTTTTTCATTTCTTTACTTTTTTCTTTTAAACATACCTGTAGGAAATTAGTGTTAGTGTCATTTATATGTGGAAACAGGTTTGTTTTGTGTGCTTTTTGGAGTTATGTTTGATCAAATGATTGTTTACAGACGGGCACTCGGTTTGGTTGAGAGGAAGGGCAGTGAGTGATTGGCTGTGCCGGTCCTCAATCAGCAGGTGGGCGGGTCTCGACTGAGTGTCCTTCAATATAAAAACATCGCCCTGTGTGGTACCTTTTTTTTGTAGTTTTTGTACTGTGTTTTATTTTGCCTTCTGTACAGTCTTCTGTATGTGTCCTCTGTGCGTTACCGTCATTGGTAGCATCACATGACCCGTTTGTTTACTTTCTGTTTTGTGTTTAATAAATCCTGCACGCCTGTGCCGGTGTCATAACCGATACTGCCTACCCGCACAATAGTGCCTCCTCAACTCCAACTCCCATGTCTTTCTGTCTTGCAATGCGGTTACCTACACATGTGACACGAGTACCTTGTCACAATACAGTTTAAGTGTTGATCAATGTGAAGGAATCTTCATAAAAGTACTATATATTGATGTTCAATTCAAATTTGCTGTTTTGTCATTATTCTGATACAGAAAAATGCCAAACCCTATTATAGTGAACACCCTGATATAACTAACGTATCTCCAGGTCACATGGGGATTCGTTATAGTGAAGTTAGCCTCTATATATATATATATATATATATATATATATATATACACAGGTAGTGGAAAAAAAAATGGAAACACCAATGTAAAGTCACTTAATAGGGCATTGGACCACTCTGTGGAGTTCTCGGCAGACCGTTTTTGATGAAACTGGCTGCTCGCGCCCCAGGTTGAAATTTGCATTCACTGATCTGCAGTTGCTCACCTGTTTTGCCTTGTACTTCGAATTAATGCACAGATATCATGTGATCCTGGAGTATGCACTTCCGCCCACCGTTGCCCTTTGCTGATGATGTCTTTCCCTCGGAGTTCCATGCAGACATCACCATAGACACCGCTGCTCGTGAAACATCAGCAAGTTGAGCTGTCTTGGTCACTGAAGCTCCCAACAATCACCCCTCTTTCAAAGTCACTGAGGTCTCCTCTTGCAGCCATGCTAGCCATAATTATAGGCAACCAAGCCTGTCCAGCATTTTTATACATGACCCTAAGCATGCTGGGATGTTATCTGCTTAATTAACGCATGAGCCACACCTGTGTGGAAGCCCTTGCTTTCAATATACTTGGTGTCCCTCATTTATCCAGGTGTTTCCATTTTTTGTCCACTACCTGTATATATATATATATATATATACAGTATATATATATATATACAGTATATATATATATATATATATATATATATATATATATATATATATATATAGCATTGAGGATACCATTAATTCTGACCAAATCCCCAACTCCATTTGCAGAAATGCAGCCCCAAACTTGCAAGGAACCTCCACCATGCTTCACTGTTGCCTGCATACACTCATTCGTGTACCGCTCTCCAGCCCTTCGTGAACAAACTGCCTTCTGCTACAGCCAAATATTTCAAATTTTGACTCATCAGTCCAGAGCACCTGCTGCCATTTTCTGCACCCCAGTTCCTGTGTTTTCGTTGCATAGTTGAGTCGCTTGGCCTTGTTTCCACGTCGGAGGTATGGCTTTTTGGCCAAAGTCTTCCATGAAGGCCACTTCTGACCAGACTTCTCCGGACAGTAGATGGGTGTACCAGGGTCCCACTGTTTTCTGCGTTCTGAGCTGATGGCACTGCTGGACATCTTCCGATTGCGAAGGGAAGTAAGCATGATGTGTCTTTCATCTGCTGCAGTAAGTTTCCTTGGCCGACCACTGCGTCTACGGTCCTCAACGTTGCCCGTTTCTTTGTGCTTCTTCAAAAGAGCTTGGACAGCACATCTGTTTCAGTTAATGATTGTGTTTCAACCTACATATTGAATTGATGATCATTAGCACCTGTTTGGTATAATTGTTTAATCATACACCTGACTATATGCCTACAAAATCCCTGACTTTGTGCAAGTGTACCTAGAAGAATTGATGCTGTTTTGCATCAATGCTGTTTTGCAAGGCAAAGGGTGGTCACACCAAATATGGATTTGATTTAGATTTTTCTTCTGTTCACTCACTTTGCATTTAGTTAATTGATAAATATAATCTATTAACATGTCTATTTTTGAAAGCATTCTTACTTTACAGCATTTTTTCACACCTGCCTAAAACTTTTGCACAGGACTGTATATATATATATATATATATATATATATATATATATATATATATATATATATATATATATATATATATATATATATATATATTGTGAATGAACTCACCCACTCGGGTTCGTTGCCCCTTTAAAAATTGACCCAGCACACAAGAAATGGATTTTTAAGCGCTGGTGCACTATTTTTAAAAAACACAAAAATCAAACAAACACCAAATAAACACCTAGCTCTTTCAGAGCACTAACTCAAACTTTCAGGAACACTCTGACTAACCAAACAATAAACAAAAACCACACAGGTTTAATACAGCACTTTTTACCTCACGACTGCCAGGAAGCAGAACACTCCTTTCTGCCTCCTTCTCCTCAGCAGCCCCTAACAGACTGGCTGCTTTCTTTAAATACCCTGCACCTGGCTGTAATTTAATAATAAGCACCAGGTGCAGGGAATGATTCATAATAAAACAATTAACAAAACTGATTAACAAAACACAAAACAATTAAACAATAAACCAACGTGCATTTTCACATGTTTTCTTTTTTTTTTCTTCAGGGAGGCTTTAACCCCCTCCCTGCTATCTCACAATATATATATATATATATATATATATATATATATATATATATATAAATAGGATTTTAACCCAGGCCTCCAGTATAGAATAATACCTGGCTATATAGCTTTAGACCGCTAGGCAATGCTGACTTCCCAAATGTATTGTTTATATTATTATCCAAAGTTGGCCATCATGGTAATACAACATTTAAAACATGGGTGATATAGTTAAAAAAAATCCATTCAAAATATGTTCTAATGAAAAGTAAACTATAATTCAAATTTTAATGTACAGCAAGTGGCCACTGAAACATTTTTTAAATGGTTGGCTGCAATCTTTATCACAATTCATATGGCTTACCCATTTAGTTATGGTTTGGTCTAGACTAGATTTATAATACAATGTGATAGTATTTATTGATGGAAAAGGCAAGGTTATCAAATTCATTCAGATGCAGGTTATTATGCAGACATCTCATTGTCAGTCAATAAGAAATAATAAAAATAAAAAAAGTATACTTGCTTAACCTTTATCTTAAATGGCTGATTTGAAAAGTTGGAATTCAGAGCGACCAAGTGGGTTATCTGAACTTCTTTTTATTACATTTCTAATTCCCGTCTAAACAATAAATAGCCTTCCAATTATTTTTGAAAAGAAGATTGCTCTTTATCTGGAAACCAATTTACTGACTGTTTTATAGACATGCCCTGAGCATTCACAATGGAATGCCTGAATTTTTCAGTTCACAGATTTGTTTCAATACCGAACATGGAAACATGAGCAGTTGTTGGTCAGCATTATCAAAGGTATTATGAACATGTATAGGCCTATCATATATGTTATACAGTTTAATGTTGGTTTATTGAGTATATGAGCAGAACCTGATGAACAGGGAGATGGTAGTCTCAAACTTCACCTAATTTATTACAGCAACTGTTTCAGCAATACATTCTACTGGTAGTACCTTTAAAACTTTTTCATAGACATACAGTATAAAATATTCCAAATATGAAGCATTGGATTTGGGACCCCTAAATAGGGTTCTATTTGATCATATAGTTCTATTCTATTATGTTGAACCTGTTGTTGTTTGTTATATAACAATGGTTCTATAAAAACAAAATATGGGGTGCAGATATATACGGGCAGCAGTGTGGAGTAGTGGTTAGGGCTCTGGACTCTTGACCAGAGGGTCGTGGGTTCAATCCCAGGTTGGAGACACTGCTGCTGTACCCTTGAGCAAGGTGCTTTACCTAGATTGCTCTAGTAAAAACCCAACTGTATAAATGGGTAATTGTATGTAAAAAAAATAATGTAATTGTATGTAAAAATAATGTAATATCTTGTAACAATTGTAAGTCGCCCTGGATAAGGGTGTCTGCTAAGAAATAAATAATAATATACCCAAGAAACCATATAGTTCAATATATAAAACCCAGGATAGGTCTTTTCTAAGTGTTCTGGCCTTGCAGCCATGTATTTATTTATTTTAATTTCTCTTTGAATGAATGGCGCTTATTGTTATTCTCTATAAAGAAGCGATTGGTGGTTAATCACATCGAAGGCATTGGTGCCCTGTTGTGCTGCATTAGGCATTAGAGCTGCATCTGCCTTTGAGCTTGTGATAACACTAGGTCGTTAAATGTTTAAAATGTTAAAAGTTGAGAGGAGGTCTGCTGCTTATTAGAAAGTTGAGAGGCTTTCTGTGACTTTGTGCAGCTGGCAAATGAATAGGTGAATACAGAGGCAGATTAAAACACTTGATGGCTGATTAAAAACAGGGCTTAAGCCCCCAGTACTTTGTCTCTCATAGCGGGCCACTAAAAATGCAAATCCCACATGGCCTTAAGATTCTGGGATAGTCCCTACTCTGTTTTAAAATAAAAGGTTTGGGTCTAATGCAATATTAAATCTGTGCGGAATGAATGCAAATCCAAAAAAGTAATTTGAGATGTAAAGGGTAGGCTAAGTTCTTGGGCTAAATCCTTGGTGGGAACCTGTGACTGTATTTAGTGGGAATGAAATATTCATGATTGTGAATTCGTACATTAAACAAGAGTCACAGTATTCTCTGCTGAGCTCTTATGGAAAAATACTTGGCCTTCATCATTTACGTGTGAATTGTTATATTATTGACATTCCATTCCTTTTCTAGAATTGAAAGTTTTGATACATCTACAGCCATGTAGTGTGAAAATTAATTTGAAATGTATTAAGAGCTCTGGAAAACATACTGATAAATTAGATCAGCCACACAGAACATAAAAGTTGCATTTATAATTATGGCAACACAAACAACTGACATTTGTAACAGGAGCAAGAAACCACGAAACTGTCATGCAACCAGTACAAACATATTGTTCATTGCAAGCATGGGCATTCGTTGCTACATTACTTCAGGTCTGTAAAATGGCTGTAATCATGGCAGATGTTGATGCATGCTTTCCATTCCTTTTCATCTCATATGCATCATATCAGAATTATTTGTTACCCAGCAAATCTGTGTTGCTGTTATCAATTTCATTGCACAATTTAGTGATTCAGATGGCCTTTTATATGTGGGACTTTTGTAATAAGACTTTAAGGGCCTCATTTACTAAAGGTTCTTAAAAGTAGCCATAAGACACATGTTAACAAAATCCTGTAACACACGTCTTAAAACTATAAATAAGTTGGTATTTACTAATGTGAATGCCACTTATTAAGACTTGTGCTATGGAAATCATTAGCATATTAAGACATGCCTTATCACAGAAGATAAGGCGGGTTTCAAGGAAATGATGACATAGCGGCCACTGACAATGAGCAGAGATTGAGTTGCACAGTTGTTAGTTCTTGACTTTTACTAAATATATGTATTAAATACTGTATAACAGCGTTTGAAAGGCAGGATCGCAAAAATAAATAAATAAAAAGTTTGAAACAATCCTACCTAGACACCATCATGGCTGTACAGTATATCAAACACAATACATTGATAAGCAGAGATCAATATTTTGGAGATGATTATTGGAGGAGCCAGTGCCCCTGCTTGCCCCCCTTTTTGCACGCCCCTGACAACGCGTGTCTGCCCTCCACGTTAAAAATATAGTTGGTGAACTGGGTGTCATGAGCCAGCTCGATCGCCCAAACACAACAGTAAATCCAACACAATTTAAAGAAATGAGAGAATCTCTGACAGCACAAGCCTCCTCAGATCGCTGCTGTCCAATTGAAACTGGTGGCTGAGATAACCTTCACAGTTGACAAGTCTGCTTATAATAAGCGGGATTGGGCTTGTTTGTGAGAGTCGTGGGTTGTAATTTGCATAAACACCCATACTCCAACATGGGTTGTGCTTGTTTTGGGCTTGCTTTAAAAGGCAGTGCCGTATTTTTTTCTTGTGAGACTTGGCAACACTGGTAACCTTCCCCGTCTGTCTCACAGGCAGCCACTGATTCCTGAACACCTTGTTTTGTTGTTGACAAGAGTTTGTGCAGGATACAGCAGGCAGTGGCAATTTTGGGGACAAATTAATGCACTTCAGTCCATTTCATCAGTATCTTCCACCTCCCTTTCAAGTGCCCACTACACGTATTTGCCCAAGCGTGGTGTTGAATGCTTCCTCAGCAGCTGTCAGCCATCCGGACAGGTAGGGTTTCTAAGCCAGGGTAGTATACACAGCATCACCTGATCCCCTATGTGCTGTATTGCCTGATTGAACAGGATATACACACACACACACACACACACACACACACATATATATATATATATATATATATATATATATATATATATATATATATATATATATATATATATATTGTGTGTGTATATATATATATATATATATACTGTGTGTGTATATATATATATATATATATATATATATATATATATATATGCACACAGTATATATATATCTGCAATACCTGTTGGTCAGTTTCATTTTATACCTCTGAGTTCATTTTTAATGAATGAGTCGTAAGATAAATTTGTTGAAACAGTATTCACTACTGTGACATGACACCCCACTAATGACATTTGAAAAACAATTTGGGCAAGAGATGTAAAACACATTATTAACCAACCAGGCACAAGGTATGTTGCTTTATTACAACATCTTAGATTCACTCATATACCAGTTCTCTGCACATTTTCACAACATTTCAATAGTAATTTTCAAAAACAGCACGAGTACTTTAGGTATAGCTATTTTACATATCAACCGCCACCTTTCCCATTCATTTGCATGACGTCGGGTGAAAAGCCTGGTTTACTTGAGTAAAATAAACTGAGCTAATGGAAACCCAAAAAAGCATTTTACACAAGATATTTTTCTTGTGTAAATGTCTCTAGTTAAAAAAAACTTACATGGATATGCCATGATTTATATAAGAACATAAGAAAGTTTACAAACGAGAGGAGGCCATTCAGCCCATCTTGCTCGTTTGGTTGTTAGTAGCTTATTGATCCCAGAATCTCATCAAGCAGCTTCTTGAAGGATTCCAGGGTGTCAGCTTCAACAAAATTACTGGGGAGTTGGTTCCATACCCTCACAATTCTCTGTGTAAAAAGTGCCTCCTATTTTCTGCTCTGAATGCCCCTTTATCTAATCTCCATTTGTGACCCCTGGGCCTTTTTTCTTGTTTTGAAGATGTCCTACAGATTGTGACACAGGCAGAGAGGGCACGCCAAGCTGCAAAAATTATTTCACCAATGATGACACCTGTAACGCAGATGGCAAGTGAACCTCCAAAGTCAGTTAATTCTGTTTCCGAAAGAGGACATTTTGCTAAAAGTTGTGAAAGACATAACTGACACCGTACAGGATCTACAGAAAGATATGAAAGCTCTTAAACACACATGAACCAACCTCCTAATCAGTACTACAATGGACACGAGGATGACAGCAAGCAGTTTCACAGATCTCCCTCACCTTTATAGACGCGGTTCAAGAGACTATGGTTATGCAAATAACAGTAAAAAGCCACATCCACCCAGCTATCCACATTCCTCTGACAGACATGGATATGCACGCAGTTACTTGCCAGGTCAATATGACCGGTATTCCCAAAGCCAAAGCAGAGAAGGTGGATCTCCATATCACCATTGTGACCAGTGGTACACAACCACAGGAATACCAGTCACTGTAAGGACTACCCATTTTATGATCGATTCAGCAGATCTCCAGACCATCGTTCCAACCACCGCCCTGCTGATGACAGCTATAGGGGGGAGACACCTTACAGCAAGTATCCAAGACATACTTCTATGTGACGACGGGGCAGGAGACCAAGTTACTGTCCCAAGCATGTTTCCTTCAACGAACGCCAGCAAGCATTATTCCTGCATTATACAGGCAGCCTCTTAAGAAGAATGTTATACCGGCTAAATCAGTTACAGGTCACTGTTTGGACACGCTTGGTACAGTCAAACTTACCATTCACCTGGGGACGAACTTGCTGCAGCATGAAGTACAGGTCATTCATAATATTAGCCATGCTGTTTTACTTGGCTGGGATTTCCTTTGTCAGCATCATGCTGTAATAGACACAGCAAATGGCCTTTGTGAACTATACAACCAAGACTTTTCACTATATATTATTATTATTATTTATTTCTTAGCAGATGTCCTTATCCAGGGCGACTTACAATTGTTACAAGATATTACATTATTTTTACATACAATTACCCGTTTATACAGTTGGGTTTTTACTGGAGCAATCTGGGTAAAGTACCTTGCTCAAGGGTACAACAGCAGTGTCCCCCCTCCTGGGATTGAACCCACGACCCTCCGGTCAAGAGTCCAGAGCCCTAACCACTACTCCACACTGCTGCCCACACAAGACTTGCCGCTATTACATTCTAGCCAGCTCATCCCAGTATGTTGTGCTGTCCATTTATTTGTAAAGACCACAGTTCCTCCTCAAAGTGAAATGCATTGCATTGCCACCTTAGTACCACCTGCTGAGAGCACTGTTCTTCCTGATTCATACATTGGGTTCATGGAACCGTATCACCTAGAAGCAGAAGGAATAGCTGTTGCACAAAATCTCGCTGCAGCTGAAAATGGGCTCACAAATATACATATAATGAATCCTACAAGCTACGCAATTGAACTACAGCCTGGTTTAAAGATTGGTCAATTCTACCCAGTAGCAGCACAGGAGATCCTGGATCAGCCAACTGTTTGTAATGTTGCTGACTCTGCTACACAACAAAAGTAATTGCCTTTTGATTTCCAACACAGTGATCTCACAACACAGCAGATGTCCCTGTTAAAAGCACTACTGATGACCTACACCAATATCTTCAGTAAAGATCCAACTGATTTTGTTAGGATGGACATTATAAAGCACAAGATACCAACTGGTGATGCTGCACCAATCAGGAAAAGAGCCTACCATGCATCACCTAGAAAGCAAGCTGAAATCCAGTCACAAGTTGAAAACATGCTCGAAAAGGGGATTGTAGAAGAAAGTTACAGCCCATGGGCAAGGGCTGGTGAAGAAAAAGGATGGCACATGGCGTTTTTGTGTCGATTACAGAGGGTTAAACTCTGTAACAATTAAAGATGCACACCCTCTTCCGAGAACAGACGACACCTTAGATGCGCTGGGGGGCTCATCAATTTTTAGTACCATGGATCTATCATTAGGCTACTGGCAAGTACAGTTGGACATGCAAGATAAGGCTAAAACAGCTTTTACCACTGATCTTGCACTGTACCAATTCCAAGTAATGCCATTGGGTCTGGTGAATGCCCCTCCCACATTTCAACATCGGATGCAGTTGGTCTTGCAAGGTTTGCCATGGAAGGTATGCCTGGTTTACTTATAGTAGATGATATTATTGTCTACAATAAGAGCTTTGCAGAACACATTGAGCATCTCAGGGAAGTCTTTGATCGTCTAAGGTCAGCTCACCTCAAACTCAAGCCATCTGAGTGCCAGTTCGCTAAACAACATGTCAACCTTCTTGGACATATTGTCTCAAAAGAAGGACTACAACCTGATTCATGTAATATACAAAAGATCACAGAATGGCCCATCCCACGAAACGCCACTGAAGTCTGGGCTTTCGTGGGCCTGTGCTCATATTACAGATGGTTTATTCACCAGTTTGCCAAAATCTCTGAGATTCTCCACCAGCCTCACTCAGAAGGGGAAACCTTTTGACTGGACCTTGTCAAATTGCTTTTGACACACTGCATGAGGCTCTGACACAGTCTCCAATTCTCACCTTTCCAGACTTCAACCGTGAATTTTTACTTTTCCCAGATGTATCTGACACCGCCATTGGCTTTGTGCTTTCTCAACTGAACACAGATGACAAAGAAGTAGTGATTGCATACGGCAGTCATGTCCTGACGCCATCAGAAAGAAGATGGTCCACATGTGACAGAGAGTTATGGGCCATTGTGTGGTCGATCCGACACTTCATACAGTACCTTTCAGGGACTGGACTGGATCATTAAATATATAAACAGTTTTACAAATTGTGGTTCCAGGTAGTCTTATAGCTAAGGTTTTCAAGTCTCTTCATGGACATCCCTTGTCCGGCCATTATAGTGCCCCAAAGACACTACGGCGTGCAAACAATCGTTGCTACTGGCCATACATGTCAAGGGATATAACCAAATTATGTCAACAGTGTACCGCATGTGCAGCCAGACAGTCCCCAGTTCCCCACCAACCTGCACCAATGCAGCACCTTGCTGCAGAACGCCCATTTGAAAAAATTGCAGCAGACTTGATTGAGCTACCAGTAACGCAGAAGGGAACCGCTACATACGAGTAGTGATGGACTATTTTACAAAGTTCCTCAAACTGTATGCTCTACCTGATCAACGTGCACAAGCAATATCTAAGTGTCTTTTTGAAGATTATGTGAGACAACATGGTGTCCCCCAGTGTCTTCACATGTGAGCAACTATGCTGCTTCACTTCTGCAGAAACTACGCTCTTCTTTTGTTCTGGTTTCTGAAAACAGCACTACTGCCAGTCAGCAGCAGAAGCTGCACTACGATCGCATGATGAGACACAAACCCTATCAGACTATTATTTTTATTTTACTTTAATTACATGTGCACTGTAGTGGACATTGGGACTCGCATTGTAGAACAAACGCGACTAACTTAACAATTAGTCACAATGAGAAATAACATCATATTTGGACTATTCTGATGTAAACTAGTATGTGTTAAGACATTTATCTTTATATTTATTTCAAAGTTTCTAAACAACTTAATAAACAAGTAATACAAAAACATTTCTACATTCACATTAAAACTTTTGCTTTGTTTTATGTGTTTTGGATGTGATATTCCTTGAAACAATTCCCCTTTTTGGTAACACAGAGGAACATTTTGCATTTAGTGCACATCACGTAGGTTTTCCTATCACAGCCTTTTCTTCGGCATCTTGATGCATGTTTGTCGGGCATCATCTCTGGCAAATGCAGAGCTCCGCATTTTCTCAGGAATGGGTCTGGTTGTGGCACCCATTTTTTGCGCTGTGGCTCATAATCATCATCACTGGAATCTGTGATTACACCATCACCTGAGGACAACTGTGCCGATGCAATCAGCTCTTGAGCTAGCAGCAGCTTGAATTCCAAGTATTGTTTGGTGTTTTTGGCAGGACGTTCCAATGCAATGCTGTCTGACTTGTACTGAATACGGGAGTTGGTTATTGCCAAGTCGAAGAAGTGGAAGATGACCCGCACTGTCCATTTCCTGGTCCTACTTGCCACCCTGTAGAATCTCAGCATGCAGTCGCACATATCCACTGCACCCATGCTGCTGTTGTATTCATTGATGACAGCGGGTCGTGCTACCTGGATGTGCCTCTTCTCTTTACTGGACCATCTTGTACAGTAGTCCTGGGGCTCTATCCCATATGCTGTGGAGGCCATGAGCACAAGCTTGTTGTCATACCACTTTGTGACAGCAATTTCAGGGGTTCTTCTGGTCATCATCTCTGTTGCTCCTCTTCCGCGTTGTTTCAGAATTTTTTCGTCAATCATCCAACATTCTTTTGGGATTCCTGACTTCATTATTGTCCCACTTGCTGCTATGCCCTTATCAAGCAATGCATCCAAAAGCTTGACAGATGTAAAGTACCTGTCAAAAAAGAGCTGAGCACCTCTGGGAACATGTTCAGCCAGACGCAGGACTGCTGATGTTCCAATTCCTAATCCTGTGTCAATGAAGGTATTCTTTCCCTGATACACCTCAAAATCTAATACAAGACCAACTGGTGAGGCAAGGACAAATATCTTCAATCCTGTTGGGTTTGGCACAAACTGCTTGAAGGTACAGCGGCCTGTGAAGGGAACCATTTGTTCATCAATGGAGAGCTTTTCATCTGCCTATTGGCAGAGGCAGCCTTGCCGCACGCTGTCTAGAAGTGGCCTGACTTTCCATAACAGGTCTGACTTTGCTTCCTCTGGCACATCAAGGTCATTGATAACTTTCAGTGACCTTCTTAACTTGAAATACCTATCTCTGGACATTGCCTTATACATTAGTGGTACTCTTGTATCTTTGGCCCAGTACATTTTGATCCGCGGATATTATTATTATTATTATTATTATTATTATTATTATTATTATTATTATTTATTTCTTAGCAGATGCCCTTATTCAAGGCGACTTACAATTGTTACAAGAGATCACATTATTTTTACATACAATGAAATTATTTTTTACACATTATTTTTACATACAATTACCCATTTACCTTACTCAAGGGTACAGCAGCAGTGTCCCCCACCTGGGATTGAACCAAGGCTATCCACGGCATGCCATGTACACTGCAATGCCAAAGAAGGTCTTCATTTCTTCTTGTGATGTATTCAAATATCTTCCTGAAACTTGAATTTCACATTGGTTTGAGTAACTTGCAATGTACTCAAACACTTTACTATCAATGTACTGTCCAAAATATTGAATTGGACTCCATTCTGCTCTTGATAAGGAGGTGTCATGGAAATCAAGGGGCTGTAGTAGGACAGGTTTGAATCTATTGTGACGGGTAAAATAATAAATAAAATCAATTAGAAAATCTAATTATATTTAAATATAGTAATTACAACCCATATTCAGACAAAAATGAATGTGTTGTCCTGCTTCAGAGACTTCAGACTTGCTTTAATATACTATGGGATGATTATTAATTCAATTTAAAACAACATATTTTCACATTTTTTAGTTATGTAGTAATTATTACATTAAAAACATCTGAGAACAAATGACAACTAAAACATACACAATAAAACAAAACTAAAACATACATGTCACTTTTGGCCCACAGTCGACGACGCTCTACACTCTCATTATCCGTCTTATCCCCTGACTCTCCTGCTTCTTCACCTGAACTCTCTGCCTCTTCTTCTGCCTCAATTATTGCCTCAGCATCATCCTCATCAGACATATCTACATCTGAATTGCCATTTATTCTGTTTAAAATCTACTCTGCTGTCAGTGCCCTGCCTCCTACAAAACATTTTGATTCGCATAAAAAAATCCTTCAACTGTGTCCTCACGTCCACTACAGATTACATTTATAAAATGACTTGTATTTTATGTGAAATCTATGCAAACTGTTCTAAACACTGAGTGATTACTTCCTGAGATGTTTATTTCTAATATTCAATAGAAATTGTATAAAAACAAAGTTTGAAAATATTACTATATTGAAAATATGGCTTTACACCAGCACGATACTTGTTTTATTTAGTGTTTGTTTTTGTCTGTGTTTTGGCCACCATGCCATGTTGTGAAAGTCTTTTGTTTTATAATAAATACCCCGTAGTACTGTGTGTGTGTGTGTGTGTGTGTGTGTGTGTGTGTGTGTGTGTGTGTGTGTGTGTCTCTCTTCCTGGCCTGAAGTCATCATGTCCAGAAGTGGGAAACTGCGCCTCCACGGACGCAGGCCAGGAAAAGTACTGCAGGTGAATTATTTTATTTATTTATTATTTGTTTATTTAGTTTTGTGAATATTTATTCATTTATTTATTTATTTTTGTGTGGAAGAGTGGCCGATCATGGAGGCAAGAGAGGGAGGTGCTGCCTGCCCGAGTGGAGGAATGGACCAAGGACTAGACAGCTGTCTCACCTGCCTGAAAAGGGAAGAGTGGTGCTTCGCCTGTGCTGAGTCCGAGCACTCCACAAATGTATTGTGGTTTGTTCTTTCTTTCTGCATATACTGTACAGTACTTTGCAATACTTTTTGTATAAAAAGCGCTATATAAATGCAATAAATAAATAAATACATTAAACATAAGGGTTTATTTTCTAAATTGCCACATATAAAGCACCACTTTAAAAAATGAAAAACTATAATAAAATAAACATTTCAAAAGAAACTAGTGTGTAAACAGGTATATGTACATACAAAACTGGAAAAAAATGAAATTATTTTTTAAAATGAAAGTAACATGTTTTCTCTTTTCTCTCTTTTTAATTGTTTTGTATATTGTTGTTTGTGATGTGCAGTATAAAACAAACAGTAATTCTAAGTGCCTATGTATATTGCAGCTAAGGCATATGCAGTTAGACAGTAAAAATGGGGAGCCAACTCCAGGACTGCGATATCTCTGAATCCGCAGTATAACGAGGGGCGATATAACAAGGGGTGGGTGTATTATAAAAAAAAATTAAATAGCGAAGGTTATATTCAAAATAAAAAACATGTATTGTTAAAGGTAGTCAAAATGACTGCTTTGGTGGTTCTAAATGGGCGAGATTATAACCTTATTTTCGTAAATCTGAAATCCTCAAACCATTAAAATGACTGCCGTGGCAGTTCTAGTGTTAATTGATTGAAACACAATATAGTAAATATCATTTTGCTTATTGTGCCATTCATTATAAGCAATTTTGAAATTAACAGTTTTTTTTAAAATTAATTCTATATGTCATGGTGTAAATTTGGCTTTGGCTTGAAAACCTTGCTAAATCTGGATGGTTGAAGAGAGAGTATTCAGGGCAGGGCGTATTTAAAGTACATCACTCTCGGGTCACTGCTATATGTATATGTGGTTGAAAATGTTCCACTTTTAAATTGGTAACCTTAGGACTGTTGTTTTTATAATCCTGCTCTGGGATAATAGAGGCTTGGGACTCGTATTTTTGTGTCCATTTCTCAGTGTTAATGATATAAACAGGCAATAGCACTACAGTGTGAGTAGAGGGTGAGTCACACAATCAGGAGCTAACTGGTCCAAACATAAGGGTCCCCAGAGGGAACAGCATTAGCCTTTGCACTCTTGTTGATTTAGGTAGAAAATCTGGGCACTCGTTCATGATCTATACTGGCAATGCTCCACGTTAGTTCAGAGATTTCCTAGGCTTGGCACTTAAATACCTCAAGTAGCTTGGAAACATCTGTTTACATAGGTGTTACATGGAATAAGAAAAGGGAAAGGAGGTCACCCATTGATCTCTGTTCCTCCTGATCCGTAAGTGGCTTACAGTGATCATTTATATATATATATATATTGTAACACAGCAGGGAGGGGGATAATATCCTCCCTGCATGGAAAACATGTGCAAATGCACATTGGTTTAATTTAATTGTTTTTGTTAATTGTTTAATTATATTTGTTAATTGTGTTATCCCCTGCACATGGCTATCATTGTAAATTAGAGCCAGGTGCAGGGTATTTAAAGAAAGCAGAAAGGCAGTGTAAAACCAGTTTTTCTGTGTGAATTTGTTTTGTTTGTTTGTTTGTCAGGTAAACGGCTTCATCGTCCTGCAAGATAGTTTAGGTTCCTGTGTTTTAGTTAGTGCTCGAATGGAGCTAGGTGTTTGTTTTTGTTTTGTTTTCTTTGTTATTGTTTATTAAAAATAGCGCACAAGCGCTTTGAAAAATCAAGTTTTGTGTGTGGCTGGGTCATTGCATGTCACATGTCAAGTGCTGGAAAATAACCCGAAGGACTAAAATCCTTCATAATAAATTATACAGTATATATATATATATATATATATATATATATATATTGTAAAAGATCCGACCTCTTTTCGGTTCGTTGCCCCTTTAAAAACACTGACCCAGCACGCAAACGGATTTTTTGAAAGCGCGGTCGCGCTATTTTTAATCAAAACACACAAAACAAAATAAACAAACAAACAAACACCTAGCTCGCTTTGAGCACTAACTAAACAAAACAGGAACCTAAACTAAAGACAGGACAGCTAAGCTGTTTACCTGTAACAAAACAAACAAAACCGCACACACAAAAAAGGCTTCACTCTACCTTTCTTTTTAAATTACGGCTGTACCCACACACCAGCACAGTCGGGCTTCTACCCTCTTCAGCAGCTGCCCAGAGCAGACTGACTGCTCTCCTTTAAACCGGGCACCTGGCTCCAATTTTCAATAGTAGCCAGGTGCCGGTAATGATAAACAATAAAACAATAAAACAATTAAACAAAACAATTAACACAAATTAAACAATTAACAAAACAAAACCAAAATGTGCCTTACGCACATGTTTTCCTCTAGGGAGGAATTAACCCCTCCCTGCTGTCTCACACATCCCCCCATGTCTTTTCAAGACATCGGCCATACAACGGCCACCTCCCTCCACCCTTAAAGACCACCCACCCTCAAGTCCACAAATGTCAATTTTCGCCCTCTTCCACGGGCGGGCTTGAGGGTGGGTTGGTCCTCCGGCGCTTCCAGGGAGGGACCCAGGACCGGCGAGGAGGGACCCAGACGGCTTGTCCAGGGCGACCACAGCGCAGACCGGTGACCGGGAGCCAGGACTGACAGGCAGAGGCGTGCGCCTGTGGACCTGCGCAGCGACCTCTGGAATCCCAGGTGGAGCGTAGCACTAGGCAAGGGAGCGGAGCAATCAGCAGGGGAACGCTAGTGACCTCTGCCCCTCATGTAGCGACGCCTGCCTCTTGCGCAGTGACGCCTGGGATTCCAGGGGAGTGGAGTAAGGGACCAGGCAAGCGACTGTGCCTGGCTGTACTGCGACCTGGGAGCAAGGTCCAGCGCAGGGAGGTCTGGGCATTCCGCCAGGTGTCCACGATGACGGGACAGGGAACCTCCCTCAGCAACGCCGACTCACTTGCACGGTTGGTTGTTCTGGAAGCGGCAGCTCCACCCCTCTGGCTCTGGTGATGGCAGCTCCACCCCTCTGGCTCTCGGGATGGCAGCTCCATCCCTCTGGCTCTCGGGATGGCAGCTCCATCCCCTCTGGCTCTCGGGACGGCAGCTCCACCCCCTCTGGCTCTCGGACGGCAGCTCCCACTTTTGTAGAAGCAGCTCCAGTTCGGTTGGCTCCCGCCCGGTATTATCCACGGGCCAACCCCAGCTCTTGTGTCTGCCTCTCCATCTTCCTTGTCTGCTCCTCCTGAGCAGCGGTGTTCTTATTAAGCCTCTCTATTAACTCTTTAAAATCCATGTTTGGGTCTCCAGGGCCCACACTCGCTGCCACCATATGTAAAAGATCCGACCTCTTTGCGGTTCGTTGCCCCTTTAAAACACTGACCCAGCACGCAAATGGATTTTTTGAAAGCGCGGTCGCTTATTTTTAATCAAACACACAAAACAAAATAAACAAACAAACAAACACCTAGCTCGCTTTGAGCACTAACTAAACAAAACAGGAACCTAAACTAAAGACAGGACAGCTAAGCTGTTTACCTGTAACAAAACAAACAAAAATCACACACACAAAAAGGCTTCACTCTACCTTTCTTTTAAATTACGGCTGTACCCACACACCAGCACAGTCGGGCTTCTACCCTCTTCAGCAGCTGCCCAGAGCAGACTGACTGCTCTCCTTTAAACCGGGCACCTGGCTCCAATTTTCAATAGTAGCCAGGTGCCGGTAATGATAAACAATAAAACAATAAAACAATTAAACAAAACAATTAACACAAATTAAACAATTAACAAAACAAAAACAAAATGTGCCTTACGCACATGTTTTCCTCTAGGGAGGAATTAACCCCCTCCCTGCTGTCTCAATATATATATATATATATATATATATATATATATATATATATATCATTTTTTATAAATAGCAGCTCTAAATATTGTAGGGCTTTCTGTCCTACTTTTTTACATTGTACCCTATGAGCCGTTGAAATTCTGTGAGTTAGAAAGGGATAAAATTACATTTCAAATTTGGATTGTGCTGTATCAGTTCTTGATCTAGCTTGGTTTTTATATCTTATATAAACCATTCCTTCCCAATACCACCTTATCCTTGTGTTTTGTTCTATCTTCAAAACATTAAAATCTATTAAGTTATACTGTATATAACAATTTGTTTAATTAAGTTATTGTAGTTTCAATACCATTCTTTTGGTACCTAAAGAAAATGCAAATTGTGAAACAATGGTTTTATGTGGGAACGCATATTCACCCAACAATAGCACAATATACCTTAGCCTCTAACTATTGAAGCTTATGTATAATCCTATTCATATGATAAACACCACCAACACACTTCCTCATAATGCTCTGAAGTGTTATTGAGCTGCATTGATTTTGACCTTCCTTCAAAGGCACTGAAGAACCAAATTAAAGATTATCCCACTGTTTGCAATGATCAACCTCACCCAGCACACTGTTTCATCTTAATTCCCTGAATCACACATCATTCTGACAAACAAACAAACAAACAGACAGCTTTAAGCAGGTGCAAGCTGTCTTGTGTGAAATTATGACATTTTAAGAAGTGTGTGTGTGAGTGTGTAAAAGTAAACAAATATGATTCCGTAATTGCTTTGCTGTTTGGGGAACTTAGGCTCCTGCACTAGGTACTCATTAATCATACATATTTAATTTAGGAAGACTGCTTCATATTGACAGATCATTATTGTTCTGAGAATTGTAATGCAGCAAATGTTTTAATACATTAATAAAAATATATAGTTTTACAGAAATTGTCAAGAGAGGACAATACCTTTACATTTAAAGTTGTTAATGCAAGATTCTTCTTTTGGGGTTATATATCTATATATCTATATCTATATATATATATATATATATATATATATATATATATATATATATATACAGTACTGTGCAAAAGTTTTAGGCAGGTGTGAAAAAATGCTGTAAAGTAAGAATGCTTTTCAAAAATAGACATGTTAATAGATTATATTTATCAATTAACTAAATGCAAAGTGAGTGAACAGAAGAAAAATCTAAATCAAATCCATATTTGGTGTGACCACCCTTTGCCTTCAAAACAGCATCAATCATCAATTCTTCTAGGTACACTTGCACACAGTTTTTGAAGGAACTCGGCAGGTAGGTTGGCCCAAACATCTTGGAGAACTAACCACAGTTCTTCTGTGGATTTAGGCAGCCTCAGTTGCTTCTCTCTTCATGTAATCCCAGACAGACTCGATGATGTTGAGATCAGGGCTCTGTGGGGCCATACCATCACTTCCAGGACTCCTTGTTCTTCTTTACGCTGAAGATAGTTCTTAATGACTTTCGCTGTATGTTTGGGGTCGTTGTCATGCTGCAGAATAAATTTGGGGCCAATCAGATGCCTCCCTGATGGTATTGCATGATGGATAAGTATCTGCCTGTACTTCTCAGCATTGAGGAGACCATTAATTCTGACCAAATCCCCAACTCCATTTGCAGAAATGCAGCCCCAAACTTGCAAGGAACCTCCACCATGCTTCACTGTTGCCTGCAGACACTCATTCGTGTATCGCTCTCCAGCCCTTCGGCTAACAAACTGCCTTCTGCTACAGCCAAATATTTCAAATTTTGACTCATCAGTCCAGAGCACCTGCTGCCATTTTTCTGCACCCCAGTTCCTGTGTTTTCGGCATAGTTGAGTCGCTGGCCTTGTTTCCACGCCGGAGGTATGGCTTTTTGGCCTAAGTCTTCCATGAAGGCCACTTCTGACCAGACTTCTCCGGACAGTAGATGGGTGTACCAGGGTCCCACTGTTTTCTGCCAGTTCTGAGCTGATGGCACTGCTGGACATCTTCCGATTGCGAAGGGAAGTAAGCATGATGTGTCTTTCATCTGCTGCAGTAAGTTTCCTTGGCTGACCACTGCGCCTCACGGTCCTCAACGCTGTCTCGCTTTGTGCTTCTTCAAAAGAGCTTGGACAGCACATCTGGAAACCCCTGTCTGCCTTGGAAATTTCTGCCTGGGAGAGACCTTGCTGATGCAGTATAACTCACCTTGTGTCTTGTTGCTGTGCTCAGTCTTGCCATGGTGTATGACTTTTGACAGTAAACTGTCTTCAGCAACCTCACCTTGTTAGCTGAGTTTGGCTGTTCCTCACCCAGTTTTATTCCTCCCACACAGCTGTTTCTGTTTCAGTTAATGATTGTGTTTCAACCTACATATTGAATTGATGATCATTAGCACCTGTTTGGTATAATTGTTTAATCATACACCTGACTATATGCCTACAAAATCCCTGACTTTGTGCAAGTGTACCTAGAAGAATTGATGCTGTTTTGAAGGCAAAGGGTGGTCACACCAAATATGGATTTGATTTAGATTTTTCTTCTGTTCACTCACTTTGCATTTTAGTTAATTGATAAATATAATCTATTAACATGTCTATTTTTGAAAACATTCTTACTTTACAGCATTTTTTCACACCTGCCTAAAACTTTTGCACAGTACTGTATATATATATATATATATAGCAGTATGATCTTATATGTAACCAGGGGTGCACATTTGATGCTATGGTGCTATAATCTAGCGCCAACAACATTAAACTCCTTAGCACCCATAGATGATGATAGTTTCTCATTGGGTCTGGATTACTCACATGACCCACCCACAGTCATCCACAAAACGCTAAAAACAAATTGAAGGGTTGGCTCTTTGGTGCTAAACTTTCAAAACAGTTTAGCACCAATTTTCAAAATGATTTGCACCCTTGATAAAACAATACAGTTTCATATTGAAACAGTGTTATTGTAATTATTTTATTGTTTGGTTTGGGGGGAAAAAAATATTTATTGTCATTCCATGGATGCTCCATTAAATTGGTATGGGATGAGATTTAAAATAATATTGTGTATTTAACTTTTTTTTTGTTATTTTAAATCAGCTATGACAAGTTATAAAATGTATTTTAAATGGGCTGCAAATTGGCCATATTTGTGATAATAGAGTGTGATCCCTCCACAACTTTAAGTACTGGAAATGTCCTCTGCCATTAATGTCCACACCTGCATATTCATATATTTTCTAGGTAGTTCTGTTTTTTCTTCTGCTGCTGTAGGAATCATAAATACCTGAAATTATTTAAATTATTAAATAACAAGACATTTTTATAGAGTTTCATTATTTAAACATTTATACTTTTTTTGTTTGTTTATTACAGTAAGCCAAGCCTATTTATTTTCTTGTTTGGTTTTAACTTCTTTAAAAGTTAAGGTCTGTCCAGAACAAAAAAATATATTTGTGTTTTAAAGTAATAAACTGGTGTGCTTACAGAAGAAAAACAATGAAGTGTTAAATATTGAACATCAGCTTAGGCATGGTTCAGGCAGGGAACTATACAATCAGAGTGAGAAGACATGTTCAGTGGAATTGATGCTTGTATATCAAATGCAATAACAAATCTGTCATGCTTTATAATTGTTAATATGAATTTATTGATAGACCCTTACTAGAATATCTATATCGTCAGCTTGTGCCCCGCCCTCTACTTTTGAGATGCCAGTTTCAATGCAGAGCTTCACAATAAATAAATATGCAGTTTATTTTTAACAAGTGAAACTCAAAACAAGTGTTTGAATACAAATGAAAGGTTATGTCCTTTGGGACTGTATAACACTGCAGATATATACACAGTACAAGTTTCTTTTTTTTAGTGAAAAAGTGTTTACATTGTTTTTCTTCCCTCAAAACCCGAACTCTTTGTTCAGACACAAAAATAGGAGGAGTGGCAAACACTGTTGCAGCAGCCAAGGTCATTCAAAATGATCTAGACAGCATTCAGAACTGGGCAGACACATGGCAAATGACATTTAATAGAGAAAAGTGTAAAGTACTGCATGCAGGCAATAACAATGTGCATTATAAATATCATATGGGAGATACTGAAATTGAAGAAGGAATCTATGAAAAAGACCTAGGAGTTTATGTTGACTCAGAAATGTCTTCATCTAGACAACGTGGGGAAGCTATAAAAAAGGCCAACAAGATGCTCGGATATATTGTGAGAAGTGTTGAATTTAAATCAAGGGAAGTAATGTTAAAACTTTACAATGCATTAGTAAGACCTCACCTAGAATATTGTGTTCAGTTCTGTCACCTCGTTACAAAAAGGATATTGCTGCTGTAGAAAGAGTGCAAAGAAGAGCAACCAGAATTATCCCGGGTTTCAAAGGCATGTCGTATGCAGACTGGCTAAAAGAATTGAATCTGTTCAGTCTTGAACAAAGAAGACTACGCGGTGATCTGATTCAAGCATTCAAAATCCTAAAAGGTATAGACAATGTCGACCCTGGGGGCTTTTTTGACCTGAAAAAAGAAACAAGGACCAGGGGTCACAAATGGAGATTAGATAAAGGGGCATTCAGAACAGAAAATAGGAGGCACTTTTTTACACAGAGAATTGTGAGGGTCTGGTACCAACTCCCCAGTAATGTTGTTGAAGCTGACACCCTGGGATCCTTCAAGAAGCTGCTTGATAAGATTCTGGGATCAATAAGCTACTGACAACCAAACGAGCAAGATGGGCTGAATGGCCTCCTCTCATTTGTAAACTCTTATGTTCTTCTTATGTTCTAATAAAGCCTGATCTTGTGGTCCTAAAGTTTCTTATTATAATAGTTATAGTACCTTTCTTTGCAAATGAATTGGAGTTAAGAGTCTTACATCTTTTACCAGACACATTTTGTTTTATGAAGTTCATATTGCAGTGTAGTTATTTTGACGATCATATTGATGAGTAACCATAAAACAAATCACATATTAATAGCATGTAGTTAAAAAAAAATAAAGGCCCTACTTAAATTAGTCATCGTGGTAGCTTATTGGCACAACCTGAGCACAGCACAAATTTCTTTTGTGCTATGGGGAAATCTGGAAACATTTCCTAAAAATTTTGTAATTTTGCCTTACATTGCCTGTAGGCAATAAGGGAAGTAAAATTGGAATGTTTCAATATAATTCTAAAATCCTACAAAGTTGTTGTAAATGGCCTTTTTAATGCAAAGCACACTTAATTAATGGTACGGTTCTCTTAATGCAATACTTCTAAATATAAGCATAACCTATCCTGAATTACTATAAAGTAACACACACTACCACGACCCTTAGAACTTTATTATAAACCCATATCAGAAAAAAAGGACAGAGCAAACATCGCCAATATTAATTTCCAATGCCTGTGCCAACAGTATCATTACACAACAATAGGTGGTGATTGCAAGGAGAAAAACATTTCAATTGATTCATTGGGGTTCATCAGAGGATGCTTAATGTCATGGGTGGGCTTGATCTGTGAAAGTCTTGAAACCCCTGCTTGAGAGAAGTGCAAAGCTCAGCACACATGTGTTCATGTGACATTTAAGTTAATGTGACATTTAAGGTATGACTTACACTGTTGAAGTGCTTTCTGATTCCACGTTATGCATTAGCTGTATTTCTTGTTTTAAATGTAAACTTAGTATGTTATCTTTTCACATAAAATGTAATCCGTTACCACTTTTCTTTACCTGTCTGATAAAGAAACAGTTACAATTTACTAAAAAATGCAATCAGATTACAGTAATACATTACATGTAATATGTTACTCCCCAACACTGCAGACAACACCCAGCAGACTTTATTTATTTATTTTAGAGTAACAGCCTGTTTGCTACTTTAATAATTACATTGAACTGAATGTGTCTGACAAAAGGTGTAAAATGTCAAACTGGATGAGCATCAATGGACATTGCAACATTTCTTACGTACTTATATCAAGTATTTGCACTGATTGTTCAATTAACACTCTGGCTTGCAAACTTAGCATTCTAATAATGTTTTAAAAGCTGGCCTATCTCTTCATTTTGGTAGCATGGAATAGTATGAATAGATACTTGTATCTAACCAGTGCAGAAACTGCATGACATGTTGCTTTTATGAGATAAGAAATGCGGTGCATCTTTGTAAATTAGACCATCACTTCAAAGAGTTTCATGGCTTCTTTCAGCTCAATGTATTCTCTTCCATGGTGAATGAAAAATGTCACAGAACTGTAGAAGCCTGTCAGGTTAAATTGTGTTTCAGTACAGTGCAATGACTGTGTCTCTACAAATCAATACCTATTATTGATGCATTGTTTTTAAAAATCTTACCATTACACATCACACCATTAAGCTCAGCTAGGAAAAGCTTGATATTTGGAACAGTGTTAAATGTAGCTGTGCCTGGCAAGATAGATGTGGACTGCTGTAATTATGTCAAGAAATGTGATTAAACTGGTCAGTAGTTCTCTGTAACTTGCATGGGGACAAAGAAGGAGGAACAAGGACAAAGGACTAATTACTGCCCTCACTAGATACAAAATATTACATGCTACAAAAGTAAAATAAAAAATACAACAGTTCTATTTACAAAGAAATGGTAGAATGAGAGTCACGCCCCTTTTCTGTCCCTGCTCCAAACACCACAACAGAGCTAAGTAGCGTTAAGTATTTTACAAGGAATAGCTACAGATCTGGTGGGGGTAAAAGATGGCATAGACTCATTGAAAATGTCAGTACAGCAGCTGGGGGTGAGGGTTGCCGAAACAAAGACCTGAATATATAACCTGGACATGTTTGAGATTGAGAGAGCACACAGATCGCTGGGTCTGAGACCTGGCTCTGAAGGACACCCTTGGCAAATTATTGTGCAATTCTTGTGGTAGACAGTGCTTAGAGCTGTACTGGAGAAAGGCGGAGTTGAATGGAGGAACAATGGTGTATTTTTCTTCCAGGATCTATCACAAGATGCAATGCTGAAGTGTAGGAAGTTTGATGAGGTTAAACGCCCGCTACAGGAGAAAGGACTATGATATGCTATGCTGCACCCGGCGATCATGAAGGTTTCAATCAATGGCATACAGCATCGGTTTTCATCACCCACGGCTGTTAGAAGTTTTCTCTCAACAGTAAGTAGGTTGATGGGTCTGTATATATCTTTATACATATATCTTTTTGCATACTTTCTATTTTCAATTACTGATGGGAATTCAACTTCTAAAGAAAATTGATACCTCTACCGTAAAACTTCAAATAATCGCCGGTCTCCAATAGACACCGGGGCTGCTGGTAGGGATGGACGATTCCAGAAATTTGAGAGTCGATTTCAGATTCGATTCCTGATCTGGGAATTGATGGAATCGATTCTGATTTCGATTCCGATTCTTTAAAAAAAACTCAATAAAATATAAAAAAATATAAATGGTTTTATTTTAGTCTTAAATATTGCAAATAAATACAAAAAGTGTTTTTACATGAAAATGCACAATTCAACAAATAAGGAGTAGAACAACTATACAAAAACACAACAAATAATTTTCTAAAAGAAATGTTTTAAACTTTTCAGGCTGTTTGCCTTAAATGTTTCAGCAATGCCAAACCATATTTATACCAATTCACAAAAAAAAAGTTTTCAATATGCTGTAATAATAAAACTGGTGTAATAAAAAAATAAAAATAAAACCTTTAGTAAAAATCAGCAACAAATTGAATAAATACTAACCAATTAACATTACTGATGTCAAATAGTAAGTTTTACAAATACAGGAGTTATTTTTGTATAAAATATAATGAATTTAAATATGAATGTGATTTTCTTTTCTTTACACGTGTATAAAACAGATGACAATAAACTGGCCTTGTGTACACAAAAATTATTCTTTATAAAATGAAATAAATAAAATAAAAAATAAAACAGAATTCAACAGCATTGGTAAGAGAACAAACTTGTATCTTACAGCACCAGTAGTTCTATTGTGTGTGGGTAATTCTGAGAGCAATAAAGATTTGAAAAGAACTGCACACTTTTATTGGAATGCCCTTTCCAGTGTTTTCCAGTTTGTACCTTTTTAATCTAATTAACATTACTGATGTCAAATAACAAAACCCCTCTGCTTTGGATTAATTTTCTCTATACCTACATGTTATAATACAGGAAAAGGGACATGTTTACTTGTTTTGCCTTGAGTCTGGACCTTCTTTGGGAAATAAACTCCCCAGACTTGGAGAAAACTCTCGCTAGGTACTGATGTAGCAGGTATACAGAGGTACTTCCGGGCCCTCTTCAGCAGGTGGGGGAACCTCACACCTTCAGAGTTCCAAAATTCTAGAGGACATCGCTTCCTGTCTGTGTTGGGGAGTGTGAGGTAAATTTTCACCTCTGCTGTGATGTCCCTGTCTGCTGTGTAACCTTCCAAACAGAATAAAATTCATATCACTATAAGTGTGCTGCATCACAAGTCAATAACTGTTTTGATGTTATATATTGATCAGTTATTGATCAGACATTGACAAGTTTGGTTAACTTGAATGTCCTTTAGTTATTTAGCATTAACAACACATAAACATGGTAGTACAACTTTAGCTGTACAAACCTTGGCATCAAAGTCTTTACATACATCATCAGGTAGGGTACTGCATGCTCCTGTCACAACAGCTTGAGTGCCATTAACTTCAGTCAGCTGTCATGCTTCTGCTGTCATAGTTTTAATGGCCTCATCTGCATTTTTGTCATTCCCAAATGCAAGGGTTTTGAACCGTGGGTCCAAAACGGTGGAGAATGCCAGAAATCTGTAAAACAGTAGGGGAAAAAAGAACACAAACAGTAAATGCTTGCAATATAATAGTTATATACTTGCCACCAATGTTGCTTGTAAACCAGAGAGATTTAAACATGAAATAACTATTGCTAGTCATAGATCACCATGTTTCTAGATGTTATAACTCACCGTGTTGATTCATATGTTCCACACCTTTTCCAAAGACACTTATTCAATACATCAGCCAGGCTGTGAGCAGTGATTCCTTTATCATGTTGCTGGGCTGCTGTGGCAGTATTTTTTTGTAAATTGCTGACTAAAACAATCACTTTTGATGCAGTTACATATTTCTCAGCAGACATCTCCTCAGTGACAGCAGAGAAGGGCTGAGAATCTAAACAGAGACATACAAAATATATACTGTCAATAATTTTTACATGTTTGAACTGTACTTTAATGGAAATGTGGTTACAGCAGCTATAATTTTATGGTAGAGGTGAAGTTTTTGTATACTTTAAACGTAATATTAAAATTTAACAAAAGAAACATTATAACAAAGAGCATAACATTTACTGTGAGAGAGCCAACATTTTGCAGTGCTTCAAATTTAAAATCTACATACCTTAGTAGTCTGCTCTATGGCAATCCAGTCATTGTGGAAAATGACAGGAAGAGATCCAGCACCAAGAGATGTCAGTAAAGCTGAAACAGGCTCCTTCAAGCGCAGGAAACGCTCCAACATGTGGAATATTGAATTCCACCTGGTGTCCACCTCCTGAATGAGCTTCAACTCCTCTAGCTTAAGGTCTTGCTGTAAAGCTGACAGTTTCTCCTTTGCAACTGTGCTTGATTTGAAGTATCCAACAATCTTCCTCACATGCTCTCTGATGTTCTCCAATTCAGGTACTGCTGCTAGGCTGTCTTTTACAATTAGGTTTGTGCAAAGCATGGCATATGTTGCAGGCCGAGTTTGCGAATAGCAGCCACCATGTTTGTGCCATTATCTGTTACAGCACACTGAACTTTCCAAGTCAAACCCCATTCCTGAATAATGCCATGAAGGCACTCTGCAATGGCGTTCTGTGAACCGAAAAGATATATAATTTAAGTTAAAAAATGTGCCCATAAATAGCAAGCAAGGGTTTAATACAAGGTAACTTAATAAATAAATCAGGAAATTAATTGATACCTGTGAACATCCAGCAGTTTACTCATCAATTGTCCATTTAGAGAAACATAATGCCATGTAATAGCCAGAAATTACTCCATGTTAATTGATGTCCACATATCCGTGGTAAAAAAAAAGCAATTTTAAAATAACTATCAAAGCACAAATATTGAATCGAACACACAATATTTCTGATTAAATACCTCTAACTCCCGAGGTGTTTCCACATTGGCAAAGTCGTCTTATTGTAAGCCAGTGTTTTGTTTTGTTTTTTGCAAATGGCACATTTTACTTTCTTTTTGGTATCCTCAACAAAAGAAAAGTAGCGCCACACAACTGACTTTGTTTTGCTTCCAAATGCTGCCGACATTTTCCGAATTTAACTTGTTGTACCGTTACCACCAGTATTACCTCAATTGTCAAAGTGGCCCCATATCATGTGAATGAGGTGAAAAATCAAATTACGCCGCTTGTGACATTGTTTATCCCCTGTAAACATAGAGCGAGACTCGGAATCTGAAATGAACTCTGGGAGTTGTATTTACTTACATACTAAAAGGTTAATTCTCTGGTTCATGTGCTAGAGTAGAAAAACTACAATTTGCCATAGTTCGTTTTGGTTTCGACTTCTCGCACAGCGGCGCACACAGCAGTTGTGCTGTGTAACAGAAAACAAAGTTACAAAGTGTCACGTTCAGTACTTATATTATTTGAAATATTCGATTCCATGAGTTGGAATCGATTCTGGTGCTGGAGTTGACTGCATACGATTCCAAAAATAGAATCAAATCTTATTTTTAAGCTACAGAATCGAGAATCGATTCTTTTGGGATCGACTCTCCATCCCTTGTTGTTGCGTAATATGGGAAATAGACACCGGGTCTCTTAAATGTCGGGTTATGAATAATAATATAATGCGCGTCATTCGGAATGTTTCAGTCAATGCACAAACGGCTGTACAGCGAGCTTACCAATTTGTTTTTCAACAGCGATGAAGAGACCCTGAGACTCAGGATGAATGATAAGAAAACTGAATTTAGTTTATTTTAAGGTACACGTAATGCATACCGTTTTTAATGATGTCATTAAAACAAGCTGTGAAGATTTTTTGAGTGTGGTGAAAGAATGCCAAATACAAACTTGTTTTCCTATATTAATAGGGTTGCCTTGTAGTGTATTTGTACGTTTTTTTTTTTATTAACAGTATTTCGTGCATTTGAGTCTTACAATGAATATTCGTATTTTGCTCCTTTTCCAGCATTCTTCTTTATCAATGTTCACGTTATAAAAACAAATTAGTCACTTTTGCTTTGATTTTATGATAAAACTGGTAGTTGTATTGATTTTACTGTTAATCTTTAAACAGTTTGAAGCATTTTTGAGTGTGTTGTCGGCCAACAGTATGAACTTATTTTTCGATGTTTACAGGGTTGCATTTTTTTTTGTATTAACACAGTATTCCATGCGGTTGTTTTTCAATGAAGATTCGTTGCTTGTTAATTTTTCATCGATTGTCCATGCATCCCAATGTAACTTGCATGTTTTGAGGGTGAATAAAGATATTTATTGCTTTTATTAATTTTAAAACCATGTTTGTTTCTTTATTGTGCTGCAAGCCTACCTTAATACATGCTTGTGTTCTGATATTTACAGGGCTGTCTTAAGTGGATGTTACTATTATTATTATTATTATTATTATTATTATTATTATTATTATTATTATTATTATTATCATTAACAGTGATAGATGCAATTGAGCTTTGCAATACAGATCAGTTCTTGTGCTTGTTCATTTTCCAATGTTTTGCATATCCTTGTTTACCCATATATACAAACATGTATATACTTTCGTTTATACTTGGGGGTGTACAATACAAACTGTTATTACCCACTGCCACATCCTCTAATGATGTTGCTGGAATGTTGTAATTTACTGTTGTAATGTCGTTTCTATAATGTTGTCTCCAATAGGCGCTGGGGCTACTGGCAAATATTGTAAATAAACGCAGGGGCATTTAATTAAAGTTTTACGTTATGTATAGTGTTGGATTGAATATTCTATACAAAGGGTGAGCTCAGAGAGCAAATATACAATGGAGGTTTATTATTTTTCTTATGTTACTAAAATATGACTACTAGAAATATTAATACTTGGCATTGCTGCAGGAAGAACAGTTATCCAAAACCCATCTTGCTGGCGAAATCATGCTATCGTTTGAACAAATGATGGCCAAATATAACATTTCAAAAATAGATTTTTGGAATTTCCTCCAGCTAAGACACTGTCTCACTGCCATGACTATTCATGGCATTCATCCTATGATCCCAATTTCAGGCATTCAGAAGCTGTTCCAACAAGTATGGCAATCTACAGGAGGGGCAACTAAATGTTATAGTTTTTTTAAGGCAGGCTCAAGCTCCTAAATTAGAAGGTCTTACGATAACATGGGAAAGGGACTGGAATAATTATCGCAGAGGAGAGCTGGAGGGAGGTGATTGGGTCATGGCATGGCTCCTCCAGAGAAATACAGTCCCATCTAATAAACTATAAGATTATTCACAGGAGTTACTGGATGCCCAGTAGAATGGCCAAACTAAAACTAAAAACCACAGACAAGTGTTGGTGATGCTGAAATAGAAAGGCAAATTGTTACATGTTTTATTCATGTCAAATGGTGCAGTCTCTGTGGTAAAAAATACTGAACTTTCTGAGCAAGGTATTTGGGACCATGTTTCCCCAGAGCCCAGCATTCTGTATTTTAGGGATTATACCTGAGGATATATAATTAAATTATCAACAAATCATCTGGTGTTGACTCGCACTAGCAACAGGGTTTAGGGTTAGGAACTGGAAATCAACGTCCCCTACTCTGTTAAGGAATGGGTAGACTTGTTAACTAAAATAGCTGCTTCTGAACAAGTGATTTACAAAATCAACAACAGGCATATATTCTTGCTGATATGGGGTCCATGTATGACTTTGCTCGATGGAGGGCAGTCGAATAAAAATAATTACAAAAATGTACTATGCTCTTCCCAAAGACCTACAGTGAAATATGTACTGAACGTCATGAATGTACCTATACAAATGGGTATTGGATATGTATGCTATTTTATTTTGATGATGCTCCTTCCCATTTTTTTGTTTTTTTCTGCTTGTTTTTATTTGTATTGTTTCTGTTCTTTGTGAGTTTTGACTTGTTGGTTAATTATTAATGTATTTTTGAATACTGGCATTGCATGTGTCTTACAGTTGTTATTGTTTTTGTGTACTCTTTTTAGAAATGGGTAGGCTTTGCTATTGATTTTTAAGGTGGATTTTCAAAAGGGGAAAGTTCAGGGTGGAGTTGACCAGGTATTAGTTTTACATATACAGAGCAAAAAACAAAACAAAAAACACTGTGGTTAGAATTTTGAGGTGGTCCCTGCTGTCCACTCAGCAAGTTTTTTTTTTTTTAAAGGGTTGTACCAACTAAAGTGCTTTAAAATAAGTAAGCATACTGTACAATGATGACACAAGGGATGTTGTTAATTATATATTCTCAATGATTAAAACTGTTTAATTTGCTTTTTTGATTATGTTGCTTCACATTGAGTTAGCCAGCCAGCAGCAGCAAAAGAATGACTTTCTTCATAACAGTGACCCTTTTGAGTTTACTGTAAGTGAGGACCTAAGATTCAGCAACACCAAGACCACATTGCTCATTAGTCTTTGGTTGAATAGTTTTGCAGCCGGTTGAATAGTTTTGCAGCCAGTTGAATATGAACCTTCTTGGGCTGTTTAAGGCTGTTAACGCTGACTTCGCTATGAGGGATGGTTTGGTTCGCTTGCTACACATCAATGTCAACAATGGGTTTGTTTGCATGCAGGAAACTAACCATACACATTAACCTTTGTAACTAGATGAGGAGGAAGCAAATTTCCCTGGTAATTTTTGTGCAGTTGGTTGATAGCATCATACAATTTGTGACTGGTATTCTGCAAAATTATAAAGTTTGGTCATAAAAACATCGAGAAACATTATAAACAGCGAAAGAAACGGGGACACTTTTAGGGCACTTTCACACCTAGTTAGTTTGACCCTTTGATGTGGACTGAAATGCAGTTCGGTTTCCTTGGAGTTATATGTAAAACCTCAGAGAACCACGTAATCGCACCAGGATGTGCATCAAACCAAGTGAACTGAGATCACCTTTTCAACTTTTTGCAAGGTGAAACCAAACATACTCCAGTTCACTTGGAAATGAACCGCTCCAAACAGCGAAGCAAATTGTGGAAGAGATGTATTTCATTAAGCACCAAGGAAAGAGTCTCGCCACTGTCACACATATGCAACGCAGGGCTTGTAAAAACACATGCACGCACACACACACACACACACAATACAATGACACATACACACCAAATAAGAACACCATAATGTCACATGTACACAACCTGGGGCTATTCAATGAAATTACGTTAATAATACCTGTGTTTCAGATTTACTATTGCAGCATGCATGTTCTTTAAGCATAATAGCAAAACTGTCACAAGGCAAAGAAAAGTCATAGGAAAAATATGAAATGACAATTCAATAATTATTTAGCACATGTATTACGTCTAGCTTCATTATAATTGCGTCATATGCACTCACAGGAAAAACATTGTGCCAAGACAAAGCGGTACAGACATTAGTGTTGTATTTGCGTTGATCCACCCGAGTTTAGTAAACCAGCTTCTATGTTCTTCTTCTTCTTCTTCTTCTTCTTCTTCTTCTTCTTCTTCTTCTTATTTATTAGCAGACGTTCTTATCCAGGGCGACTTACAATTGTTACAAGATGTTGCAACTGTATTTTACCACACTGTCACACGTACAACATTCACAACAAGCTAATGCTTTTATTGTTATTATTATTATTATTAGCTAAATTGCAGTTTGTTGAATGTACAATATGTAAATCTTTTTCATAATCATGACTGTCTCTGGTAGAAAAGCACCATGGTCAATAAGGCATGATAAAAAGGCACTCCGCTGTAATATTTTCACTTAAAAAATTTCTTCTAAACACTAGATGTCACTCACACCATTCCTCCAAAGAACAGCGTTTTTCAGACAAATACTTGGCGTTTCTTCAGCAATGGTTTGTTGTTGTAAGCATCAAATAAACCAAAAGAACATGAACAACAACACAGCCACAGCACGTAAAGTGACGAGTGTGTTTAAAAGCTGCAAGTGAATCAAACAAACAAATTTGAATTCACTTTAAAAGAAACAAGTGAATTAGGTGTGAAAGTGCCCTTAGAAATGTATCCGGACACCAAAATCCAGGCAGAACTTGCCAAAGAGAATACTCTCCCTCCAGCTCCTGCAATGTTCTAAACAATGTCTCACTTCAATTGTAAATAATTGAAAAACATAAACTCCAGTCATTGGAATCTTCAAAAGACACCAAGATGTAAAGACAGTGTAAACATCTGTTCCACTAATAACAATACAAAAATAAATAATAATCGAGTTCACTTGCAAATTAACTCAGTCCAGAAAAGAACACGGGGGAAAAGTTATAGGATTTATTAAAACAAAAATTGAAATGTTATTATATTGTTCCTTTTTGCATAACGTGTTTGAAGTCAATCTTCCTATAATGAATGCATTGTGCTCTGCTTTTTTGCACCAAATGAATGATTAATAAGATATTAAATACAAGGACAGCCTTAGTCACAACTATTTTACAAATGAAGTAGCAAAGCACCACTGGGTTGTCTCATTTTTACATGCAAGTCATGCATTCAAAAGACTTATTCTGAGTAAGTGACATTATTTTCTAACCTTAAATAATGAGTAACAATAATGAGTTCCCGTTATGAAAAATGGTAACCAGAACTGATTAATTAACACATTTGGTCAAATTAACCCGATTACCTTTATTTACGGGATTTCTAATTCCATTATCCTGTGATAACAACACAGACATAATTCAGCATGTTGGCTAGTACAGCACTGCACAGTATGACATAGTTGACAATTTTTAAAAAAAACATAAAATAGTTACAAAAAAACTAACATAGTCTAACTTCTAATATAGTCTAAAAGAACACATTTTGCTGAATAAATACACAAAAGCACTCAAGCAAACCTCCACATTTAAATGAAGAAAAAATACTTAAGTAGACAACGTTTTTGAAAGTTTGTGTCATTTCTGTAAAACAAGTTTAGTCCAAACATATTAATTTCTGGAAAATATTAAATGTGGTCTTTGTTGATGGTTCTACTGCATGTAACAGTTAAAATGAAGTCTCTAAGTCTCTGCTACACATAAATACATTCATTTTGGTATTCATACTTTGTATAACATCCATCTGGCAAATGTTTCAGTTTACTAAAGAGAAGCATCAATTAATACAGCAATGATATACAGAAGGAGTTGAAAACCAATTAAAATGCTGTAAGCAGGATTTATACATGATAAAAAGTCTTTGTCGTTCTCTTGCAATGCAAATATGTATCTCGACTATAAAACTGGTTAGACTCAAAAAGTTTTAAAAAAGATAAGTAACTTTTCCCCTGTCAGATTTTAGACAGACCTACAGTATGACAGAAAAACAAGGTCTCACAGGAGAAGGAAAGTGTTTCCTATAAAGGACTGCAACTGAAAACCACGTCAAGAGTTGAAGTGTATTTCTACTCATTTCTGCTAGAAGATGAGCCATTTGTCATCTTAAAAGGAATTTCAGCCTGCTCTTAATACACCGTTACAACCTTTATGGTGCATAAAAACATATGTATGAGTTTTGATGATGTTCCTGGATTTTCACTTTTTCAACATGTTCTTTTTTTTAGGATACAATCTGTCGTATTAGATTGAGGAAATACAGGGGTTTAGGAAAAATCGAAACCAGGATGGCACTTTTTCAATGCTATAAAAAAGGCCAACAAGATGCTCGGATATATTGTGAGAAGTGTTGAATTTAAATCAAGGGAAGTAATGTTAAAACTTTACAATGCATTAGTAAGACCTCACCTAGAATATTGTGTTTAGTTCTGGTCACCTCGTTACAAAAAGGATATTGGTGCTTTAGAAAGAGTGCAAAGAAGAGCAACCAGAATTATCCCGGGTTTAAAAGGCATGTCATATGCAGACAGGCTAAACGAATTGAATCTAGTCAGTCTTGAACAAAGAAGACTACGTGGTGATCTGATTCAAGCATTCAAAATCCTAAAAGGTATAGACAATGTCGAACCTGGGGACTTTTTGGACCTGAAAAAAGAAACAAGGACCAGGGGTCACAAATGGAGATTAGATAAAGGGGCATTCAGAACAGAAAATAGGAGGCACTTTTTTACACAGAGAATTGTGAGGGTCTGCAACCAACTCCCCAGTAATGTTGTTGAAGCTGACACCCTGGGATCCTTCAAGAAGCTGCTTGATGAGATTCTGGGATCAATAAGCTACTAACAACCAAACGAGCAAGATGGGCTGAATGGCCTCCTCTCGTTTGTAAACTTTCTTGTGTTCTTACGTAATGTCTGCAAGGCGATGCTAAATTATGCTCACAGGATATATGATCACTCCTCAGTGACTTCTGTCTTTAACCCTTGATGATATTTGGGAAGCTCTCCAGAATGGACAATATAAAGTTAAATATAAGCATCTACTATCAATCCTATCTATCTTTCCATTAAAGTCAGTAGTGAGTAAAACAGACGGGGAGATGTTACAGAATGTATGCTACATATGGCATTTGCATAAATAGTATATCATATGAAAAACAGCCTATTTACTGTGATCTTTAAAAAATATGTAAGTTATCAGGAATGACTAATTCTGTATCAGGTTTATACTACAATGGGATATATACCATTTTCTGGTCAGATTACTAGCCTGTGTACAAGTGACTACAACTTTAAGGCTTGCTAGAATAGACAATTCCTTTCAAAAGCTTAGTGTAGTGTTACAAATGTATCTACTCACCTTTCCAATTAAGTACTCTATTCACTGGTATTCTATTTCACCTTGCAGTTTTTTGTTTCATGTTCATCTGATCATGTTGCTTGGTGACTTTTTCTCTCTACGTGCTGCCCTACAGTTTATTCTACAATGTGTGCTGATTCTAAATTCTCTAAGGATGATTACTTTTTTTCCCCTGCAGAGTACCAAGCCAACCAGTCTGTATCACATTTGATTGCGGTGAACCATCTTAGGCAAACCTCTAAAGATGCCTGCTGTAAAGCCCACTGCCACTTTATCCAATTAATTTTGGCACCCAATTCATTGTGGTCAACCTGCAGGATCAACTCACTTCAGCAATAATCATCCAGCAATCTATTTCGGTATTCCATCAGGGTTGGCCTTCAGCTTCAACACACAATTCTGCTTGACTCCAGCAGCTACTGGAAACAACAATAACAACAAAACAACATGTCATAATGTGCTGGTAATCACCCAGATTCATTATACATATACATGTACAAAAAAGGGCCTATTTTATCTGCAGTAAAGGGTGTGTCTTAATTGTGTTTTTGTACATGTGTAATATTGTTTTATTTCAATTGTCATTTGAAAGACAAAATATTAGGTTATAGGGTATGTCAGGTTTTTTTCTGCTTAGAAAAATCTGAGATTTATTATTATTATTATTATTATTATTATTATTATTATTATTATTATTATAACTATTTTACCATAAAAGTACCTATTGAAACTGAAGATTTTAATAGACACTTTTTTGTTATAAATGTAGTCGTTGCCAATTATTTTTTTTATTATTTTCTCCCCAATTTCGAAATGGCCAATTATTTTTAGGCTCAGCTCACCGCTACCACCGCTGCGCTGACTCGGGAGGGCGAAGACGAACACACGCTGTCCTCCGAAGCTTTTTTTCACACTGCAGACTCACCTTGCAGCCACCCAAGAGCTACAGCATCGAAGGGCAATGCAGCTCTTGGGTAGCTTACAGGCAAGCCCGCAGGCACCTGGCCAGACTACAGGGGTCGCTGGTGCGCGGTGAGCCGAGGACACCCTGGCCGACCTAGCCCTCCCTCCCCCCGGGCGGCGCCCGGCCAATTGAGCGCTGCCCCCTGGAAGCTCCCGTCCTCGGTCGGCAAAGGAATAGCCTAGACGCGAACTCGCTACGTCCAGACTATAGAGCGCATCCTGCACTCCAAGTGGAGCGCCTTTACTGGATGCGCCACTCGGGAGCCCCAACTTTGGTAACTTCCTTACAGAAGAGTAGCCCTGAGTAACTCAAAGGTCAAGAGGTTGCTCAGATTAAGTTTCAAATAAAATTATTCTGTTTTTAATGTTTAGGTCAGGCTGCATTTCACAGTGCTGGAAAGATGAATCTGAAGATGCTATGAAGATCCATTGTACAGTATGCTATGAAGATCCATTGTACATTTGTTCCCGCTGGTAGTGCCAGCGGGAACAAATAATCTATTGTGTGGAATGTTTAAATGCAAACAAGATGTACTGACATCAAATACAACTTCTGATATTTCATTTTGTAACAAGAGTTCTACCTCTGCAATCCTAATTACTCAACATGTCAAACACAAAGGCAATTCAAACTGAGCATAAAAATTAACACCACATGCACAGTAATCTCAAAATCTTACTTTTGTAAAATGTACATGATGAGGAAATTGATTATGATACATCCTTATTGAAGGACACGTTTAAGTTGACTTGTATTACTGTGTCTTGACAATGTGGGAAAGGAAGTGTCATTCAGATTCTGTAAGGATGAAAGGACTAATTTTGGTCAGGGATTAGCTTCCTGTTTTACCAGGAAGTGATTGGATCACCAAAGTAAACTCCTCTTTGGGCGCTATATTTAAAGCGAAAATAAGGATGAACTCGCTCTCTTCGAATTTTCGAACTTGGATTGTTGGACAAGAACTTGGATCTCGACATGAAGTAACCACAGAGCCTTCGCTTGTAATGCGGACCCATTCAAGCGTCATACCAATCTTTATCCTGAAGAAGACTCCTCTGCACAACATCCTGCAACTTTTCATGTTTCTAAGAAGACCAACTGCATTACAACTTTTTTTTTCAAACAACGACCACATCTCCAGAATAAGTATTACGTTTCAAAGACTTTATAATTCAAGTACAATACTATGGGTCTCAGTCACTAAACGGCAGTAAATGACCAGAATTACTGTGTGGCAGGGGGAAGCCAGATAAAAATGAACCAGTGGTAGCTCTATTCACTAAGCTAATTATATGCACAAATAAAAGTGAGCTAAATGATTCATTTGCAAGTTGTCACAATGAGTGGAATTCAGCACGCAGAATTAAACATGCGGAATTATGGTTGAGGTAAATACAAGGTATTATAGTGTGTGTGTGTGTATATATATATATATATATATATATATATATATATATATATATATATATATATATATATACAGTACTGTGCAAAAGTTTTAGGCAGGTGTGAAAAAATGCTGTAAAGTAAGAATGCTTTCAAAAATAGACATGTTAATAGATTATATTTATCAATTAACTAAATGCAAAGTGAGTGAACAGAATAAAAATCTAAATCAAATCCATATTTGGTGTGACCACCCTTTGCCTTCAAAACAGCATCAATTCTTCTAGGTACACTTGCACAAAGTCAGGGATTTTGTAGGCATATAGTCAGGTGTATGATTAAACAATTATACCAAACAGGTGCTAATGATCATCAATTCAATATGTAGATTGAAACACAATCATTAACTGAAACAGAAACAGCTGTGTAGGAGGAATAAAACTGGGTGAGGAACAGCCAAACTCAGCTAACAAGGTGAGGTTGCTGAAGACAGTTTACTGTCAAAAGTCATACACCGTGGCAAGACTGAGCACAGCAACAAGACACAAGGTAGTTATACTACATCAGCAAGGTCTCTCCCAGGCAGAAATTTCAAGGCAGACAGGGGTTTCCAGATGTGCTGTCCAAGCTCTTTTGAAGAAGCACAAAGAAACGGGCAACGTTGAGGACCGTGAGACGCAGTGGTCGGCCAAGGAAACTTACTGCAGCAGATGAAAGACACATCATGCTTACTTCCCTTCGCAATCGGAAGATGTCCAGCAGTGCCATCAGCTCAGAATTGGCAGAAAACAGTGGGACCCTGGTACACCCATCTACTGTCCGGAGAAGTCTGGTCAGAAGTGGCCTTCATGGAAGACTTGCGCCAAAAGCCATACCTCCGACGTGGAAACAAGGCCAAGCGACTCAACTATGCACGAAACACAGGAACTGGGGTGCAGAAAAATGGCAGCAGGTGCTCTGGACTGATGAGTCAAAATTTGAAATATTTGGCTGTAGCAGAAGGCAGTTTGTTCGCCGAAGGGCTGGAGAGCGGTACACGAATGAGTGTCTGCAGGCAACGGTGAAGCATGGTGGAGGTTCCTTGCAAGTTTGGGGCTGCATTTCTGCAAATGGAGTTGGGGATTTGGTCAGAATTAATGGTCTCCTCAATGCTGAGAAGTACAGGCAGATACTTATCCATCATGCAATACCATCAGGGAGGCATCTGATTGGCCCCAAATTTATTCTGCAGCATGACAACGACCCCAAACATACAGCGAAAGTCAGTAAGAACTATCTTCAGCGTAAAGGAGAACAAGGAGTCCTGGAAGTGATGGTATGGCCCCCACAGAGCCCTGATCTCAACATCATCGAGTCTGTCTGGGATTACATGAAGAGAGAGAAGCAACTGAGGCTGCCTAAATCCACAGAAGAACTGTGGTTAGTTCTCCAAGATGTTTGGGCCAACCTACCTGCCGAGCTCCTTCAAAAACTGTGTGCAAGTGTACCTAGAAGAATTGATGCTGTTTTGAAGGCAAAGGGTGGTCACACCAAATATTGATTTGATGTAGATTTTTCTTCTGTTCACTCACTTTGCATTTTGTTAATTGATAAATATAAACTATTAACATGTCTATTTTTGAAAGCATTCTTACTTTACAGCATTTTTCACACCTGCCTAAAACTTTTGCACAGTACTGTATATATATATATATATATATATATATATATATATATATATATATATATATATATATATATATATATATATTCAGGTATTTAGGCACTGGAGACTCTTTTACAACCATAGCAATCAACTTTCGACTTGGCATTACCACTGTGGGCACTGTGGAACTGCCTTGTGGAGACCTACATGAAGGTACCGACTGAACAAGAGTGGCTTGATATTGCAAGGAGGTACTGTATATATATATATATATATCTATATATATATATATAAAAGGGCGCTTGAAAGAAAAGGTAAATACGGTTCTGAGTTTGTCACAATGACAGCGACCAAGGAGGACAGAGTGAGGAATCTAAAGTTTACAGACCAGGAGTTAAATGTATTAGCAGACTAAGTGGTGGGGAATTATGAAAGGCTTTTTGGTGCTGAATCAGCGAGAACATTAACTTCAATGAAATATTAAGGACAAAATAAATGCGCTCCGTAGGAGGGCAGGGGTCTTGTACCAAATTACAGCATCCTGCGAGACAGTCAAAGCAGAGGAAGTAATTGTTAGTGGAACATTTATGTTTATCTCTGCAAATCAAATAAATATTAGTTTGTTCAACTTGATCGCCCTCTGATTTATTTTGTAATATTAATCAAAAGTCAGCAAAGCACTCGCTCAGTCAATTAAAAGTTCACTATTTACATTTCAAAAGGTGTTTGCTGAAAAGTCACTTTTTTAACATTAGATGCCGTTTGATTGCTTGTATTTATGACTGAATGTCAACTCGCACTCTGTGTACATTAATTTATTGGACAGTTACAGTTTATTTTGTATATTTTACAGCTATTTTAAGCATAACCTACTTAAATATCACAAGTACATGGTGACTATATAAATATATTAACATAGCTGAAAGTTTTGCATATGCACCTGCCTCGTAATCTTCATATATCCCAGACTGTCTGAGGATGTACGAGTGCATTGTAACATTGAAACTCGAGTTGCTATTGAAACAATCTTTAAAAATGATACAAACTTTTACTGGAAATGAGTTGTTTAAAATGGTCTGTGTTGCCTGCAAAAAAAAGTAACAAGCAGGCAAAATAGATTTCTTAAAAACAACCTTGAATTACATATTCAGCAACATTTTCGAGTTTTGTAAACCTTTAAAACGTATGTTGACACATTAATTACAATGACCGTGTAATTGCCATAGACTATTTTGCTGCCTTTAATCCCAAAATATTAAACACAGGAGAAACGTCAACTGCAAACCTGAAATGACAAAACCGAAGCTTTTGTGTTTTTCTTTATAAAAACAGAAATTATTTTTTATGAAGTTTTAAAACCACAGGTACCTTCAAAATATTAATAAGTGTTATAACATCATTTGCCACTGGAGCCTGTCAACCTAAAATAATAATAAAACATTGTATACGACTAAGCATAAATGTAAACAGCTAGTGTTTCTCCCTCTGTTACATTGCTTAGTATTACAAAGGCAGACACACAATTGAAATCAATGCCATTCTCCACAAGCGGCTTAATGATATCCTGACCTACTACTGTTGTGTGGTTACAGTCAAGATGCAGTGTATCTACTAAGCAGTAAGTTCCTCAGAATTAGCAGTTGTAAAGCTCTGTGGGATGAAAATAATGTACAAAACACAGTTGCTTTGAGCATCAGTGGCCTCGTCGCATATAACACAAACAGAGTTGTTCATTTTGCCATTTAGATATTCTTCGTGCGCGGCATACACTTTAGGGAGATGCTCTCGTCTGAGTGTGTCACTGTTAGGCACGGCTCCACAATTCGGGATTGTTTTCATTAAAAAAAAATTAATAATATTTAATTGACCAGCCGTTGTATCGGTATGTTCACTGCACAAAGGCTTCCACTAATTCAAACGTGTTGACATTACGTGTTTCTCCACTTTCTGTGCTGTTTTTAAACAATTCTGTGATTGTGACCTGCTTGAACAGTAATTGTTTAGCCTGAACTTCAAGTTTGATTTTCTTGTTTTTGTGTACTGCGCTGTCAAGATGCTTGTCAATAGTACCTTTTCTTATATGATCTAAAAACACATTAAAAGTTGAGCTAAACAGAATCCCACCATCTGCATGCAACGTCCCCTTTTCTTAGCTCTAAACACGATCTTCTGTTGAAATGAATTTAGCTTTTTTTGATTTGTCAGCTGTCTGCATTTTTTATGTTAAATCATACACTGCCAGCTAATAAATCAACACTATTTAAACAACCGTTTTAAACTTCACGCCTCTGACTCGCATGTTACGTCATTGTACAGTATGAAGAATTCACCAATCATGAAGCTGGTATTTGTTTGACCCTGTTGCCATAGTAACCAAATGCACGGCTTTGACACCGGACCATGTACAGGTACTGTAGTGCTGATAAAAGTATGAAAAGGGGAGGTGAAGAGTAGTGTAAAATACTGTAAGTAAAGTAAAATGCATATTACTCACGGTAGGCAGTCAATTACACGATTTCTTTGAAATTTGTGCGAGTATGATCTGTTCTCAATCTGTATCTAGTTATTACCTCCTCCTCACACAGCCCTAGTAACGTCTGCCTGATCTCCCTGACGACTCTTCTCGCTCTCCTGTGCAGCTCTTCTGCTGGTTCTGTGACACCTCCTGGCTTCAGTAAGTGGTACTTTTAACATACGCTGAGGCACCTAGTAAAGTTAGCGCCGTTAAGTGAATATGTTTTGCGGTATTTTGTGACGTAATTTGCATACATGTCCACACATTAACATTATTCATTATATTTAAATGACTCGAACGCAGTACTTTTTCCACACGCTAGGTTGCCTTCCACTGGTTAGTGAATACAGCAGGTGCACAAAGCATGCAGTAAAAAGGCTTACTGTGTGCAAAACACATGACCACTGTTTAGTGAATGAGGCCCTTTGTTTGGATAAGAAATATCTAAATGCAAAGCAGAAGAAAAAAAAAAAACGTTTAATAAAGCGTAACATTTTGTTAAGATTGAAAAGACAAGCAATGTTACTTTTATAAAAAATTTAAACAAGATAATACTTTAACTAAATTGATATTGTGTGTGTATTTGAAAACAACAACTATGAACTTCAGAACCATTTAAACATTGATTGAGTTTGTCTACAGGTTTGAAGCAACTAATATTACAACTCAATACTAAAAGCATTTGAAACTGATTGTGAACTGAACTTGTTGAAGCAAAAACGCAGTCTTCATTCCAAACAAGACAACAGATGCTGTTTAACACAGTTACGTATGTAATGTGCACGAATCCTGCATGCATGTGTACGTGTACGTAACCATACTGAAGCCTGCTTGCTTATTTGTTTAAATGTTTTATTCCTGCTTGTGTCTATACTTATAATTGTGGTACCATGATATATAACTTCTAAATTCTTCTTACTTTTGTGAGCCTTAATAAACTTAATCATTGTTCGTGTTGAGTTTCTTTTTGCCTGTTATGAGTACTAAAGTAAGCATTTATGATTGATTTGGGATCCTTAAACTATATATATATGAACTTTTAGGGGGACATGTATCAAGATCGACCGACGTAGCGCTAAATTGGCGCTCTGCCATGGCACAAATAGCGCTCTGCCATGGCACAAATTTTACCCCATCCCGAATGTATTGACTGGCCCAAAATGAATGAGGCACGGCGTAAGCTGGCACATTAAAATGCTTAAATGCACTGCGCCAGTGCTCAAAATTAGCTACCGTTAGCACAGATTAACACTAGAGCCACCACGGAAGTCATTTTGATGGTTTGAGGTTTTCAAATTTAAATTACTCTGCGTGTCTGAATGTTATGTGGTTGTCCGTTTATGACTTTTCCTAAATACATGTATTAAATACCCTGACGGCGTTTCAAAGGCAAGATTATGAAAATAGGTAAATTATAATCCCACCCACCTAGAACCGCCAAAGCCGCCATTTTGACTGCATTTTACAATACATGTTTTTATTTTGAATATAACCTACAATATTCTATTTTATTTTTATATACAAGCCTGTTATTATCTCTACTGGACCTGGCAGCCATCAATTCCTTTGTTTTGTACAAGGAATGCACTGGGAAAATATCAGTAGGAGAGATTTCATCTTGAACCTAGCCACAGCGCTTTGGCAGAAACATTTTGATCAGAAAACTGCAAAGCAGCAGGCTGCAGCAGATCTATAGCAAAAGTTATAATAGTATTAGGACATTAGACCTTTAGTTTTAATAAATTGTTGCACCGTCCTGGTGATGGCGATTTGTGATTTCTTGAGCCACATGCAGTACATAATGAAAATATTGTGTGTTTGTTTTTTTGCCTGTAACAAAACAACAAAAAACATTCTTGATAACTTGCATTTCTGCAAATAAGTTTTTTAGAGACAAACCAAAGTCAATGCTTCCGACTTTTAAGATCGGTGTTAAACGTATGAACTTAAAATGTCAAAGTTCTGTCACTCTGAAGCAAACAAATGATTTATGTCACTTTTTAGTCACATCAGTCCATTCACACATGCACACTAAATTTAGCACTTTCTTATTACTGTCATCATCACAGAAGTTTGGGGTGTTAGTCGATTTACTTTTTCTATTTTTGTCTTAATTTTCACATTTTTCAGTCAAAATATATTACACATTCTAAGGAAGGACAACTTGTTATAATTTTAGTAGAAAACCTACTTTCAAAGCAGCAGATAAAATGTCTGGTTCACACTAGGTTTATGTGAGAATTTACAGATGTTTCAATTTGCCCATTTCTTCTTTTTTTTACCTTAATATGCTTGTTCTCGCATTATTTTTTTTAATATAATAATTTTAATGGAAATGCACAACCTTCTGGATGTTTCAGAATATTTTATTCAGTTGGCTGTCTTAAGTGATAAGGAAACATGTGCTAAACTTGGACACACTGCCCGATGCCATTTTTCAATCGTATCTGGCAGTGTGTTATTCTCCAGTCACATCAGGCAGTATGTTATTTTTCAATCGTATCGGGCAGTGTGCTATGTTTTTCAATGTGATTTTACATGGTATATATATATATATATATATATATATATATATATATATATATATATATATATATATATATATATACACACACTACCGGTCAAAAGTTTTAGAACACCTCCATTTTTCCAGTTTTTATTGAAATTTACGCAGTTTAATGTCTCAATGTACTCTGAAATTAAAGCATAGAACAAATAAACAATTGGAGATAAAAAAGAAATCATGGAATCGTTTTGTTTAACAAAATTTAATCTAAATTTTGACTCATCAAAGTAGCCACCTTTTGCAGATATAACAGCCGAACACACTCGTGGCATTCTTTCTACAATGGAAATCAAATATTGTTCGGAAAGTTCTTCCCAACACTGTTGCAGAAGTTCCCACAAATGTGTTGCACTTGTAGGTTGCTTTGCTTTCACCCTTCTGTCCAGTTCATCCCAAACCAGCTCGATGGGGTTTAAGTCTGGAGACTGTGCTGGCCATTCCATGATTTGAAGCCTACCGTCTTGTTCTTTTCTTCTAAGGTAGTTCTGACATAGCCTGGAGGTATGTTTTGGGTCATTATCTTGCTGTAGGATGAACCCCTGACCAACTAGGCGTATACCAGATGGTATTGCATGGCACTGCAAAATGCTGTGGTAGCTGTTTTGGTTCAGGGTGCCACTCACTCTGTGCAAGTCGCCGACTCTGGATCCAGCAAAAGAGCCCCAGACCATCATGCTTCCTCCTCCATGTTTGACAGTTGGTGTCACACACCGAGGAACCATCCTTTCGCCTACTCGACGGCGTACAAAAGCCCTGCGTGATGAACCGAAGATTTCAAATTTTGATTCATCGGTCCATAAGACCTTCTTCCAGTCTTCAGTAGTCCACTGGCGGTGCTTCATGGCCCAGGCAAGCCTCTTTTTCTTATTTTGCCATCTTAGCAATGGCTTTCTTACTGCCACTCGACCTGTCAAACCTGCAGCTCGAAGTCTTCTCTTCACAGTTGAAACTGAGACTTGCTTACTTCGAGCAGTGTTAAGCTGTGCTTGAAGCTGTTGTCCTGTGAGCCGCCTATCACGCAAGCTGTTGACACTCAGAAACTTGTCTTCTGATTCTGTTGTGGCTTTGGGTCTGCCAGACCTCTTTCTGTCAGAGTTTCCTCCAGTTTCCAAGTGCCTTTTGATGGTGTAGGAAACTGTACTCACTGACACCTTGGCTTTCTTTGCAATTTCTCTAAAGGAAAGACCTACACTTTTAAGGGTTATAATGGTCTGTCTGTCTTCCTTTGTTAATTGCCTTTTTCTCGCCATTATGATAGCAATATACTACTTCCTGCAGTACAATACTGTCCAAATAATGCTTAAGAGGGTGTAGTAACACAGTCTGTTCCAACACTGCTTTTATACAGACAGAGGGTTTGTAAGTAATCAACAAAAGTTGGGACACCTGTAGGAATTGTTAGCATCAACTTTCAAGGCTTAATTTACTTCCATTGCTGCAGAACAGCTGTAAGTTGTTAACCCATTACTTGTTCCCTGAAAAAGGCCTTTTGTATAACTCTGAAATGTACATTATTTTTCAGTTTTGGTAACCTAAACTTTTTTTAACCTCTGGCAATTTACCGCTTACCTTTGTACCATTTCAGGTTATTCACTGGACTTGAACTGCTTAAATTTCAATAAAAACTGGAAAAATGGGGTGTTATAAAACTTTTGACCGGTAGTGTGTATATATATATATATATATATATATATATATATATATATATATATATATATATATATATATATATATATATATATATACACATATATACAAGGTATTCCATTGGTTTGTATACAATGTCTGAGACAACATCTTTTGAAAACAAGCCCTGACAGCCCCATAATGAGCATTGTACTTTTTATCTACGATGAAATATTTACAGAACACTTAAAAACTGCTGTTAGAACCATACTGCATAACTCATTTATTATTAATACCATTATAAATATATTATACCAAATCACATTTTTATTTACAATGATGTGAAAACATAATACATGTTTTTGCTGACATTATAAGCATTAGGGCGACACATTATATCTTCCCTTCATTGTAAAATTTGATTTTGTATAATTTAATTATAGCGCTATTAAGAATAAATGAATCATGGTTATAGCAGCAGTTTTTAAGTATTCTGTAAATATTTCATTTAATAGTTAAAAAGTACAATGCTTATGGGGGTTGCCAGGTCTTGTTTTCAAAAGATGTTGGCACGGACATTGTATACAAACCAATGGATACCTTGTGTGTATGTATGTAGGTATGTGTGTGTGTGTGTGTGTGTCATGTGGCCAACATTGCCTATTGATTCGCCCCATTGCCGCTGTATTTTATGCAGGTCAAACATCAGAAAAAACTCAGAAATTGTGCGTCCCTTCCTGCAGTTTCATCTGGCAGTTTGTGATGCCCGCTCGCAAAGATTTTTTTGCGACACGACCTCCGCAATTGAGAAGCAACACTTGCATCGGCATTGTGTTGCGGGCTTTACAGTCCTTGATCTAACCATACGTCAAAATTCAGTTTTGACCTATTCAAGCAGCAGAAAGGTCTTAGTAACTCACCCTTGCTGATTAGATGTTGTAGTTCAGCCTTTGGCATTCATTATTCAGATTAAAAAAATAAGAGGTTGGCTTGTATGGTTCACAATGGAATATTTATTTCACAGAACGTAATTTCTTACCACACAGGGATATTACATAAGAAATGTTTGTCAGGTTGGGTCTTAAAGGATTCTAGTGATTCTGCCTCAACAAAATGACAAGGTAGCCCATTGCATAACCCTCAACACTCTCTGTACCAATAAGTGTCTTCTTCCCTCTCTCATAAGCCTTCATTTCAAACTGTGTCCCCTGGTCCTGGTTTCTAGTGGCTCTAATTTGGACACTCCAGGGCCACAATGGGCCAGTTTACATGTGTGTGTTTTTTTTCATGTGAAGTGGCCATGCGTATGCATGTTGGGAAGAAACATTTGTGAAAATGCCCCAAAAAACAGCTGGAAAGTCTCATTTACACGTGAAAATCAAGGAAATGCTCGTGAAATCAACACCCACTTACACATGGAAACATGGGCTTCTCATGAAAATGTTATTTAGCTTGTTCAAGTGTCTTACCTAAAGCCACTATAAAAGTCACATGGGAATAAGTAAGTTACCATGGTCCAAAGATGGCAGCAGGTAAGTTAATTTTTTGTTTGCAGTATTTTCCTTATAAGATTGATGTTGCAGATAACCCCACTTTTTTCTCTGTCTTCTCTAAAACTTTGTATAATGCTAACCATGCTATGGATCTAAATGCATTTGTAAAGTATCATTCAGATTGTATTTACTAAGTTTCTGTTTAAAACTTTTACTAAAAATGTTTGATAAACTGCACTTTTTTCTGCCAGGGGACTATCTAGCATATTTTCTCGAGGCATTAGCTCTAGAACATAAGAAAATAAGAACATAAGACAGGTTACAACCGAGACGAGGTCATTAAGCCCATCTTGCTCGTTTGGTCGTTAGTAGCTTATTGATCCCAGAATCTCTTGAAGGATTCCAGGGTGTCAGCTTCAACAATATTATTGGGGAGTTGGTTCCAGACTCCCACAATTCTCTGTGTAAAAAAGTGCCTCCTATTTTCTGTTCTGAATGCCCCTTTATCTAATCTCCATTTGTGACCCCTGGTCCTTGTTTCTTTTTTCAGGTCAAAAAAGTCCCCAGGGTCGACATTGTCAATACCTTTTAGAATTTTGAATGGTTGAATCAGATCAGCGTGTAGTCTTCTTTGTTCAAGACTGAATAGATTCAATTCTTTTAGCCTGTCTGCATACGACATGCCTTTTAAACCAGGAATAATTCTGATTGCTCTTCTTTGCACTCTTTCTAGAGCAGCAATATCACAGTATTCTAGATGATTTAAATTCAACACTTTTCACTATACGTATATCCGAGCATCTTGTTGGCCTTTTTTATAGATTCCCCACATTGTCTATATGAAGACATTTCTGAGTCAACATGAACTCCTAGATCTTTTTCATAGATTCAATTTCAGTATCTCCCATATTGTATTTATAATGGACATTTTTACTGCCTGCATGCAGTAAAAGTAGAGTATATATATATATATATATATATATATATATATATATACAGTACTGTGCAAAAGTTTTAGGCAGGTGTGAAAAAATGCTGTAAAGTAAGAATGCTTTCAAAAATAGGCATGTTAATAGATTATATTTATCAATTAACTAAATGCAAAGTGAGTGAACAGAAGAAAAATCTAAATCAAATCCATATTTGGTGTGACAACCCTTTGCCTTCAAAACAGCATCAATTCTTCTAGGTACACTTGCACAAAGTCAGGGATTTTGTAGGCATATAGTCAGGTGTATGATTAAACAATTATACCAAACAGGTGCTAATGATCATCAATTCAATATGTAGGTTGAAACACAATCATTAACTGAAACAGAAACAGCTGTGTAGGAGGAATAAAACTGGGTGAGAAACAGCCAAACTCAGCTAACAAGGTGAGGTTGCTGAAGACAGTTTACTGTCAAAAGTCATACACCATGGCAAGACTGAGCACAGCAACAAGACACAAGGTAGTTATACTGCATCAGCAAGGTCTCTCCCAGGCAGAAATTTCAAGGCAGACAGGGGTTTCCAGATGTGCTGTCCAAGCTCTTTTGAAGAAGCACAAAGAAACGGGCAGCGTTGAGGACCGTGAGCGCAGTGGTCGGCCAAGGAAACTTACTGCAGCAGATGAAAGACACATCATGCTTACTTCCCTTCGCAATCGGAAGATGTCCAGCAGTGCCATCAGCTCAGAACTGGCAGAAAACAGTGGAACCCTGGTACACCCATCTACTGTCCGGTGAAGTCTGGTCAGAAGTGGCCTTCATGGAAGACTTGCGGCCAAAAAGCCATACCTCCGACGTGGAAACAAGGCCAAGCGACTCAACTATGCACGAAAACACAGGAACTGGGGTGCAGAAAAATGGCAGCAGGTGCTCTGGACTGATGAGTCAAAATTTGAAATATTTGGCTGTAGCAGAAGGCAGTTTGTTCGCGAAGGGCTGGAGAGCGTACACGAATGAGTGTCTGCAGGCAACAGTGAAGCATGGTGGAGGTTCCTTGCAAGTTTGGGGCTGCATTTCTGCAAATGGAGTTGGGGATTTGGTAAGAATTAATGGTCTCCTCAATGCTGAGAAGTACAGGGAGATACTTATCCATCATGCAATACCATCAGGGAGGCATCAGATTGGCCCCAAATTTATTCTGCAGCATGACAACGACCCCAAACATACAGCGAAAGTCATTAAGAACTATCTTCAGCGTAAAGAAGAACAAGGAGTCCTGGAAGTGATGGTATGGCCCCCACAGAGCCCTGATCTCAACATCATCGAGTCTGTCTGGGATTACATGAAGAGAGAGAAGCAACTGAGGCTGCCTAAATCCACAGAAGAACTGTGGTTAGTTCTCCAAGATGTTTGGGCCAACCTACCTGCCGAGTTCCTTCAAAAACTGTGTGCAAGTGTACCTTGAAGAATTGATGCTTGATGCTGTTTTGAAGGCAAAGGGTGGTCACACCAAATATGGATTTGATTTAGATTTTTCTTCTGTTCACTCACTTTGCATTTAGTTAATTGATAAATATAATCTATTAACATGTCTATTTTTGAAAGCATTCTTACTTTACAGCATTTTTTCACACCTGCCTAAAACTTTTGCACAGTACTGTATATATACCCTAAGCACACTCTTAAACTCGGGAGACGTTTAGGAGGGCATAAAGAGGTTTCGGACTCGTTCGTGCACTGGGCTTGCAACGTATCCAGATGACTTTTAATATCAAGAAATTCACACAGACTCATTCGATTTGATGTTTTAACGAATCAGAGTAGTATTAGTATCCCTTCGGTTTATTAAATGCTTAAAAATGGATTGACTAGTTACAGACTATGTTGAATCCCAGCTGACAGGCAACCTGGGCCGTTCAGTGCCTTAACAGGTATAATAGCATTAATACTTCAATATATTTATGGTTACAACATGTTTTGCCCTAAGGCTATGCATGCATAAAGCTAAAAACGCCTAAAGTCCTAAAACATCCCATATATCAATCTCATAGACTAAAACATAAGTCATATACCTTATAGCAGGGGTTCTCAAACTTTTTTAGTCACGCCTCCCTTTTGTATTCTGTGAAACCTCTGCGGGGATGCTGATGGATGATATTCTGTTTGAATTATTGTGTTTGGCTTAAACACTACTTTCAGATCAAGCTAAATAAGAAACTTGACTGTAAACATTTGAGTTAATTAAAGGAGATTTTCATTTCTGCTTTTCTCCTCAAGGTTATAAACCTTGGCACCAGTAGCTCAGACAAAGACAAGCTTAGCTCATTTCACAGGTGTTTTTTGGTCAGTGTGACCCCAACCTAGCTCCCTTTTTACTCAGACTCAAAGATACAATAATATTTTTACTGTTACAACAGAATAAACAGGAATATAGAATGCTCTAACATAACTATAGGTTAATACAGAGCATACAGTATTATAACTTTTTGTATGAACAGTGTGTTTTAACAATTTGTTTAGTATTTCTGCTGGCTTTATATTCTTTAAAACACAGTACAGTTATTACAACATTTTAACACAATTTGTATCCCAAAGATCAGCCTGCTTCCAGTACCTGTAACAGTCCTCGGTCAGTTTCTGCTCTCAGTGAGTCTGTCAAAGCTACCACAGGTGTGTCTTTAAAAGCTTGATACCTGCAAAAACGTAAATCTTATTAGCAGAGCTTCCACCTCTACATTCCCATTCCCATCATCAGTGGGAAGACTTCAAATAAATGAAACTGTTTCTATCAAAGAGACATCTATCTCTGCCGCATACACCTTTCTCTCAAAAAAGGTGATCGCACCTTGTACAAGGGAAGACAGGTTTTAGATTCATTCGTGACACCTTACACTATTAAATGTAATTTGTCATGTGTCTGCCCAGTTCTGAATACTATCTAGATCATTGTGAATGACTTTGCTGCAGCGGTATTTGCCTCTCCTCCTATTTTTGTGTCGTCTGCAAGTTTAACAAGTTTGCTTACTATACCAGAATCTAAATCATTAATGTAGATTGGGACCTAATACTGATCCCTGTGGTACTCCACTGGTTACCTCACATTTTGATGTTTCTCTTCCAATCAGAACTTTCTGTTTTTTACATGTTAACCACTCCCTAATCCATGTGCATGCATTTCCTTGAATCCCTACTGCGTTCAGTTTGAGAATGAATCTTTTGTGCAAGACTTTGTCAAAAGCTTTCTGGAAATCTAAATAAATCATGTCATATGATATGCAATTATCCAGTGTTGATATTGCATCCTCAACATTCTTTGAGTACTATTGGGAGGATCTCATCTGACCCAGGGGATTTGTTTATTTTAAGAACTCCTAGGCCCTTTAACATTTCTACCTTTATTTAAAATTGAAGTGGGGCATGTTGTCCATATTCTCCTTTGTAAAAACTTGTGAAGAGTAATCATTTAACATATTTGTTATTTTTTCTCTTCATCTGTGATGTTGCCATTTGTATCTCTCAGACAGTTTATTTCCTCCTTGAATGTTCTTTTGCTGTTATAATATTGGAAAAACGTTTTGGAATTGGTTTGAGCCTGTTATATATTGACCAGACTTGAACACTGATGTGAATAATAAACAAGTAGTTTTATTTCACCTAATACAAACTATGTCAGGCGCTCTGCCTAATTTACTGTCCTCTATGTACATGCGTTGGTCTTGTCCCCCGACAATCCCTCTCATTCCCATAAGCCCATTCTCTCTTAAAGGCAAACTGAACAATAAACTCTATCAGTCTTAAAGGCAACTATGGCTAGAATTAACAAACATAACAATTCCCCTTTTTTCCTCCCTCTTTTTTTCTGGTGTGATAGGAGGTGATAAAACTCTGGAAAACGAGCAGGCCACTGGCATAGTCTCTGAGGCCTGGTGTGGGCTGGGTTGGGACTACGGACAAGTGCTGTTGCCACATTTCCAAGTTCCTGGTGCCCAATGGGCATATCCACCAACAAATGGTCTGCTGTGGAGATTGGGTTACTTGGTGAGGGCACTCGTGTCAGCCGACTTGCATGCCACCTGGAGCCGTCCTGTAGTTGGAAAGTCGCAGGCCCTAATTTCTTGGTAATCCGCAATGGAGAAGACCACTGGGACCCCAGCTTTGGACCTTGACAGGGTCTCTTAATTCTGACCCAATCTTAATTTCATAGGTCTGTGGGTCGAACCCTTCGGCATTTATCAAAGCATGTTTCATTACTTGCTGACTGCACTCACCAGTGGCAGCAGGTTCTGGTGCTGGAGAAGGAAGCATTGAAGGGCGTAGGCGATCCAAGGGTAACTTAAATTCCTGCACAGTCATCAGGAAGGCTGGTGAAACCCCAGTAGTTGTGTGTTCTGTGGCTCTGTAACAGTTGTAATGTCTCACAGGGAGCTTTCTCGAAGGAATGTCCCTGAGAGAGATAAGCACACAGTCCATTGTTTAATGTTTCATGGTCTCATTTGAAAACCTGAAAAGTAATGACTAAAGCCAAGGTTTACAATTTTAGAAAAGCAAACTATGAAGGTATGAAACAGAGACTAACAGAAGTAGATTGAAGTAAAATAGAGAAAATATCCACAGAAAGGGGATGGCTGTTTTTTTAAAATTGTAGTACTAGAGGCGCAAAACAATTACATCCCAAAAGTAGACAAATCTAAATTTAAAACAAAATGGCCAAAATAGTTTAATAGATCAATTAAAAAAATATTCAGCAAAAAACGGCACTTTACAGAGTGTTTGAAAGGGACCAAAAACAAAGTACACAGAAAGAGTACTTGGAACTGCAAACACAAGTCAAAAAGGAAGTTAGAAAGGCCAAGAGAGAGATAGAAATCAATATTGCTAAGGGGGCTAAAACCAATTCCAAAAAGTTTTTTTTCCAATATTATAACAGCAAGAGAACATTCAAAGAGGAGGTTAAATGTCTAAGAGACACAAATGGCAAAATCATAGATGAAGAAAAAAAAAGCAAATATATTAAATGATTACTTTTCACAGGTTTTTACAAAGGAGGACACGGACAACATGCCCAACATGTCGACCTGTTCCTATCCAATTTTAAATAACTTCAGCATAACAGAAGTGTTAAAGGGACTAGGAGCTCTTAAAATAAACAAATCCCCTGGGCCGGATGAGATCCTCCCAATAGTACTCAAAGAAATGAAAGAAGTTATTTACAAACTGCTAACCAAGATCATGCAACAGTCTCTTGACACAGGGGTTGAACCGACAGACTGGAACATTTCAAATGTAATACTGAGCCACAAAAAGGGAGACAAAACCAAACCAGGTAACTACAGACCAATAAGCCTGACTTCTATTATATGTAAACTTATGGAAACTATAATAAGATCTAAAATGGAAAATTACCTATATGGGAACAATATCCTGGGAGACAGTCAGCATGGTTTTAGGAAAGGGAGATCATGTCTAACTAACCTGCTTGACTTTTTTGAGGATGCAACATTGAAAATGTATAATTGCAAAGCATACGACATGGTTTATTTAGATTTCCAGAAAGCTTTTGACAAAGCCCCGCATAAAAGATTAATTCTCAAACTGAACGCAGTAGGGATTCAAGGAAATGCATGCACATGGATTAGGGAGTGGTTAAAATGTCAAAAACAGAAAGTTCTGATTAGAGGAGAAACCTCAAAATGGAGCGAGGTAACCAGTGGTGTACCACAGGGATCAGTATTAGGTCCTCTGCTATTCCTAATCTATATTAATGATTTAGATTCTGGTATAGTAAGCAAACTTGTTAAATTTGCAGACGACACAAAAATAGGAGGAGTGGCAAACACTGTTGCAGCAGCAAAGGTCATTCAAAATGATCTAGACAGCATTCAGAACTGGGCAGACACATGGCAAATGACATTTAATAGAGAAAAGTGTAAAGTATTGCATGCAGGCAATAAAAATGTGCATTATAAATATCAGATGGGAGATACTGAAATTGAAGAAGGGAACCATGAAAAAGACCTAGGAGTTTATGTTGACTCAGAAATGTCTTCATCTAGACAATGTGGGGAAGCTATAAAAAAGGCCAACAAGATGCTCGGATATATTGTGAGAAGTGTTGCATTTAAATCAAGGGAAGTAATGTTAAAACTTTACAATGCATTAGTAAGACCTCACCTAGAATATTGTGTTCAGTTCTGGTCACCTTGTTACAAGAAGGATATTGCTACTCTAGAAAGAGTGCAAAGAAGAGCAACCAGAATTATCCTGGGTTTAAAAGGCATGTTGTATGCAGACAGGCTAAAAGAATTGAATCTATTCAGTCTTGAACAAAGAAGACTACGCAGCAATCTGATTCAAACATTCAAAATCCTAAAAGGTATAGACAATGTCGACCCAGGGGACTTTTTTGACCTGAAAAAAGAAAAAGGACCAGGAGTCACAAATAGAGATTAGATAAAGGGGCATTCAGAACAGAAAATAGGAGGCACTTTTTTACACAGAGAATTGTGAGGGTCTGGAACCAACTCCCCAGTAATGTTGTTGAAGCTGACACCCTGGGATCCTTCAAGAAGCTGCTTGATGAGATTCTGGGATCAATAAGCTACTAACAACCAAACGAGCAAGATGGGCTGAATGGCCTCTTCTCGTTTGTAAACTTTCTTATGTTCTTATGTTTGATTAAGCTGTTCAACACCACCATTGGCTTGTGGGTGGTAAAAAGGGGTCTTGTGTGTTGTATGCCCCGCTGCTGGAGAAACAAACTGAGGCGCATTATCTGTTGTAATTGCACATGGCAGCCCCCAGCATGCAAGCAGGTCATCCAGAACGCAAATCACAGTGGATGTTTGGACATATCCCACTGGAACAGCCTCTGGTCACTTTGAATGGAGGTCATATGCTACAACTAAGAATTTCTAGTGTAGTGGAGCACCATGAATTTCACCACATAAATCCGATTGAATGTGATCCCAGGAAGTTGTTGGCCATTCAAAAGGCTGCAGGGGTGTCCGTGGCAGCTGGTGAGCCTTTCCACTAACGAGGCAAGCTTCACACTCTCGAACGAGCTGCTTAATCTCTCGATCGATGCTGGGCCACCACACTATGTCTCTACATCGCTGTTTGAATTTCATCACTCACAGGTGTCCTCTGTGAGCCATGCGCAAAACCTCAGGACACAGGGAAACTGGAATGACAGCCCGATGTCCTCTGGCAATGCAGATATTATTCCAACATGTCAGCTCATGTCTCACCCTGAAGAAAAAACACTGAGTCTTGGACTTTGTCAGCCAACCATGGGTTATGTAGTCTCGCAGAACAGCAAATTGTGGGTTGGTGTGAGAGGCAATCAGCAACAATGTTCTTATGTACCAGGTATGAACACATTAACTTAAAATTGGACTGCTGCAGGCGGTCTGGCCATCTATACAGGCGCAATGGCTTATGTCCCAGTCCAGATGTTGCCAGCAAGGTTGTGAGTGCCTGGTGATCCGTGCAAAGTGTAAAAAATCATCCATATAAGTACATGTGCTAACTTTTGCACACCCAAACACAGGCTAGGGCCTCACGCTCTCCAATGGAATACTTTTGCTCAGCCGATTAAAGGACTCATGAGGCAAAAAGCAATCCGTTTTCCACTCGCCCTGAATCTGAGACAACACCGCCCCAAGAGCTGTGCCGGTGGCATCACATGTGACGATGGCGGGCTCTGAAAGGCTAAAATGTGCCAAGACAGGGGCTGTTGTCAGGCAGCGCTTCAATTTATGAACAGCAGCGTGAAGTCCAGTTCCAGGCTCTGTCTTTCTTCAACAATTGGCGCAAAGGTGTGGTGTGGGCTGCATATTGGGGAATGAACTTACAAATAATAAGTGGTCATTCCTAAGAAGGAGGCTAACTGAAGGGTGTTGGCTGGCTCTGGGATGCAGTGAATGGCATCCATGTTTGATTGCAGAGGAGTAAGACCTTGAACAGAAACTTTATGTCCCACAAATTCAATTTCAAGTACTTGAAGCATGCACTTAACTTTATTCAGTGTCAGGTTGTGCTGACTGAGTTTCTGCAACACTTGCATCAAGCACTGGTCATGTTCACTGATGTTTTCTCCATGCACTACGATATCATCCAGATAGATGGAAACGGCTGCTATTCCGGCCAGCACTGAAGTCATAATCTTTTGGGAAAAGCTAGGAGCCGATCTGAGTCCAAACAGCATACTTTTAAATAAAAAAAACTCCAACATGAGTGATGAAAGCTGTCAGGTCCCGTGCTTCTGGAGCCAAAGGTACTTGTAACCTTGCAGCAAGTCAAGCTTGCTGAATACGGTTGAATTGTAGAAATGGGTTGTGAGCTCTTCTGTGGTAGGCAGTGGATACTTATCTGGTATAACCGCTTTGTTGACAGAGCGCAAATCCACACAACAGCGGATGCCCCCACCCTTCTTTGAAGCCACTACAAGGTTTGAGATCCAAGGGGAGGCATCGGTTCGATGATGTCTTCTGTCCTGAGACGTTGTAATTCTACTGACACCTGGTCTCGCATGGAGAAGAGTATATGCCTTAGTGGCTAAGTAACAGACGGCACAGAAGAATCAATCATTGAGCAATGTTGAAAACCTGGCCCAGGCCATGAAAAAGCTGTGGAAACTGCTGCTGCCAGGACTGGCAGACCTGTAAGATTGGCATGCTATGTTCATCTGCGAGTTAGAAATGTAATGCCTGGAAAAGGTTAAGTACCATCAGATTGGAGCTCTCCATTGTCACAAACAAAAAAAGTAGTCAGTAACTTTGTTTGGTATTGAACTGAAAGGTTGACAGTGGCTCTTATCTTAACCCTTTGCGGTCCTATGTCAGACCTGGTCCGACATCGCAATTTTCCCTTTTCGGGCCAATGTCGAACCCTGTCCGACATCATCAAAAAGACGAAAAAAACAGGTCTCTAGTCGTTTTTTCTCCGGAAAAAGCAGAGAAAACCATTCAATGGACGAGTGAGACCGATAGGAGCCGAGAGAAGCCGAAAAAAAGGCGTATCTCATGAATACAGACAGACCCGACACCAAATAGATAACACGGACATACACAAACAAGATAGCTGCTTCCGCACCCAGCACTCAGAGAATATCACAGACATTTGCAGAGCTTTTTGAGATGTTATAGTAATAAAATAACGACTTGGATCTCATTATTGAGGAGTTTGGTGATAAAACGAGTGATCAAGAGATGATTTATCGGTATGTACTATTATTACGAGTTATTTGAAAAATATAGCGAACGAGGGGTGGGGCGGTGCTGGAGATGCAGTACTGAGTGTCCTGTTGATATGCAGTGCCTTTTAGACCTGTTTTACTGTGAAAAAATACTTTTAAACAGTCGTCTAAAATAAACTGCGATGTGAAAATAAATCGGACCTGATGCACCTGACACACGCTGAATAAATGGACCGCAAAGGGTTAATAGTAGAGTTGCCATAGCCAGAGAGATGCATGGATGTAGGCTGCAAGGGTATCCGTGGAAACAAAGTGGAGTCAGTAATCAATGAAACTTTTGCTCCGGTGTCCACAATCAGTTTTACAGCCACACCATTCAGCAGGCATTCGCATGTTTGAAAAACAGCTGATAACGGTGACATGAGTTTATAGTAGCTGGTGGGCGTGGCTCTGAGCCGCATGGGCTTTCACTCCAGCAAGCAAAATAATTGAATTTGCAACAGTTTCTGCAGCGCAGCCCTCTGGCTGGGCAGTTTGTGGCACCAGTGGGGTGCTGAAAAGATCCACAATTTCTACAGCGAAATGCAGGAGCTGGTGGAGCAGCCTAAACTCTCTGCACTGCAATTTCAGATAGAGATACAAGGTTGTAGCTGCCACATACTGGTTAGCTTCTTCTACTGCAGGCTCTACTTGCATTCCCATTTGCACAGCTTTGTCCAGTGACAAATCATCAGATTCCATTAACAAGCATTCGAGCAAACAAGTATTGTTCGTTTTTTCAATAAGCTGATCCCGAATCATGCAAACTTACAAAAGCTTGCTAATTTGCGCAATGCTGAAACATAGTGGGATTTATACTCACCTTGCTGTTGAGCCCTGCAGCGAAATCGAAACCAATGTAGTAAAGCACTGTGTCGGAGTCCAAAATGCTCAGTCAGCAGTTTAATAGCCCCATCAAACGTATCCGCGGCCGGCTGTAGTATAGCAAAAATTTGCTTCCAAGCCTAGGCAATGTAGTAAAATTGCCCTTCTGCGTGTGTCAGAAACAGCCTTACCGTCCAGGTTCATAGAAACAAGGTAATTGCGGAATGAATCCAGCCAAGGCATCGGCAGATCTCCCGGTAGAGCAAGGAAAGGTGACGGAGGAGCAAGCAACAGCTCAGCCATCTTCATCGCCAAAGTGTTATATATTGACCAGACTTGAACAACATGTGAATAATAAACAAGTAGGTTATTATTAAACAAGAAGTTTTATTTCACCTAATACAAACTACGTCAGGTACGCGGCCTAATTTACTGCACTCTTTACATACATGCATTGGTCTTGTCCCCTGACAATCCCTCTCATTCCCATAATCCCATTCTCTCTTAAAGGCAAACTGAACAATAAACTCCATCAGTCTTAAAGGCAACTATGGCTAGAATTAACAAACATAACAACCCCCTATAATGTTTATTTCTATCTCTCACTTGGCCTTTCTAACTTCCTTTTTGACTTGCATTTGCAGTTTCAAGTACTCTTTCTATGTACTTTGTTCTTGGTCCATTTTAAACACTCTGTTTTTTCTCTGAATATTTTGAATTGATCTATTAACACTAGAACTGCCACGTTAGTCATTTTGACGGTTTTCACTTTTAAAATTGAAATTACTCTGCGTGTGTTAAAGATCCGTGGATGTCTGTTCTTGACTTTTCCTAAATACATGTATTAAATACCCTGACAACGTTTGATAGTCAGAATCGTAAAAATAAAAAAGTTATAAGCACTTCTACCTAGAACCGCCAAAAAGTAGTCAGTTTGACGCCTTGTTACAATACATGCTTTTATTATTAATAATTCTTGCTGGCGGCTGACTTAGCTGTTCCTCCTCTTCGTTCACCGTGAGCAGCCCCTGATGCCTGGACACCTCCTTACGATCCTGGCACAGATTGTGCAGGATACAGGAGGCAGTAATAATTTGGGAAACAAACTTGTGGTTCACTTCAGTACACTTCAGTAGTATCCACCACCTCCCTTTCAATAGCTCAAACGCCTGTTCAACCACCACTCGGTTTTGGCTCAGTTTATTATTTAAAGCTTCTTTAGCAGCTGTGACCTGTGTGGAGGGGTAGGGTTTCATAAGCCATGGGAGAAGTGGGTACGCAGCATCACCCACGAGATACAAGGGGATATCCTGATCTTCTATATGCTACAGTGCCTAAAACAAAAACAAACAAAAAAAATCAATATATAAAGAAGCACTTATTTTGAAACTGTTGAAAACAAACAACTTCAAATTATATAATAGTAAGGGTTATGCCTTAATCAGGAAGTTTACGTTGTAATAATCCATCTCATGTGTACAGTATGTATTTTAGGCTACACATAGGCCAATTGAAAAACAGTAATCCACTTGAAATGCTTACCCGCGGAAGTGTGTCATGATGTAGATACAATCCTGAAGAACGGAACACTGCAGCATCATGTGCAGGTCCTTGCATTCCACAGCAAATGTCCCTAAACCGTATAGTAAAATAATGTTAATAATGTTCGAATGAAATGGCTGTATTTGGCCACACAATAACATTACAAATTCAGGACGTTAATTAATCTACTTAATTTTACATGAAAAGCAGTCATTTAAGTTTCTTTAAGATATATTGTCAAGAACTATCTACTAAACAAAATAAACATTTTGTAACACGTGAAGTTATTGTGTTAACAACACATGCATCATAGTGCTTTTAACCATAACTTGATAAATATGGGTAGCATCAATCATACCCATTACTTGGGGGAACACGTAGTTTTCATAGACACACAAAGCAATAGTTTTAGCCTCAGCTTCATCAGGCATAGCTATATATGTCTTGCAGTGGCTCTGTACAAGGGAGTTTACAAACTTGTCCAGACAGCAATGCTCATTAGATTTATGTACCCCAAAAACATTGCCAACTACCCTGTGCTCAGCTGAGGAAGCCAGCCTATAAAGAGCTATAGCCACTGTATTCTCCAGTGGTTCACGTGTCCATACAAAATTCAATGCTGGCTGCAGGTCTTCCTTTACAAGTTCCACTGTTTTGTTAGACGTTACTCTGGGTAACCCAACAAGACTCCATCCACTGTTGATCTGTAAAAGAGGGATGCAGCACAACGTCTTCCCACCAGCAAGAAGGACGATTGTGTGCCCAGACTGCATTGGCACTGGCATTGGCACAACAAGGTAAAGGGATCTATTGGAGGAGGATGTTAGGAGGTTCAATCACAGCATCCACTGTTTCCAATTTCAGACAGCCTTGGGAGATCTGAAATATATGGGCTGATCAGATTCTTTATATATTGCTGCTAGTGGATTGTTTTCAAATAATTACCATAAAAACTAGTGTATAAGTCGCACCGGTGTAAAGACACTGCATATCTTTTACAACAAAAATACAAACAACTGCATCATGAACAAGGGTAGGTGAACACTAAATATTGTGTGGTCTCCAGTGTCCGATTGGTGGTGTTTTAAGAGACATTTGAAAAATATAGCGAACAAGGGGTGGGGCAGGGCTGGAGATGCAGTGCCTTTTAAACCTGTTTTACTGTGAAAAAAATACTTTTAAACAGTGCGTCTAAAATAAACTGCGCGTGTGAAAATAAATTGGACCTGACGTGACTAACACGTGCTGAATAAATGGACCGCAAAGGGTTAAAAGTTACAAATCCATCCTGAATTATGTTGTAGGGAGCTCCAACTAAGGTAATGCAAAGTTACACAGAGAGTATAGCCTTGACAGACGCAGTTGATATTTTTGCATCATTGTCTCTTGCAAATAAACTGTTTAATTTGTGAATGCACTTTGTGAGACTATTTGAGCTAGCAAGTGGGGCAAGTGACAGCTCACACTAAATCCTTTATGTGTTTTTGTATGAAGCAGTATTTATAGGCACAACCTAGCAGTAAATCATGGAGTAGCTGATGGAAACAGCAGTGCACTAGAAGAAGATGAATGAGAGAGGCCGGTTGTGTTGGAGCTGTCTTTGTAAACGAATCTCAGTGCAGTATTTGATTGGAACCCATTTACTGACCCATGTGAAATCATTCTCACACAGATCATGCATAAAAAGATGTAAAATGCTAGCAACAATAAACACTGAAGTCGAAGTCACTGAACAGTATTTTTGTAGGTCAAAGGAAATCATTCAGTCATTTAATTGTGATTATATATTTGAGTTTGACAAGAACAGATGTAAAAATATTGAAAAGAATACAAAATAAGTTATACCATATGGCACAGTGTTGCTTGTCTGGAATAGTCATACTCCAGCAATAACCATATCCTGCTGCTGTGAAATTTGAGTAACCCTTTGCGGTCCATTTATTAATTCTGCGTCAGGCTCGCCAGGTCAATTTATTTTCACCGCAGCAGTTAATTTTAGGCAGCTGTTTAAAAGTATTTTTCCACAGTCAAACGGGTTTAAATGGCCCTGCATATCAACAAAGCACTCACTAGGGATCTCCAGCCCCACCCCACCCTTTAGTTTGCTATCGCTTTCACATATGCTACCAAATAAAAATAATAATAATAATAGTCGTACATACCGATCAATCGTCTCCTGATGACTCGTTTTATCACCAAACTCCTCAATAATGCAATCCAAGTCATTATTTTATTGCTATAACATCTCAAAAAGCTCTGCAAATGTCCGTGATAGTCTCTGTGCGCTGATACTGTAACTCCCAGCTTGTTTCCATATGACCGCCCCATCTGATGATCGGGGCTAGTATGACTATTCATGAGATACGCCTTTTTTTTTTTTTTTATCGGCTTGTCTTGGCTCCTTCGTTCCCACTCGGCCATTGAATGGTTTTCTCGGCTTTTTCCGTTGAAAAACCGACTTTTTTGCGTTTTTTGCATTTTTAAAATGATGTCGGACAAGGTCCGACAAAGGACCTGATGGGAATAATTGCAATGTCGGACCCAGTTCGACAAAGGACCGCAAAGGGTTAAAAGATCCAGAAATGCCAATTCCTGAGTCGTTTAATAATCTAACTCAGGGGATTGAGGACTGGTGGGGGTTACCCTGACACTTGACAATGTTCCCCACAATGCTGGAACAATTGATTTACATGTGCTGCAGTTAGGTGCTTTGGGTTATATAGAATGAAAAACTTAATATCTTAACTTCATATCATGTCATAAATGTATAACCTAATATACAGTATAAATAACAGTGGTAGAAGAAGAAAACATTGAAGTGTTACAGTGCCGGTACTTCAAGGATATATACCTGCTGCGTCTCTTAGAGACTACATTATGTGGAAACAGCTCACTGTTTTGATTTGCTACTTCCTTATAAGGTGTTTTGTATTCTTAGTTATAAAATGAGGTTCAGTACTTTGAAGGTCATTGGAATCTTGCTGGAAATTAATCGACACTGTGAAAGAGGACAATTGTATTAATTAATAAATTCCCCTTTTCCCCAGATAAAATCAGAAAGTTATTCTATACTGTGATTCTGATATTAGATCAAGATTGTGAAATAAAGTTAATATCAATAATCAGATCAATAAAATACAAAAAGTATAGGTAAAAACAACCTGCCCGATAATTTGAATACACAACTCTCAGAATAGGCTGGTGGGGTGCTACAGAGATCGTATTGCTGTATACAATTTTGTTGGAAATAATTCTCAAATAAAAAAATTAACCCTTTACTACTTCAGCACAAACTGAATATTTCATTTTCAAAGGTTAAAAAAATGGAATACCCTTTTTAAAGATAATTGCATGAATGATTGAATGCTCATTTGTGGCATATACAGTGTGTCAAGGATAAAGATGACCATCTGGGAAAACCAACAGAATAATTCTTGCCAGTGTATGAAAATGTGTAGGTGATGTAAGTGTTGCCCTAGCAATGAAAGCACATGTTCCCATTCACCACAGTATGATAGCAACAGAATATCAAATCAAATCAACCCAAACTTTATTTATAAAGCGCCATTCACACCAAAGGCATCTGAAGGTGTTGTACAGCAACAACAATTCATAATCAAATACAATCCAAAAAACATCTTAAAATCACTTCTAAACTGCACCTGGAGCTCATGTAAGAAAGGCAGAACAGGGGTAATATGTTCCCTTTTCCTAGTTTTATTTTAGCAGCCAGACGAGCTGGAGTCAAAATAGCACACTTTTTGGGATACCAGAGAGGCATGCATTGCAGTAATCAATTCTAGGTGATACAAATACAAAGTGATTTAAAATTAGTCTTGAGAATCTTTGATTTTTTTAAGTTTAATTTAATTTGTGCCCATATGAACAATCAAAGTAGACACCTGACCATGATCTCCAATCAGGTTGTCCAACGATATCAAGAACGTATCTATAAAGCAAGGATAGTTTACGTGGTTTCAGGGTATTAGCTCAGCAAAAGTAAATCCACCAAAAGCTCCATTTCACTTTTAATTTGTAGTTCCCAAGATTCTTAGATGAAATGTTGAAAATAAGTCAATACATGTCATACAGTAAGAGAAATAAGTCGCCAAAATAAGGTAAAAATGTCCTTCACCCCCCTCCTTTTTCTATTTTTTTGCAGACCCCAGGCACATTTATCCATGCATATGTGTATTACAGGACATCTGAGTTTAATGACAATTAACGTGTTTTGTCAACATGGAAATATACTAGGGAACGCATTTATTTTGACATCTGTATAATTTATATTAAATGATTTATTGATATTTTAAAATGGACTAGTCGCATTGCAGGCAAAAAAGAAACTTTTGAAGACCCCAGGGAGTTTTAATCCACGCATATGTATATTATAGGACATCTGAGTTTAATGACAGTTTTCTTTGTTCCATGTTTTGTAACATGGAAATATACTATGGAACACACTTATTGTGACGTCTATTTCATTTATATTAAATAATTTATTTCTGTTTTAAAATGGAACATTTGCCTGCAAAAGAAAATCTTTATATAAATTTAAAAAAGGTCTGGTATACATGGGATTTGAACCTATAACCTTCATTTTGCAAGTGTGTTGTGTTAACTGTCACTGTAGTGAGGTGACTAGAACTGAACACAATATTCTAGATGAGGTCTTACTAATGCAATGTAAAGCTTTACTTCCCTTGATTTAAATTCAACACACCACTATATATCCAAGCATTTTGATGGTCTTTTTTATAGCTTCTTCACATTGTCTTGATGAAGACATTTCTGAGTTAACATAAACTCCTAGATCTTTTTCATAGATTCCTTCTTCAATTTCAGTATCTCCCATATGGTATTTATAAAGGATATTTTTATTGCCTGCGTCCAGTACCTTACACTTTTTCTATATTAAATATCATTTGCCATTTGTCTGCCCAGTTCTAAATGCTGTCTAGATCATTTTGAATGACCTTTGCTGCTGTAACGGTGTTTGCCACTCCTCTTATTTTTGTGTCGTCTGCAAATTTAACAAGTTTGCTTACTATACAAGAATCTAAGTCATTAATGTAGATTTGGAAGAGCAGAGGACCTAATACTGATCCCTGTGGTACTCCACTGGTTACCTCACTCCATTTTGAGGTTTCTCCTCTAATCAGTACTTTCTGTTTTCTATATGTTAACCACTCCCTAATCCATGTGCACGCATTTCCTTGAATCCCTACTGCATTCAGATTGAGAATTAATCTTTTATGCAGGACTGTCAAAAGCTTTCAGGAAATCTAAATAAACCATGTCATATGCTTTGCAATTATCCAGTGTCGATGCTGCACCCTCAAAAAAATCAAGCAGGTTAGTTAGACATGATCTCCCTTTCCTAAAACCATGCTGACTGTCTCCCAGGATACTGTTACCATATGGGTAATTTTCAATTTTGGAACTTATTATAGTTTCCATAAGTTTATGTATAATAGAAGTCAGGCTTATTGGTCTGTAGTTACCTGGTTCGGTTTTGTCTCCCTTTTTGTGGATTGGTGTTACATTTGCAATTCTCCAGTTTGTCGGTATACCCCTGTCTCAAGAGATTTTTTCGAGTCATCTTCATCATCATCATCATCATTCTGAGATTCTGATCTTGATCTCTGAAACATTTTGGTTTCCTGTCAGTGTAACGCTCATTGTGGTCCCTATTGAAGCACGGAATTACGTTTTCCTCTCGATACTGGTTGATGAGAATAATGCTATTTGTGGTCCCCACTGGACAAAAAAGAATGTTCATTTCTGAGAATTAACTAATGCTGAAGGATAGCCTATATATTTGCTAAAAGTAAAACAAGTAAATACATGCATTAATAAACATTGAAATAAAAAATCAATACATAGACATTTATTTCTTTCTTTATCTATCTTGATATTTATTTATTTATTTTTCACTATCATGTATAAACACTGCCATTTAATACTGTATGAAACGATACTGTATGAAACAAAAATATTCAGCGGTTCTTGTTCAATTGTATATTAGTGAAGATTTCTGTACCATACATAAAGGTCGTCATACTTTAACATATTTTTACTTTCAAATTAAAAAATATATTGGAACGACCCGGACAATTGCTTTGTTGCAGGACTTGTTGTTTGTTCAGTTTGTCAGGAATTATCTGTAGTTTCAAATAAAAGAAACATTTTGAGAATTCAACACCATCTCTCTGAGTACTACTTCCTAAACATGAAAACGTTACAATATCAGTGCTTGAGTCCACCCCCCAAAAAATGTGCCGTATCGCACTATATCATTTCAACAACAGTTAAAAATTAACTAAGAATAACATGCAGTAGAAGCCCGTTCATCCGAACAGCTGGAGAACTGTGGCAAGGTGGTTAACAGTGTGCAGGTGCATGTAATGCAGCAGTGATTAATGAACGGAAAGACAACGATAATCCAGGTGCAATTATGTTTATTTTTACAATCCAATTGGACTGATGACCCCAATACAGCAGTAAAGAATAAACAATGATCATGAGAAGCAATACAGTGGCATGTATTGCTTTATTGTAATCCATGGGTTTGGTCCCAAAATAATAAACAGTTCCATTTCCCAAACACCCACACGTAACACAAAACACAAACACAAGTCCACAGTGAGTGCTAAAGTGCTCATGGTATAATTATAGTTCTCCGTGAAATAGTGCAATGTTGTCCGGGTTTAGTGCTGGCCTTTGGCGAAAGCTCTGGATCGTGTTAGCTGTCTAAATACAAAATAAGTACAATTTAGACACGACAAACAAAACAAACAAAACACTCACGGTTCACAACACAGGTCTCCTTTTGGTTTTGCTTTAACCATTACAATGGAACAGATCACTTTGCTCCGTCCCCTTCCTAGATGACCAACTTCCGCCTAACCCTGGGAATTAATTGTTTGGCAATCCAGTCCAGGGCACTCTCTACCCTTTACACAGCGCCCTCACAGGTCGGGTGTGAGATGTATCACCAAGAATCATTTTGTCTCTGTCGCAGGAACATAGCAATGGTTCGTATTAATGACCGTTCAGATGTTTACAAAAATAGCAATACACATACAGTACATATATTACACTCTAAAGGTTTATTTAAAAATTAGTATTTTTCTGACAGCCCCAAACCTGAGTTTTACACTGTATGCAATGTCACTCTGCAAAGCACATCTGACAGCGGTACTGAAGCTTTATATACAAGTACATTAAATGTAAAACTGATTCAAACAAGTGAAGCACTGTTTTTTTCGTTTGTTTGTTTTTGTATGCACATACAGGTAGTGGACAAAAAAATGGAAACACCAATGTAAAGTCACTTAATAGGGCGTTGGGCATCCCGCTCTGTGGAGTTCTTAGCAGACTGTTTTTGATGAAACGGGCTGCTCGTGCCCAAGGTTGAAATTTGCAGTCAATTGATCTGCAGTTGCTCGCCTGTTTTGCCTTGCACTTCAAATTAATGCACGGATATCACAATCCTGGAGTATGCGCTTCCGCCCACTGTTGCCCTTTGCTGATGATGTCTTTCCCTCGGAGTTCCATGCCGACATCACCTTAGACATCGTTGCTCGTGAAACATCAGCAAGTTGAGCTGTCTTGGTCACTGAAACTCCTGCCAAACGCGCCCCAACAATCACCCCTCTTTCAAAGTCACTGAGGTCTCCTCTTGCAGCCATGCTAGCCATAAATATAGGCAACCAGGCCTGTCCAGCATTTTTAAACATAACCCTTAGCATGCTGGGATGTTATTTGCTTAATTAACGCATGAGCTTAATTAACAATATGAAAATAGTCTAATATTATAACTTTGCATTCACATGCTTTTGCCATTATACTTACACACACCCCGGATCAAACTTGCATCAAAAAACACAAGCCCGGTTTGACAGTTGTGCGTATTTGCTTGGTGCTGGCCAAGGTTGCCCCAATTGTTTCTTCTAACTTAGCTTGTGTTTTTTATACAAGTTAGAAGAAACAATTGGGGCAACCTTGGTCCCCATCGGTTTTACAGTTGTGTCGTTTGGTTTATTGAAACTTGGCTTGTGTTTTTGATCTCTCCACTTTAAATGGCTGACCACTTTTAATAACTTGGTGTTTTTTCACATTTCCAATGTGTTTTTGTTTCAGATAATATCAAACTTGAATATATGCTTGTTATCCCTGGTGCACTACTATCACTAATGGTGCCTCCATATGCTACAGTTCTCTGTGGCATATGAGGGATGCATATATTTGACCTAAAATTGCTTTAATAATTATGATTCTGAGACTTATTCTGGAGAGTTGTAATGAACACGGCAGGTGAAATGAAGACTTCTGAGAATCAGCCAAGGCTGAGATTGTCAAGGTAACCCTGCTCTTATTCAAAACAAAAATATGGCTAAACAGAATAAACAGAAACGTTCTTTGTGGAAGTGAAACCTTTACGCAGCCATGGCTGTTTGTTATTTTGTCGACTCACAAACAGCCGTCATGCATTTTGTCTCGTTCAACCTGGGTCAAAGCGTGTCGACCCACATCGTGGTATGACCCAGGTGCGTGGTTTCACACAATGGGATTGTGACCCTGGTAGCCAGAACCTGGTTCAGGACCTGGGTAGGAGTGCCAGTGTGAAAGGGGCTGTAAATGTTTGGTTCAAGTGCGGAATATAACATGGCCAAAAATAGTTTGGGCTATTTTTTCACAAACCAATAGACAGTGTTAGATTGATATAAGTAATTTGTGCAGTCTTACCTGTAAGTATGGATGCTTACACCTTTGGGTTTCTGCCCTCTATAAAGGGTGTCCTAAATCTGCTGTCTTGCTCAATATGACTGAAACTGACAAGGAACTCAGCGATTTGGCTTTTACATATTACAGAACACATGACAGCGATTATATTTGCAAAACAAAATAATTATAAGTAGTCATGTGCCCATTTTCACATAGGTATTTGTTACATATAGTAAGTGATAACAATTCTATGTCCAGTCCCTACTGATATAGAAAGCTAATATTGCAATATTGTCTATTACACTTGCCTGCAACTATATATATATTTTTTTAGCAATGGTAGCCCAGCAGAGGTGAATTCACAGAAACCAACCTTGCGCCTGGGGATCAAGTCTCATGTGGTTTAAAAACAATACATGCATTTATTTTTTTTATTTTTTTCAAATGTGTTACATAAAAAATACAAAACAAAATACTGTAAAATATTTAACAAGTGCTACTGGTGATATGTCATCACTTCCAAGGGAATGTGGTTAAATCAATACAACTATTTAATACAATCAGCTCACAGGAAGACCCAACAATATATTACACAACACAAAGTTACAATTATACTTTTTTATTGGGTCTCTGCCTCTGAAGCAAAATGTTTTTCTTCTTGTTTTTTTTCTTCAACAACTGTGAATAAGTATGTGTGTTATACCACTTGCTTGGCATTGATTTAAAGATTACATACTTTGCTGTGCCATAATAAATGACTTGTCTTTCTAAGGACTTCCTTTAGCTCAGTTTCAACACTACCTTGTCAGCTGTATGGGACAGAAGAACCTTACCGCTAGGTTGACCTTGTAGTCAAATCGTGGAAAGTTTCCAAAGTTAGCGAAGCAGCTTGTAATCAATCAATTTGCAGTACATACAGGGATCCTACAGGAGCATACCCAAGAGATAATAATTTAAAAATCTTCCAACAAAACTGAATGAGACACAACACTGATCCCCTGCTATTTCACATCCCACAGGGGCCTGCTGTTTATCACAATAAGCGAATGGTAACAGTAATTATGATTCCGGATGCATCCAACTATACTGGTGGCTCATTGAACCCCACAATATGACTCTTGATTTAAACATGAAGAGTGCCATTAAAGGATGTTGATGGGTTTGAAAAGAATACAAGGACAATTGGATGTCAAAAATTCAACAAGAAAAAAAATCAGGAATTTCTTTGCTATAACTTGTTAGGTTTTTATTTGTTACAGTCGGAAATGTTTGCATTTGTTGGTGCCTTTCTGTTGTTTCAAGAGACCATTTGTCATTGGAATGGTTCTTTATACCAAAAGGTTGGACAGCTCTGATTTAAATGATAGTGCCAAAGTAAAATATGCATGGCTTAAAATTGATAACTCCTGTTGAAGACTTCCCAATAAAATCACAACATGAGCTAAATCAGGGGCAACCAACCTTCCAAGTCTCTACCAATCATGCCCTTAATTATTATTTTGAATCAAACCCCTAACCAGGTCATAAAGCACCTACTCATTTCATTACGGTATACTATACCTAATGTAATGTATGGGCTCTCATTGACACTATTTGCTTGTCCCTGGGCTAGATACGCAAAGCTTTTTATTCCAGATTTTCATTAACACAGAAAGGAAAGACTTACCAAATAAAGTTATTAAACCAGAAAAAAACTGCTAAAACACTACTGGAATCAGGCTGAGGGTTGGGAGAGATCTCACTGTGTATGAAACCTTTTAAAAACATTGACTTTTTTATTTTATTTAACTTTGTCACAAAGATCCAGTGTTGCAGGTTATGGCATTGTGCCATGAACAAAAAAACAGGAGAATATGCATTGGGTTTTGTTTTCTACTGTATATGCTAATTCTTCTGTAGTGTCTTGTACTCTTGGGAAATTAATCACTTGCTGCTATTGCTGTTCAAAATTGACATTCATTTAATGGGACTCCATTTTGTGTGTGTTTAAACTTATGTTTATATGCATGACTTTGGCACTTTCACTTTAAGTGTTCACTTTGTGTATTTTTGGCTTCCATTATACCATCATACCGTCATTTAAACTGAATCATCTTGGGATATTTCTGATTAATTTGTTTGTAGCAGACATTTAAATGGATTTGGGAATATAGTTGTTGGTTATAGTAACTATTCAAATAAGTTATTTGAGTTTTACAGTAGAAATGGGCCATTAAGTAAAACCGGTAAAAAGATATTTGGTCTGCATTCCTATAGGGTAAGCAAAGAAGAGAGGTCACCAAATCATGAGATTTCTTTGGAATTAGGAAGTACTCAAAGGTGTCAACAATCGACAGACATATAAAATGCAATTTGGAAAAATATTAAAAATAAATATTGGATAAGCAGAACCACTCAGTATGATTGTAAATATTATAAAAGGTAAGGTAAATGTAAAATACAATTTTAAAAGCATTACTAAAACCATCTTTCATGGTAAGCCCATGTGCTATGTTGAGGGGACCAACTCATTTTACATAAATTGTGCTGGATTTAAACCATTTCTATCGAAGATCAATGGCACTAGAATTTAACAATTATTATGGAACATACAATTAATTGGAAGATATATTGCATTCACACTCCATTCTTGGTTATAGTGCTAGTGGCAATGTAATGTATATATTTCATTTTTAATAAGTAATAATCTATACTGTGTGGCTGGTTTATTAGGACCTAAACCTATTATCAGGCTGGACCAATGAATCGACTTGACTTAATGTATTATAGACTTCAGATGGTGCTGGAAAATGTCTAGGTGTCTAGAGGAAAGTTAATCCATTCAGTCATAAAACATTCACTCAGTTAGTGAAACGAGGTAGGCAAAGGATTATGATGATGAATTGTTCAATTTCATACGAGAAATGCCAATTTGGGCATAGTGGATGGGTGCAAAGTAGCCTTTGCCATCAGAGTACAACTGCTCAGTGGACTTAATCTGCAAAGATGTTTTAAACTATGCCAGCTTCATAGTGCTGCATGGATCACATGTCACATTGCATGATCAGCCTAATTTGCATCTCAGGGAGATGTGAAATAAATGGCCAGGCAGTGTATGTGTTTAATAATACAATTTTCACATTATCAGTGTATTTATGAAAAGTGACTATGAAATTATGCCCATGAAAGGAATATGAGACATTCTAGGCAATATTTATTAATTGTAAATCGTTTAGCATATTTCATAGTAATGCCCAAGAAAGTTGAGTCATGACTGACACGGGTGATGCTAAAGCCAGCGAGGGTTGGTCATTACCTGCTACTGTTTCTTTTGATACACATTATATCTCATGACTACGTACTGATTTCCTTATTTATATATATATATATATATATATATATATATATATATATATATATATATATATATATACACTACCGTTCAAAAGTTTGGGGTCACTTAGAAATTTCCTTGTTTTCGAAAGAAAAGCAAATTTTTTGTCCATTAAAATAACATCAAATTGATCAGAAATACAGTGTAGACATTATTAATGTTGTAAATTGTAGCTGGAAACGGCTGATTTGTAATGGAATATCTACATAGGCATACAGAGGCCCATTATCAGCAACCATCAGTCCTGTGTTCCAATAACACATTGTGTTTGCTAATCCAAGTTTATCATTTTAAAAGGCTAATTGATCATTAGAAAACCCTTTTGCAATTATGTTAGCACAGCTGAAAACTGTTGTGCTGATTAAAGAAGCAATAAAACTGGCCTTCTTTAGACTAGTTGAGTAACTGGAGCATCAGCAATTGTGGGTTCGATTACAGGCTCAAAATGGCCAGAAACAAAGAACTTTCTTCTGAAACTCTATTCTTGTTCTGAGAAATGAAGGCTATTCCATGCGAGAAATTGCCAAGAAGATCTCGTACAACGCTGTGTACTACTCCCTTCACAGAACAGCGCAAACTGGCTCTAACCAGAATAGAAAGAGGAGTGGGAGGCCCCGGTGCACAACTGAGCAAGAGGACAAATACATTAGAGTGTCTAGTTTGAGAAACAGACGCCTCACAGGTCCTCAACTGTCAGCTTCATTAAATAGTACCCGCAAAACACCAGTCTCAACGTCAACAGTGAAGAAGCGACTCGGGATGCTGGCCTTCTAGGCAGAGTTGCAAAGAAAAAGCCATATCTCAGACTGGCCAATAAGAAGAAAAGATTAAGATGGGCAAAGAACACAGACACTGGACAGAGGAAGATTGGAAAAAGTGTGGACAGACGAATCTAAGTTTGAGGTGTTCGGATCACAAAGAAGAACATTCGTGAGACGCAGACCAAATGAAAAGATGCTGAAGGAGTGCTTGACGCCATCTGTCAAGCATGGTGGAGGCAATGTGATGGTCTGGGGGTGCTTTGGTGGTGGTAAAGTGGGAGATTTGTACAGGGTAAAGGGATCTTGAAGAAGGAAAGCTATCACTCCATTTTGCAACGCCATGCCTTACCCTGTGGGCGGTAGCTGATTGGAGCCAATTTCCTCCTACAACAAGACAATGACCCAAAGCACAGCTCCAAACTATGCAAGAACTATTTAGGGAAGAAGCAGTCAGCTGGTATTCTGTCTATAATGGAGTGGCCAGCACAGTCACGGATCTCAACCCTATTGAGCTGTTGTGGGAGCAGCTTGACCGTATGGTGCGTAAGAAATGCCCATCAAGCCAATCCAACTTGTGGGAGGTGCTTCAGGAAGCATGGGGTGAAATCTTTTCAGATTACCTCAACAAATTGACAACTAGAATGCCAAAGGTCTGCAAGGCTGTAATTGCTGCAAATGGAGGATTCTTTGGCCAAAGCAAAGTTTGAAGGACACAATTATTATTTCAATTAAAAATCATTATTTCTAACCTTGTCAATGACTATATTTCCTATTCAAACTCATTTCATGTATGTTTTCATGGAAAACAAGGAAATTTCTAAGTGACCCCAAACTTTTGAACGGTAGTGTGTATATATATATATATATATATATATATATATATATATATATATATATATATATAGTAAATATGGACTGGAGAGGAGTGCTATAGTAGAAAATGATTGACCCGAGGGAAGACTATTGTTGCCGACAGGGGGCTATAATGCCCCAAGCTGCATCTGAGGGCACTGCACCCTGTAGGTAACAACAGTCTTCCTGGGGGGCATTTCATTTTCCACTATGGCTGAGTCTGCAGTACATATTTAATATATGAAACAGTCAAGAAAATAAGTGAGGCAAGTTTGGATAGTAAATATGACTTTATATATTTTGTTTAAATATAGCTGATACAGCATACGTAAATAAATATTGACATATACTTTGTTTAAATATAGCTGATGCAGCATAAGTAAATAAATAAATAACATAAATAACAGAAAAGGTTTTTTAAGTTAGCAAAGTTTTCACCGTCTCCGTCTGGCTTGCTGACTGCTGCATAATCCAGTTTATATCCCGTCTGTCATATTTGTTTTCGTCGACTTGAATTTTTTTAAATTTCAGAAAGTCAGAAAACAGTGACATTTTAATCACCATTGTAGTGTTTGGAGCATTTATCTTTTGTAGTATGTTTTGTAATTCATTTTCTATTAAGTCACAGAATCGGTGTTCAGCAATTTTCTCTTGTGAACAGTGCAGGCAGAAAGAAAGGCATTCCTTTGAACAGTGGCGGGACTGACAGTGATGTGAACCAATCACATGACAGACGGAGACTATTGACGGTCTTGGTGGTGTAAGGATGTTAGGGCAGTAGTTACATCTATTTTTCCTCCTATGATGAGGTTTTAACCAACCACAGGCCATGATTTCCAATCACTGAATATATATATATATATATATATATATATATATATATATATATATATATATATATATATATATATATATATATATATATACACAGCCGTTACAGCCACATATATAAGCATAATACAATCTAATGTGCTGGATTTAAAAACTAAAAATGACTACCAGTTGTGAAAACAAGTTAATGCATCATAACAAAGAAAGATGTTGCACTGTGTTAAAACCTTGCATCTTGAAATCGATCAAATGTTCATATAATTTCTGTTCAATAAAAAAAATGTCAGTATGGTTCATTTTATATATTCTATAATTCTATACAAAGAAAAGCACTTTGAAATTGCCCAAAGTTAAAACAACATCTTCAAATACACCTGAGGTTTTTTTTCTGCAAGAGAATTGTGCACTTGCATGTCCTCTAGTGTTAGTAGCCCTATTCTTTCACTTCCCTGCATTGAAGCACATCAGAAGCAAATCAGCAGTAGACTTTTTAATTAAAAAATCCCAAGGGACAACTTTTTTAGAAAAGAGAGTTCTCCTCAGGATCTGGAAACAACAATGATTATTAACCAGCTTTTCACTTCGATTTAACTCCCGGAGGGCTTTATCTTAATCTGTGGAAGATGTAAGTCTGAAGCACTTGCATCATACAGTTAGCCCCTGCATTTTTTTCATTACAAAGTAGGAAGGTTATCTCAAAACTGAAAACTGCTCTACTGTAAGAAAAATACTTAACTCAAAAGAGCAGGCCTGATCTAATATACAAACATGTAGTATATCTATAACCATTTTTATTTATTTAGCAGTATAAAACACTTCACTTTTTAATTGGTTATCCTGGGGTAGTCATATATATATATATATATATATATATATATATATATATATATATATATATATATATATATATATATATATAGTAAAATGGCATAACTTTGAATTAATTAAATAATTAAAAGTTTTTGTGTAAGTACCCGGATTCTGCCGAGTCAATGCCCAGGGGGCATAAAGTTGTCATTAAGGCAAAAGTGTGTGTGTGTGTGTGTGTGTGCGTGTGCGTGGGGGGGTGGTTGCTGACTCGGGCAGGGGTGAAATTACAGGCATTTTTGTATAGTATTTTTAATTTTAGGTAGAGCACAGCACACAATCACGCTAAAGAATCAAGAAGTGCAGTTAATATATCTATTCACTGGTGAAATACAATTTAAAGTTTTTGCAGTATGTCCACTGTTTTGTCATTTCAAATATTTTCACAAAACAAACACTAAACTTTAAAGCTACAGTCAGTGCAAAAGCACATCATGAAAAACCACATATGTAGGTGAAAAACGCTACAATAAAAGTCGTTACACATAACAAATATATAAACACATGACATTTTCTGTTCACTAAAATAAAGGGATTTAGATCATCTCTGTAAGTAAGAAATTGCAGCATCCAGTGTGAAAAAACAACACAAAATAATAAATTAACATCCAGAGTAGCACTAAAGCATAAAAATGTTCAATAGAAAAAAATGCCTGAGTTACAAGCTCTTGCAGCGTCTAAAAAAAAAAAAAATCCAAAATATGGATTTTAACGTAAGAGGAAAGCGTAATCAATCAGAGTGCGGAATCTGTATCTGAATCCTTAATGCACAGAGCAACTATTTCTAGGTAGTTTTTTTTTCTATTCATGTGAACCGTGATATTCCCCTCCGGCATTATTTGCGATGGTTATTAAATAAACGGAAATTAATGGTGACAATTTTAATTTCAGCTAAAAGTTGGGGGGGGGGGGGATCGTTCAAACTGGGGCGCTGTCTCAGCAGAATCTGGTAATTCAAAATGACCTGTGTTTAAGTAACAGTTGATACAAATCAATTACTCAAAATATACATTAAATATGCATTAGGTGTTACACAAATTATGTGTATGCATCAAGAGCATATCCACTAAAATGAAAGGAAACCAAGCAAAGTAACAATCAGCTATAAAATGTAGAGTAAGCAAGATCAAAATCAGATGTAAGTCACACTTGAAGACTTTTACAACACAAAACAACTGCATCCCTGTTGCATTCTTTAGAGGGGATTTACATACTTTTGAAATGGCATTAAATTGGCTAAGACACAAATATGTCCTTGAAGAACATGTTCCAAGTTGACAGAAAGTTCTTGTATCACCACGATCTACTCAACTGCCCTTCTGCAACTTGCCCATGTAAATAAATGGTATTTCACATGAACATAAGAATATAAGAAAATTTACAAACGAGAGGAGGCCATTTGGCCTATCTTGCTCTTTTGGTTGTTAGTAGCTTATTGATCCCAGAATTTCATCAAGCAGCTTCTTGAAGGATTCCAGGGTGTCAGCTTCAACAACATTACTGGGGAATTGGTTCCAGACTCACAGAATTCTCTGTGTAAAAAAGTGCCTCCTATTTTCTGTTCTGAATGCCCCTTTATCTAATCTCCATTTGTGACCCCTGGTCCTTGTTTCTTTTCAGGTCGAAAAAGTCCCCTAGGTCGACATTGTCAATACCTTCTAGAATTTTTAATGCTTGAATCAGATAGCCGCTTAGTCTTCTTTGTTCAAGACTGAATATATTCAATTATTTCAGCCTGTCTGCATATGCCGTGGCTTATAAACCTGGAATAATTCTGCTTGCTCTTCTTTGCACTCTTTCTAGAGCAGCAATATCCCTTTTGTAGCGGGGTGACCAGAAATGAACACAATATTCTTACGAATGCATTGAACATTACTTCCCTTGATTTAAATTCAACAATTTTCACTACTTTTGTTGGCATTTTTTATAGCTTCCCCACATTGTGTAGATGAAGACATTTCTGAGTCAACAGAAACTCCTAGGTCTTTTCATAGATTCCTTCTTCAATTTCAGTATCTCCCATATGGTATTTATAATGCACATTTTTTATTGCCTGCGTGTAGTACCTTACACTTTTCTATATTAAATGTCATTTGCCATGTGTCTGCCCACTTCTGAATGCAGTCTAGATCATTTTGAATGACCTTTGCTGCTGCAACAGTGTTTGCCACTCCTATTTTTGTGTCGTCTGCAAATTTAACATGTTTGCTTACTATACCAGAATCTAATGATTAATGTAGATTAGGAAAAGCAGAGGACCTAATACTGATCCCTGTGGTTCTCCACTGGTTAGCTCACTCCAGATGTCTTAGAAAGCGTATTAAGGTTGGTCTTTTTTGTGGCGGCTGTAACTAGTGGCATTTTGAATGCAGGTTTGGCAGGGATGGCTTTAAAACAATGCCTACCAACAATTACAGGTGTGGCCATTACCCAATTAGGTAATTGAGTGCTAATTGGGGAATGGCCACATGTATATAAAGGATGCAAAATGCTTCCTTTGGCTTACGAGAGAGAGAGAGTGAGAGAGAGCGAGAGCGAGCGAGAGAGAGAGCGAGCAAGCAAGCTTTATGCTTGGTAGATTTCCTTGAGGTCTGCTGTATCCAAGTCACACTGAAACTAAAGGAAGTTAGCTGAATAAAACATAATTATCAGCCCTAGCTGTTGAAAACAGACTGATGAAAAATCTGTTTATGTCCTTTCAGCAGCATAACAAAAGTAGGCTGGGTTTGCTCTGTCTAAGTTTGGGCTTTCTGTCTATTTCTGTTCAGTCTCATTCTGTCAAATAAACCACCTTTCAAGTGTAATAATGCTTGGATGTTCCACATATTGTACTGATCAATCACAGAAAAGTGCAATTACACAGACTGTACCAACAAGTGCTTTGTTTTAACGTTAGAATTGGACCTTAGTGTTCTATGTATTGTATGGCCTCTGTTCACAGAGCAAGTTGTACTGGGATTTTGAAAAATATTTACTTGTGAATTATTGATTTCTTACACATAATTTATAATAGATAAATGGACGGGTGTCATTTGAATGTTTTAAGTTTCTGCACTTGTTTTCCCGTTTGGCCATGTTTTTTTTTTGTTTTTTTTAATTATTATTATTATTATTATTATTATTATTATTATTATTATTATTATTATTATTATTACTTGATTAATAGACACATGTATTAGTCTATTTGGTTAATAGTCAAGTTTATATACAGAAGGTATGACCCAGCTGCGCTTCAGCTTCAGCTCACGGACGGATGGCCTGACATTCTCCTGTAGAATTCTCTGATACAGAGCAGAATTCATGGTTCCTTCAATGATTGAAAGGCGTCCAGGTCCTAATGCAGCAAAGCATCCCCAAACCATGACACTATCACCACCAGTTCCACTTTTGACTCATCTGTCCATAGAACTGTTCCAGAACTCTTGAGGATCATCCAGGTGCTTTTTGGCAAACTTGAGATGAGCATTCATGTTCTTCTTAGTGAGCAATGGTTTCCGCCTTGCTACTCTGCCATGAATCCCATTTTTGCCCAGTGTCTTTCTGATGGTGGAGTCATGAACACTGAACTTAGCCAAGGCGAGAGAGGCCTGCAGATCCCTGGATGTTGTTCTAGGGTTCTTTGTGACTTCCTGGACAATTTTATGCCTTGCTCTTGGAGAGATTTTGGCAGGACGGCCACTCCTGGGAAGATTCACTACTGTCCCAAACTTTCTCCATTTGGACAATATGGCTCTGACTGTGGTTCGGTGCAGAAAATCAGACAGGGGCAAATACTTTTCACGGCACTGTATATATATATATATATATATATATATATATATATATATATATATATATACTGTATATATATATATATATATATATATATATATATATATATATATATATATATATATATATATATCATTATTATTATTTTTGTTTCTGCGAAGAAACAAATTCTTAAGTAAAATCTGATTCTCCCTACCGACCAGAGATCTTTGGCCCCGAACCTTGTGTCATGCATAAATCAGACCTTGTGGCATTTTACATCTGCTGAGATTATCCGAAGTAGCAGAAATCCATCAAGAGTAATGGTATTGCTGTATGCCTGGAGGGCAACGAGAAGCACGCAATCAAGCCCTACTTTTACAGCAACAGGAGCTGGAACAAAATCGGATCTGCATCTTCATGCTCTAGTTAAGGGAAGTCAAATTTTAACTTTCTTGCTTTAACCAGATGTGTGACTGCACTCATCCCCTGCTGTTCAGCTGCACATTCCAGGTCTACCACTACTGTATACCTGACAGATCAGAAATAAACAGGCTGGTTACAGGATTTAACCTTTTTACTGCAGTGTATTCAGTTCTGGTCCTACTTTTTTGTTTACTTCACAATAATGCTTACTTAACTAAATCTAAACTTAAACCTAAATCAACCCATTGTAAAGAAAAAAAAAAAAAAAGATTGATTGTCACATCCAGAAATCCTAACATATGTTAGGCATCCTCAAACGTTTTGCTGTTTAAAAAAAAAAAAAATTAATTAATTCAAACAAAAATCCAAGGGAGCTGTTTTTTTCCTGTAGCTGAAATGCTGAATATGGCATCACATTGGTAACCAATGGCAACATGTTATTATCTATCACATGTGATACATTTGAAATGCCTGTTTATTTTATGTCATTTGATCTTGGGTTTCTCCTGATCTTTAAACTAGTTTGCAACAGATTGAAACAGCTTTCGTAGTTATAAAAATAAAAACATGCTGTTTGCAAAACAAAATAAATAATCCTTGTACACTAGTGTGTAACATTTTGGAGTTGTTTGTATTTTTTGTCTAACTAATCTATTTATCTATCCGGCCATCTATTGAATGGCTGTCAACGTAATTGAATCTAACCTAGACATTTCCTGATCTCTGTAAAATATTGCTTGTTTTGCTCCCCAGTGACACGTTCACTTAGTTTGTTTGACCTTTGATGTGGATTGAAGTGAGGTGAGGTTCGCTTGGAGTTATATGTGAAACGTCTGAGAACCACGTAATCGCACCAGGATGCACATCAAACAAAGTAAACCGAGATCATTTGAAATAGTGGTCTCAGTTCGCTTGGAAGTGGACTTGGTACATTTGCCACCTTGCTCCGTTTCAGGTTTTTGCAATGTGAAACCACGTATTCCAGTTCCCGTGTAAACAAGCCACTCCAAACAGCAAATCGTAAAAGTGACGAACTTCAGCAAGCACCAAGGAAAGTATCTCACACATACGCAACACAGGCCTTGTCAAAAAACATACACAATACACATGCACACCATAATGTCACATTTATACGACAGCACATCACAAAAAACACATTTATTTATTTATTTATTGCATTTATATAGAGCTTTTTATACAAAAGTATTGCAAAGCACTGTACAGTACATAGCAGAAAAAAGAACAAACCACAATACATTTGTATAGCATGTCACACACGCAACTGCCACAGCCAGACCACTTAAATAACAGATTTAAATAATAGTATACACATAATAATACAAACGCAGCAATTTTAAAGTTACATTAAAACCCACTAATAAAAGTGCGTTTTAGTCTAGACTTGAAAACTGTAATGGTCCCAGCTTCCCTGAAAAAAGAAGGCAGAGCATTCCATAATTTCGGAGCTCTGCAAGAAAAAGCCCTACCGTGTTGCTTCTGTTGACCCTAGAATAACCAGCAGCCCTGCATCTTGTGATCTCCTGCAAATAACTAGGTGCTAATCCATTCAAGGCCTTGTAAATTAACAGCAAAATCTTAAAATCAATTCTATACTGCACAAGGAGACAGTGTAATGAGGCCTAAACAGGGGTAATATGCTCACTTTTCCTGGTTTTAGTCAGAATTCTAGAGGCGGTATTCTGAACAAGCTGCAAGCGGGATACCACACGTTTTGGGACACCAGAAAAAAGTGCATTACAATAGTCAATTCTAGATGAAACAAAGGCATGCATTAGTGTCTCGGCATCAGATGCACAAATAATTGGTCTAAGTTTGGCTATATTTCTCAAATGGTAAAAAGATACTTTAGTAACTTCCCTAATATGAGTCTCAAATGATAGATCAGGATTAAAGACGACCCCCAAACTCTTCATTTCTAGTTTAAGTTTTAATGAGACTGCAAGGGTCAAGCTCATGTAATCCCACATTTCCTTTTAGTTGTTTCTGTGACCCCACTAACATTAACCTCTGTTTTATCGGAATTCAACATTAGAAAATTCTGTGACATCCAATGCTTGATGTTTGTAAGGCGTTGCTAATAACAGCCAGGCAGAAGACATTCCTAGCTTTAGGGACAAATATAGCTGGGTATCGTCAGCATAGCAATGGAAGTTCACTCCGCGTCTGCGGATAATGTCACCTAATGGCAACATATATAATGAAAACAACAAGGGACCTCGAATTGAGCCCTGTGGAACACCACAGACAACTTCCGATAATGCTGATTTTACCTCCTCAATACTAGGGGCAGATTTACTAACTAATGCAACAGGGCTAGTCAATGAAATTACGCTAATTATACACGTGTGTGAGGTTTATTATTGCAGCATGTCCTTCTTTAAGCATTATAGCAAAACTATCACAAGGCAAAGAAAAGTCATTGGAACAATATGAAATGACAATTTAGTAATTATTTAGCACATGTACTGAGCCTGGCTTCTTTATAATTGTTCCAGATACACTCTCATTGTGCCAGGACAAAGCAATACAGACATTAATGTTGCATTAGTAAACCAATTCCTGTGTTGCATCTTTATAAAATGGGTACTTTAAATACTCTAACCTGATTGGTCAAAACAGGTAACATGGGGGTGTTGATATTACAGCATATCACCATGGGTCGGCACTTCTTTTCAAAAAAGGTGCAAACCACTGGTAGATATACATACACCACTAGAATTATGGGTTAAAAAACAGCAGACATATTGGAATAAACACAACTGACGAGATTTATGAAGATGTGACAACGTTAGAGATGTTACTTGGTCCAAAATAAACGTTGTGGCAACGTTGTTAAAACCACACTTAATAACGTTGTAGAAACGTTATGTATCAACGAGTACACAATGTAGTGGTAAGGTTGTGGTTTGGTTGTGAAAAATGCAAGCTGTGACAATGTTGTGACAACGTTACATAACTGTTACATAAACAGTTGTAGCAACACATCGGAACATGTAACTCAATAAAATAAAAAGGTCCTTAGGTAGCCTTTAAGTTTGGTGGATTATGGAGCCAGTAATGAAACTCCTGAACCAAGTCTTACTAATAGTGATGACAGTGATAATAATGACCATGACAGTTACAGTGTGGAATGGAGCTGGGATACAGTTGACCAGCATGTTACTCTGTCATGAGACACAGAAAATGAAATGGATTGTGCAGATGGTACAACTTTAACAGAGGGTTAGGCAACATGGGTAGAGAACCAAGTAAAGCATAAAGCAGTGGACAGTCTTCTGAAGCTTTTAAAGCAACACGGTCATTTTCAGATGCATCATTTACGATGTTCCTGTCAAGGCTATGGTTAAGGCAAGCAAGCTTTATTCAGGCTATAATGGCTGTGACAAGTGTGCTCAGAAAGGTGTCTGGATGGGCAGAATCACATATCAATACGTGAGTAATGTAGAACTGAGAACAGATAAATCATTTAGAATCCAGACCAAAGAAGAACACCACCATGGCGTGTCCCCATTCTGCAACCTAGAAATTGACATGATTACTAAATTTCCTATTGATTATATGCACCAAGTTTGTCTAGGGGTGATGAAAACATTAATTATAGCATGGATAAGAGGAAAAAAAGAGCTGAGAATGTCAGCCTGCAATGTTAATGAAGTGAGCAGAAAACTAGTTGAACTCCAGAGATCTGTGCCGAACAACTTTGCCTGCAAGCCAAGAAGTTTGGTAGAGGTAGATCACTGGAAGACAACTGAATACAGAGTTTCTCCTGTACAATGGAAAACCTGTACTGAAAGGCATACTGAAACCAGAATTGTATGATCATTTTATGACATTCAGCATTGCCATGTCAATTCTCGTCAGCCCCCGCCTCTCCGAGCTTCACAATGATTATGCACATCAGCTTTTATTGTATTTTGTTGAACAAGGGCATACCTTATATGGTCCTGAATTTCTCGTGTGCAACGTACACAGTTTAATCCATATTGCTGCAGAAGCAAAACAATGTGGATGTTTGGATAGGTGCAGGGCTTTTCCGTTTGAGAACTATATGCAGCATTTAAAGAGAATGGTTCGATCAGGAAACAACCTACTGTTTCAAATAGTGAAAAGATTAAGTGAATCAGTAAATATTGGAACCACCCTACAGCCGTGCCAATCCATTTCAATCAAGAAGCCAAATAATGCCTACATCATTGAAATTTGCAATAAAATGTTGCTGTGCAGAGTTTATGAGACAGCTGAGCACTTGTTTACACAACCTTGTGATTCACATTTAATTGGTGCATATAAATGCAATGGACTGAATGGACGCATTAAATTGATTTCAGGAAAATGACTTGATCAAAAGATAATGAAGATTGATCAGTGGTGTGGCAGAAAAACTATATTTGCTGCACAATGCTGCACCAATAATGCATTTATGCTAGACATAAAGAAGAAGATAACAACAGTGTTGAACTCAGACTGCACAAAGATAGGTTGATTCACACAGGAAATAAGAAGATGGAACAACAAGTGGAAAGCCTCCTGTTTAGACATTGTTATAAAATATGTCACCATGTGGAGTCTAAGACAAAAGTATTGAAATATTTCAATGATGAAGTATGAAAACTACTAACCTAACTTCATGTGGGGACAATAACTTAAATAAAATAAAAATAAAACTGAGATCAAACACTCAGGAAACAATATCCTGGATTCTGCTAATTTGATTGCATGTTGTTGACAAAGATTTTCAAATACAACTTGGAAAGTACAGCATCCACAGAATTACTTTGTAATATAACATTAAATGTACTCCATGTGGAATTAAGATGCAATTTGTATATAGACCATCTTTACCAGCAACAGTTTAGTCAATAAAGACTGGACCTAGTCAGCACAGGTTGCACTTATACTCATATACTTTACTGTTATGTGGCATGTTTGCCTAAATATCACATCAAGCTTTTGAATGAACTTTGCATGATCCCAATCAGTCAGTGCGTTTACATAAGCATAAGAATTCCATTATTTTTCAGAAAACTAAGTATTCGGAAAACTAATTCCGATATCAAAAGTCATTCCAAAAGTCAGTTTTCGGAAAACAGCCCCTAGAAATTTCCGATTCAATTTCGAAAACTAACCAAATGTATATCATGTAAACGCACTTTTCGGAAAACTTATTCTGATTGCGTACTGCACATGTGCAAACTTTGACCTTCATTCCTGCACATGGTTTTATAAAACAGAGAAAATAATAATAATCTGTAGTCAGTCTGCATGCATCCATTTGTCTAGTTAGGGATAAAGTAATACATTTGTTAAAGTCCGTATGTATTTGTTAATAGCCCATGCTGAAGCAGCACATGTTTTCCAGCTTTAAAATGATGTGATAATTTAAAATAATGTCTGCAAAGGAAACTGGTAATATAGAACAGGATGAGCTGTTGGAAAGGCTGACTGCACATTGTGAGGAATCTGAATAGAGGTATAGGATAGTAATCTTTGAATTTAAGATCTGACACTTTGATAAAGCACTATATTGGTTTGGTCTCCGTTCTATCGCAGAAATGTCCGGTCTTCAATTCATACTTAGGCTACTACAGTACTTTGCATGCGAAAATATCCTGCGTTAATCATATAAACACAGAAAAGTGATGTTTTAAGAAAATCAGTTTTCTGATTCAGTTTTCCGAAAACATTAGTTTTTGGAAAACACTTTGTCCATAAACGTACTGAATGATGATGTAACTGTTAGAACTTACTGATGGGTGATGCAGTATATAGCGATGCGTTTAGCATTGTCGCGGCCTTTGCAGGTTTTACTTCCTCACTCTCATCAAGTTCATCTAAGTTAATTTTAATAAAACAGAAACAAGAAATGTTATAGAAAAATACACCTTATGGCACACCTCCATATACTGCAACATACTTAGGGTCATATTCATATGGCCACTATTTTTTTTAAACTGTAAATTCCAATAAGAAGCAGAGCACCTGCTTACTGCTGCAATGTGAGCAATTCAGAAAAAAAGAAAGAGTGCAACGCTCATAGTATAAAGGTGTCAACCATACATATTTTTCTGAAAAACGTTTTCTTTTTTTATTTGGGATCACCAATTATTTCTACCCCCGATTTTATCCCAATTTGGAATATCCAATTGCGATACAACTTCCGTACAAGTTAGAAAAACTTTACTCTCTATATTTTAGCTGTTTTCGCCATGTTCAAATGACAAAACTAAATCAGTTAGAAGTACCATTCCACTTTAAAGAAGCTTTCTTAGATCAAATGTGAAAAAAAATACTGTATTTAAATACCTCTTATAAACAAAGAGAAATACGTTGTCAAACTAAGGTAAAATTTTTCATCTCCTTCTCCTTCTTCTGTACGGACTAAACAAATGTGTGCACTTTTAGAAAATTGGGCGTTGTTGTAAGTACCGCGCTTACATTATACAGTGGTTTTTCCTGCCATCACGTGAAAAACCACAGTTGACACCAGGGCTGTGTTCTATTCCAAAACCTCGCCCCTATGCCCTACTCCTTTCAAAGTTATCACTTCCACTTCATCATTTGTCAGCGCTAGATATGTGTACAGTGTGCCAGAAGAAGAAGAATGCTCAAGGGTTGGAACGGGCCTAAATGAAATAATCAGATATGTGTCACACCTGTTTAACCGTCAATTCTATAGGGTCGGATATGTGAGTGTTAACTGTAATTAAAAAGTCAACACTCACTAATTTTAGTTAGTTTTGTCTTGTGACTTGCAACTCACCTGGGGCTTGGTGATATTACAGTATATTGCACACCCTGTCGTGCCTTATTGCTTACGTATCTCATTCACAACAAGCTATTATTATTATTATCAATAACAGCTAGACTGCAGTTTGTAAATGTATAATTTGTAAATCTTTCATAATCATGATTGTCTCTGGTAGAAAGACACTGTGGTTAATAAGACATTATAAAAGGTGTGCCGCTGTAATATTTGCTTGCGCTTGAAACATCTTTAAACATCAAATGTCGCTCCCACATTTCCTCCAAAAGAACAGTGTTTTTCCGACAAATGCCTGGCGCTCTTTCGGCATGTTCTGTTTCTTCGGCAATGATTTGATGTTGTGAGCACCAAACAAATCAAAAGAACACAGACAACAGCAGAGCCACATCACGTGAAGTATTCTCCATGTTGGATATGATGGAAAAAGTTTTTCCAGAGAGAAGTTCCACACTAGCAATCAGCAAGAAAGCCAAGTGCGTTTGGAAAAGGGAAATGTGAAAGCAATAGAACTCTAGTCTGGATGAAGCTGCAAGTGAACCAAACAAGCACATTTTAATGCACTTTAAAAGAAACTCAAGTTTACTTGAATTTTTTCTGGTGTGAAACGAACTGAAGCAAACCTGAAGAAAAACATGTGTTTGTTTGTAAGTGAACGACAATTCGAAACACCTGCAAGTGAACTAGATGTGAACGTGCCCTAATTGGAAAATAACTGCAGGCTCCCCCTGGGCGAGTACCTCTAATGCCTGCTCTTGATTAGCAGCAAGTTGTGAAGTTAGCAGTGAATTTAACAATTTTCCCGATTTTTGCCTTCCTTTAAGGGTAATCACAACCCATCCTCATCCGTGGGAAAAGCGAGCGTTGTGCCAACAGAGTTCATGATGCAGTAATTCTTAAAATCTGTAAGTCATGCTTACAGCTCAGTGGATGTGCTGAGAACTGAACTCTATATAGTGGGCCAACAAACTAAGAGTGTTAAGCGATTGCAATATCACTGACAGATGCTAGTAGTTTGCCATGTTATTCATTTAGATAAAAACAATGGGCACTAATCTGTATGCATTTAAAACTAAGACATTTATAGTTACAAGTTTTCAAAACAGTGTAACTCCCTTAATTGATCGGCTGAAAGGTGAATATCTGCATATTTTTCTTTTTCATTTATATAAATTCTTAAAGCATTTGCAGTCAAAGATAATATTACCCGCATACCTCCCTAAATCAAGTAGAAGAATTCATAAGCAGTTGTTTGTCCAATTCTATTTTCTATAGTGATTCTTGTGAATTTGTGGCTATTATTTTTACGTGTCACCTTAAACTAACCTTTATGCAGCCTGTTTCTTGAGGCACGCCATGTCAATGTTTAAACAGCATTTAATGGTTTCTGCTTTTGTGGAAATATTTGCACTGGTTTTTGACAGCTATGGCAAACACATTTTAGCAACAAGACAAGTGGGATCTTTTTAACAATATAAAAACAGGAAGATCCTCATACAGTATTAACAGGGCAATAACCAAGGCTTTAATGAACCTTGACCTCTCATTAGTATAACCACATTCTCAAAATTCCTCCTCTGTGCTCAATTGGTGATGCCACAACGGTATGCAATAAGTTCACGTCATGTGTTACAGATAATAGAATACCAGTAAACAAAGTTAAAAAACACACACACACACACACACAAGAAAAAGAAATTCATTACAACGGATTACATTACAATAATGAGGTGTTATGTAAGCATGTTTTTTTTTTTTTTTTCGTGTGGTGGTATTTACTTCTGTTGTTTAGAACATTACAATAGTACTGTATTTTATGCCTGTGCTAAATCTACAGTACATACATCGGTTTGTTATAGTTATGCACTATATGTACTTAGAAAATAGGCCACAAATGGAGAAACTGAGAGGAAGGACTTGATAATTCATTTAACTTCTCAACCCATAAAGGTCCCTATTGAAAAGGATGGGGCTTGCGTTCCTTTTAATTCTAATAAGACCAGTCTGGTCTTACACACTGTGACATTTCACCTTTTAATCCCAGAGAACAAAAATTTACAAACTTAGCAGTGTTGCAACAGATAAGAAAAAAATCACATTTATGCAATACCAGTTCTGAAATACGAGCCTTTGAAAGACTTACTTAAAAAAAATAAAAGATAAAATAGCGAACTTGGTTCATATCTCATTTGAATGCCACAGTTCTAAAGAGCATTAATGCCTACTGAGTGCCCTTCAGCATAATGCCCAAGGTTCATTTGTTTTTGGAACCTGCATAGAATTTAAAATATTATTCACAGGGGAATCATGTTCAAATCACACTAGGCAGATTCTTTGAAACTGCTTCAGCGGGCAGCTTTAACACTATGTTAGTTTATGAACCACTCACTATGCCAGCATATAGTAAAGGTCTCCCGGCAAAAGGCAAAAGAATAGTCTCGTGGTGTAGTGTGCGAGGTATATTTGTATTTGGACTAGTTTAAGTTGTAATCATGTAATAGCTTATTTGAATTCAAATCATGTAGGACTCACCACTATTGAAATAAACAGACTAGACAACGCTTCTAGTGAATATAAAGGAACAAAACGAAAAGAAATAAAACCAAATGAAGGGAAAAATAATAAAGGTGCAACAACTAAAAGTAATACAGAAAGGAAGAATTAACTAAACTAAACAGTACAGAAAAGAAAGTTTAAACAATGACACCCCACTCCTGACAGTTGATCGATCCAAAACAATCTATGGGAGATTCCCGTAAAAGCTTATAACCTCACTCCTGGCAGTTTATTTAAGACAAAGGTTAGTCTTAACAGGGTATCGTTAGTAACACAAATGTTTACTTTAGTTAATATTTGATAATTAATCTCATGTATATGTTTTGGTTCAGAAGGCAATTCTCACCCTTGCATGATAAAGACGCTCTTTGCGTCCCGACAACCTATCGAGAATGATCTATTATCAAGACAGCTAAATTTGGATTCTAGCTTTAAACGCAGAATGATAATTACCTTGTAAAACCCACATCAATTTGTATAAATCACTATTCCACACAACCCTCTTCATGAGCCTCAATAATATGTAAACGGGTACACGTAATACAACCGAAACTGCAGTATTTATTTTGTAAAGTTTAAAGAGTAATAAGGCTTCAGTTGAGGCCCATGGAGGTAGTAAAACAAGAAAATAACTTATTTAGGCTCTTGGCAAAGAAGTCAACAACCTTTGGAAAAGTGAATACTAAACTGTATTATTTTTCCTAAAAACATGCGAGTGCACATTAGTGTGATCCGCCATAAAAGCAAACACCCTTCTATGACGATACCCTTTTTTTTCTACAAGAGTTGTGGCCAAGCATAGCTTCACAAAATGAGGTTCCTTGAGAGAATACATAAGAATGCCTCAAATACCATTTAAAATAAAGAGCATAATATTGATAGATCTGTTTCAAAATCTTTCCTGATATTGTCTTAAGGCTATCAGTGTCCTTTGTAATCAATATTCTCACAACTTATTTCATGAATGAGACTTTTTAGAAGCCATTGGACCTGAGGATGTTTATGCATTTTCACTGAGGTATTAAAACTATAGCAGTGTCTGACAGTTTACTTACATTGCATATTAATGGCAACTCTCAATTTTCACAACACTAATAGAGAAAGGAAGATAATGAAGTGCAGCATCTGCACATTTGACTGAGGGGTTTTTCTTTTAATAGATACAATTTAGTTTAAACAATTCCGTTTGAAAACAGAAATAAAAAGGAAATGTTAATGAAATATATGTGAATTATACACTTGAAAGAGTAAAAAAATCAACTTTGATTAATTATATACATTTCCTCCTTAATATGCACAACATTACTGTACTGCTTTGAGCTATTTACAATGACTGCCTCCAATGAAGATGGTGATAGTTAAAAGTAAAATCTGCGGCAGCTTGATTTTCTTTGGAAGTGTGTATTTATCTTTGTTTACCTCGTAAGCCATTTCATGCATTTATAACTCTGTGTAAAAAAAGTGCTTTTTACCTCGTGTTCTAAACTTACTTTTACTCAGCTACCACTTATACCCCTCTGTTCTTCTCTCTGCTAAATTTGAATTAGTGTCTTGGGTTAACTTTATCCCATTTATGATTTTATAAAGACTTCAATCCCTCCCCTCTTTCCCTTCTTTTTCTAGGCTGAAGAGATTTAATTATTTTAACTTGTCCTCATAGTTAATATCATTAAGTCCAGGATCAGCCTAGTTGCCCTTCTCTGTACCTTCTCGAGTGCAATTAAGTCTTTTTTATAGTGAGGTGACAAAAACTGCACACAGTATTCTAGGTGGGGTCTAACTAGAGCATTGTGTAATCTTAGCATAACCTCTCTAGACTTGTGTTCAGTAGCGGGGCAGTGGCCCTGAAAATGAAGGTTGGTGGGCCCCTCTCGACTCCCTGGACACACACTTGCTTGAATACTGTTGCCATCATATATGCTTAACGCTATAACTGTACAGGTCAAAAGTGCCTGAAAAAACCTATAGCCAACCTCCTGATTAAAAATAAAAAAAATTATTTAATTTATGTATTCACTCCCTCAGGAAATCAGTGGTTGAGGTGAAACTTTACATTAGTTGTATAATGTATTATCTGTAATTTATCATTAGATCTTTTTATAGTTTCCATAAGTTTACATATAATAGAAGTCAGGCTTATTGGTCTGTAGCATTAGACACTCTCACTGAGGGAGTGAGAGTGTCTAATGCTTCAGCGTATGATACTCCTTGAAGCATGGAGTTTGGTGCCGCCTCTTCGCTGCCACTTGATGTTGATGGTAAATATTCTTTGCTTATGTCTTCACTTACACACTCACTGACATCCGATTCAGTGGAAGAATTGTATGTATTTGAATTTAAATTGGAATCTGAATTCAGTATTATTACTAATACTTCTTTCTCACTGAGCGATTTTCGCCGGTTTACAAACACTGTTGACATTTTGTGAATGGGTTTATTATATGTAAATCAGTCAATATCTGGCAGAGGGTGCAAGAGACCAATAAAAGGTGTTACACAAACCTCCGTAATCATACAATAAAAACAAAACATGCAATTTATCAGTCGTACTTACAAAAATACATTACCAAAAAAACATAAGTGACAACGTAATCATGTGAAACAAACAAACAAACAAACCACCGTAGTGCAATCCAACTCATACACATAGTGAATCTCACTTCCCTACTTTAGAAGCCCAGCCACTGCTGACTTCGTCCTCTGTGAGTCAAGGGGGACCCCTGGCTAAATTGATCTATCAGTGTCAACTTCCCATTTCTCTCCTCTAGATCCCCCTTGGGAGAAGTATCAGTTGCTTCCCTGCCTTGGAGACCGATCGTTTCGGTCTCACCTCCGCGACGGCAGCTCTCCACGAGCCAAGAGGAATCTCCTTACTCTTCTCTAAGTTATAAGCACATATCTTCTATTATCAATTCCCAAGGCTCTTCCTCCACACAGCCCTCGATCCTGCCCAGTGAATGTATATTAAAGTGCTTTATGTACACGTGTGTTTGTGGAAGTCAGTACATACTAAACAGTGGGGTCACAACCAGTGGTAGGCTACATTGTAAATAAGATGGTGAAAACTGACAGGTTAACCACTTATTCATATTGTTGGATAAAAAAATAAATATGTGATATTAATTAAGTGGTTTTTCACAGCCTGAGCATTTGTGTACAGGCTTTCCTAGCCACATTGTTTGTTCAAAACTGGACATTTGGAATTTTGAGGGGGACAGGGTAGTTGCGCCTATGATTTGAAGTGCTGTCACTCATTTTATACTGGTGGATAGATGTATTGACCATTCTGAAGCAGGCGGAAAGCAAAATGGTGGAAGTTTAAATTAACAACCACTTTGGTCTTTGGAAAATAGACACAGATTACTAGATCAATATATATGCTGCCAAAAAAAAAAAAGTGTCGGAATAACTGATGAACCAAACCAGCGTAAAGATTACCGACGTGTTTTCTGCAGGTTTAGAAAATACTCAAATCTGTGGTAAAAACAAGAGGTGTGGAAAAATATGGGTTTATATTGCTATCCTCCAGCTCCTTTGAAAATACCCCCCATTAAGTAATTCAAGACCAAAACAAAAAAATTGTGTTTTATCGTAAAACAAGCAAACTGCTCTTATCAAAGGGGTTTACAAACAGTAATTAAACAAATTTACCTTATGGGAATTTCTTCTTTCTTCTGCGCTGAGATTTATGTTTTATGTCACATTTAATGCCCTTGTGGATCTCTCATGAGAGAAGAGAGAGACGCCATGAACTCCTGTTTTTCACCATATTGAATTTAACACACTAGAAGTTCATTAAATATGCTCATGCCCCCTGTCCTTCAATTTAGACCCTGGTGGTTCCATGAGGTTTGTACTTTATATGCTTCAGGAGCCAATGTTTGTTTTGCCTGCTGGGGGCTGAGGCAGCTATCATCTGGCATGAGCATCTGGCTCTTGCTTACTCTGTGTCCTGTCTCACAAAGGCAGATTAGGACAAAAGCATCATCTTCACAAATACCAGATATCCTACTGAGGAAACTCAGTCATTATGCTATATTTTTTAATTGTTGTTGTTTTTATAGTCTTAATCTGTAGAATATATAAAAAATGTGGGTGTTGGCTTGAAACAAATGTTTATTTCTAAGCTCAGCTTCTTCCAATGTTGGTATTGTGCGCCTGTATCAGAGTGGGGTGTTCTGACTGACTGAAATGCCTGTCTAAAGTTTTCTCTAAAGTGGAGCTGACAGCTACACCTGTGCCATAACTGTTACCTGATAGTACACATACAGTATGTAGGGGCATTAGTTGTGCAACTTACACACCAATATGGAGGACAGTAATCACATACGAATAAACATACAGAGGAACATAATACAGTAGTTATGGTATTGAAAGGCCTGGGGCCGTATTCTTGAAAGTCTTCTTAGGACAAAACTTAAGACAGTATCATAAGTTGTCTTAAGAAAAAATCTTGAGTAATATAGGCCTAACGCTGGTAAACTGCATTTAAAATACTTGTATTGTGATTTAGCTAAGCACATCACTTTACATTTTAATTAATGTATATATTTATTTATTTATACCCATATACATACTCATAGATTGTTACTAAAATAAATCAATAAACCACACAAATCAATCCTCGTTTGAATAAATATTAACATGAATGCAGGTTTCTGTTAGTTTCATCTGAGCAATTTATTTTGATCTTCTGATACGGGCAAATCTAAACAGAAATAAAACAATAATAAAATGACTGTATCAATAATTAACTAAATGGGGACGCTGTGATTCGTGTTCTTGTAACTCTACTTAATAGAAATGCAGCTGTAAAAAAAGTATCTTAGCCCAACTCCCAGCAGCAGCATGGAGCTCTATTTTTTAAGTGACTGAAAATTGTTCTTATATCTGGGGAATTCGCTTGCTGATCTGTCCTTAGGACTATGGCTTCTGAAAACGGAGATAACACCGGTGACTAGATTGTAGTCCGGCGAATAGATAATGGTCTTCTTAACTTTATAGGGTCTGCCCAATATTAAATATCCCCCCGGCGATCTGGCCCTTTAACTCTTTTTACTCAGGCACTCTGAGAGACAGCTCTGTGATACATTGTTGGAAAAAGGAGAGTAAGAGCTTTAAAACAAGGTCCTATTTGTGTATTTCCGGTAGAGGACCATGTTAGGAGATAGCCGTGAATGCAAATGTTTTGCAATGTTACTGCTGCGCTGTAAGATAGACCTACTTTAGCCCAGTAAACAAACATTTTCACACAAAATGGCGACATTGAAGGCACAAGGACCTATTTTTGAATAAATATATATTCGTTTTTCGTGTTTGTTGATCAGATGCACGAGACAAGAGCTGTTAGGGTTATGTTACCATGGTCACCAGCGTGCTGGCCAATCAAGCCACAGTGAACACCCCCATCTTGTGTCACATGATCAGGGTCCCTGGGATGAATAATTTGAATGTGTTGTTCTCTTTCTTTTTGTTTTCTTTGCACATTTTCAATTAATCTTTTTTTTGGTTTGCTTTTGGTCCCTTTTGTATATATGGCCATAATTCCTTTATTAATTATCCAATTTGTTAAAAAAAAAATGTTTCCATGTTCCCTACATGTTGAAGTTTCATTGTACTCTGTCCGATTTGAGCTGGTCATGCTAAAATATTTTTTACAAACAATAAACAATGTTTTTTCTGTTTTTTTTAATCTGTTTTGAACAGGGTGAGTTTCATAGTATTTTTTTTTTATGAAAGCCTAGTGTGTGCACATTCATTTCATGTATGACATGTACCTGTAACCTTTATAATTAAAGAGTTATAGCCAATTCCTAAGGATCTTTTTTTAAGAATAGCAGTTCTTAACTTTCCAAAATCCAAAATGAAGAAAAAAGTTTGATTTTAGAAGATTCTTAAGAACATTTCAAGAATATGGCCCCTGGAAATTACATAACCCCACTAAATGGTAGCTTTCGATTGCTACAGTATTTAGCTTATACCTGTAAATGGAGAAGAGTGTGCAAATAAGCTCTTTGTAACAGATCAATCAGTTCGAGTGAGATCATTTATATATTTCATTTTAATTATTTATATAATGTACAAGCTTCCACAATCAAATAATCAGTAATTCTTAGATCTGACATTTTATCTATTAAGGTCAGAAAAGTGGGTCATTTTTTATCTCAGATTGCAATATAAAAATATGATATCACAAAATGGCTGTGCTCTTAAAAATCTAATTCTCAATAGGTGCATATGTGCTAAAACATATAATAGACAAGTCTCAATGGACATACACATTAATGGAGTTTTAGAATTTTGTTCACAAAGCCAATTTTGTTCTTTTTCACTTGCAAATTATACTGTATTTGCTCAACTGCAAACTACTCATATTAGTCTGAAACTGAAACATGTAACTTGTGATGTTATTCTTTTACCACCAAACACATTACTAAAATGTGACAACTTTAGCAATACAGCTGTAATAACAGTACTTCTGAACCATTAGTAAGTGAATTAGACTTTGAACCAAAATGTTAACTACAGCCAACATTTTTTATTACATATTAAGCAAAATGTCAGGAAAATCAAGACATATAGGGCAGGATTTTCAAAAATTCCTTATCCAACTGAGGTATCTTCTTCATCTGCTGGTATATATTAATGTAACGCAAAGAGATCATTTAAACACATTGGGCAGGACTTTCAAAAAACAGTGTTATTGTATCAAACTCGTGGTACAGTAATGAAAGCTTTAGTAGCAAGTGTTTTTCAAACAACATTTGTTAATTAAATCAATCCGTTAATGCTTTGAAATTGAGTTGATGAGGTTGTTAATTGTTAAAAAGCTTAATTGTCGCAGGTCACCTACATCACTTCTTGTCTCAACGACTAGATTCGGTGAATTCGTTAATCAAAATGCATGTTAACGAGATCAAGAAAAATTAATGGAAGCATAATTTGCTGTTATGGAAACTACTAGCGCACAGGGAAGTGGCTCTCCCACCAGCGAGCAGCAGCCAAATGGAAATAAAAAATAATGGGAATATCTATGTTATGTATAATTTGTAAACGTCATTTAAAATGGTAAATTTTGTCATGCAGAATGTACATTTATTTAGAACATTTCACATATAAAATGCTGATTTACGATTTTCTGACGTGTGGGTAAAAATCAGATGGCACAGATTTTAAAAAAATAATAATAATAATTAAACCCCACTAGTCATTTACCGTCTTTCGGAGGGATATTTTGCCTCAGCTTACTATATACAACTCTTTAATGTGCACTTTGCAATCTTTTTTTGGTTAAAAAGAAAAAACAATACCGTAAGCCATCTATGTATTTTGGTTGGAATTTATTTTCTTATGTTGGCATCTGCTTTTGTCTGTATTTTAGTATGTACGATTGTAGGCTATAAATAAAAATGTTTGAAGTGCCATTTGTGTTTGTAGTTGTTAGTTATTGTTATACATGTATACCATATATGTAGCACTTCATTATTAAGCTTTTTAAATTACGATAGAACTCCCTAACAAAATACACAATTTGTTTATAATTAATTGTTCAGTGAATCTTCTAATCATGCATTTTCTCTGGTACTCTTTGCTTGCCTCCGCGATAAATAAACTCAACATGATTAGAAGTAGCCACCGAACACTTACAGTATTATAAGAACATTTTATGTGCATACAAACTTGTGAAGGTGAAAGTGTACATTGTACATAAAGTGGTGTGGGGGTCCGGGTTAGGCTCCTACAGAAAACAGTGAGTGGACGCTATAGGGTTACGCAATGTGGACCAACGGTGCTCGTTTTCCTTTGCGCAAGGGGTCTGGGACGTATAAGCAGGGCCGGCCTTAGAGCAAGGCGACGGCCTAGGGCCCCACACCTAAGGGGGCCCTGCGTGCGTCACAAATTGTATGACATCCTCAGAGTCGAAACAGTCTCGTGAGTATTATGCCGGGCCATTTTAAAAGGAAAATAAAAAATATAAAGAAATTCAAGTCAAGCGGCAACAAGGAGCTCTGCTGCCGTATCTAGACAAACCGCCAAATAAAAATCTGCTTCGGGAAGCAAATGAATCAGATTCAGACTCTTCACAATAATCATCTCCAAAATATTGATTTCTACTTACCAATGTAACATTACCACAGTTGCACTTTCTGACTGACAAAGTGGACGTATTTCCTCATGTGAGTGACCTCGATCATAAGAAATTTATTTTTTTAAAATGCAACATCTAAGGGTTAGCTATCTGATAGGCTAATCAATAGCCTGTTCCTCTCTACATTCCACCGAAGAAAACCAAGACATGGCACAGGACAGTGCAGCATCGTCTTTTAAAGTTTTACTGGAGGCTTTTCTAAAAGTGAGTAGGCTACTATTAATCGATAATGAAATCGAGATTGTGTGTATTAAAGTAAGACGGACCACCACACCAACGGTCTGAATAGGTATCTGCGACAAATTAAATGTTTGGAAGTACACTTGTAAATGCAGCGTGGTATAAAATAAAACTGCTTCTTGGCTAGAATATTCAGAAAAAAAACATTTTTGTTGGGCATATTGTTTTAGTGTAATTTACACAGCAAAAATTAAAGAGCACTCAAAACTGCAGCTGAATATGCAGTATCCAAATGTGAAATGTTACACATGGATTTGAAAAGTAGATCGGTCAAATATAATTTTAGATTATGTTTTTAGTTTGCAAACAGTTTTTATTTTGCTTAAGTGACAGCACACACGCAGTATGCCTTGCCTACTTGATTACTGAAGGTGAGCACTAGCCTACCGTTTTATTGATATGATGTGTGATATGATTTTTTTTTTTAATTGAGATATTTTTTTGGAGGGGGGGATTGGGTCATCTCCGCCTATATGGCCCCTGCCTAGGGTCCCACACAGACTAAGGCCGGCCCTGCCTATAAGGCCCCCTGTGGGCTCCAGGGGTAAAGCCCCTGGGTTTTTTTCACATTTACAGTGTCAGTGCAGTCAATTTTACACCTAAAAAGATGACGATATTATAATTGGGGAGCCTAGGTCCATGAAAAATCATACTGTTAGATGGATGGGAAAATGTAAATTTGCATGTAAAGAATTCTATTATGTGATCAGTATAATAATTTGAATTTATATTAGAACATGCTAAACTGTAAAATGCTGCCAATCTCACTCTTGGGTAGATTGTCTATGGAAGGTTCCCAGCCCAGAATAAAGAAAAGGAGACTTTCACTCTCTAAACTAGGAGGGCTATTCTTGCCTGTTCTTGAGAAATATTATTTGGCTGCAAGGCTATATTCGGTGCAATACTGGATTTTCAAAAATGTTTATGCCAGTTGTACCCACATGAAACCATTTGGAAAACAATCTGACTATTCACATCTCCTAAATGGTCCCAAAGGAAAGTGTGAAACATTTTAAATAAAAAAAAAAATATATATATTAAAAAAAAAATTGTTAGGATTAGACCATGATTATTTAAAACCGGAGAACAAAGATATATTATACACAAAAAGAGAGACAAATAACAAGGCCTTGACGTCACATATTCACTGTAAGGAAGAATATCCTTCCTGCTTTCGATCATCGTGTATTATTTATTATTATTAATAATAATAATAATAATAATAATAACATAACATTATGTTAACAGGAACATTAAAGGATGAAGTATTGGGGAGAAATGAAATAGGCTACTATACAAGATAAATAATGAAGATGGGGTGTGAAAAATGCTGTTTCACCAAAAATAGTGGGTGGACTGAGTCCAACCTTCCAAAAAAGTAAGTGAACTGCGTCCTCCCCCCGGTCTAACACTGGTGGGGGGGGGGGGGGTCTGACAACATTAAATATGTTTAGGCAAATTCCATGTCAATGATCTCGATCACATTCCTAGTGCATCACTGTGTGTCCTTGTACGCCTGTTCTTCGTTCTTGTGTGGATAAGACACAGGTGTTAAAAGCCAAGGACGCACTGCAAATCCTCAATCACCTAAGGAAACTTTATTGTAATATCTAATATGCCATTTTCTATAACAAGATTTCAGTTGTATAATTCAAATAAAATCTACAGTCGAGGTCAGTTGTCATATAATGTATGTATGCAGAATACAAATAGGCTACAGTTGCATTGGTAATTTCTTGGCAGTAACATTACACGTCATTTAAATAACGGTATATCATTTTAGCAATACAACAAACGTTCCGTAAGGTTATAAATGGTTAAAACAAGTGAATAAATCCCCTTCATAACCACAAGTACAGAAAAGGCTAACATATTTTCAAAACTACAAATATTGAATTATCTAGGTTGTCTGTAAGAAATTAACTCTGGTCCTCTGTATTGTCAGCCGCGGTCTGTTAAATTTCTGTTTCAAGGTGAGTTATAATACTGTTTCGTTAAAACCGTCCTTTTCCAAGTGCAAATTAACTCCTGATAAATTATGACAGTTAACACAGATTTGCTTTTAAATTCCCACACAACCAAAAGAAATAGTCGCAAGAAGCACAGTTCGTTAAGATATTAACATTATTTCGTAAATCAACATAATTTCAGAAATCACATTAGGACGATTATTTAATAATGAAATTGGCATAACGACCGCTTGAAAATGCCAAAATCAATGTTACATACCAATTTCTTCATTAACATTGGAGTTATAATTTAAGACCTTTTGAAAATCCTGCCCATAAGATAGTGGTGCATACCCAAGCACCTCAAATCTATTTCATATATTTACAAGTGTGCCGCCAAATGCCCATAAAGTCAATTTTCTCTGGTGTCTTTAATGTAATAGAAATGGTATTCACTCCCTGCTGTGTGTTACCCTTTGTATGTAGGTGGTAATGGAGTTACAGGTGTAAAATAAATTGCATTCCATTTCATTGCATCACCTGAAATTGCTTTGATACTGAAATCCTATCTACTTGATAACTTGTATCATTAACAGCTCAGTTCACATAGTAATGCCACAAAGGTGTTGTGATTACTGGGGCTTTACAAAGGTAATAACACCAGGCTTAAAAATACCCTTTTGTTAAATAAAGAAGCTATTGAAAAAGTTTCTGCTATAATACAAAGTACAAGGAGTTTTAAAATATGGCTGGGGTCCAGATCTTCATAACTTTTCAAGCTGCAGTGTTCCACATTTAAGTTCAGTCATACACTGAAATCTGATTCTGGGATAAATGTGTATTACATGTATCTATAGTTTTGCATCTGGTGCCCTCTACTTCCTCAGAAAACAGGCATTGTTGGCTTGCCAGTTTATTTAAATGACCAAAGGTAGTTTTAGCTGCATGCACCCAATCTTTGTTATTTTGTGAAGTAACAACCACCCTCCTGCTACTACCTACAAATACACTTCTTAAACATGAAAAATCAGTGTGAAAGGTTTTTAAAAAGTAGTCAAAGAAATTGATAAATATAAAAATATGTTATGACAAATATGTTATGACAAATGTATGACATATGGGCCCAACGGTTGGTCTTTGCTTCAGGAATTGTTATTTTATGGAAAATAAAAATTTCTTAAGTCACTACTTTTGACATGCTGTCAAGCTGGGAGCCTTTGTTTAGTCACTAGATTGACCTGGACTAAGAGGCTCGTCACAGCAGGTCCTTGGGTTCTGTGAGAACACCTCTGCCAGCTTGCCACAGCAATATTGGATAAGAACACATGAGTCCAGTACTGCTCTATGATGTCACCATGCCTTCTAGCTGCTGTGCAAAGCACTGTCAAAAAATTATATTGAAGCTGCATTCCAAAGTATACATTAAACAAGACACATGCAAATTAAACTTAAAGGTGCAATCATAAATAATGTAATCATAAAAGATGAAGCAGCAGGGTAAATGCCCAATGAAAATGCATTCAGTTGTGTTTATGTTCATGAATTCTGCACCACCCTACATTTTTCAGCCTTTCTTAATCATTTTAATTAACCAATGTAATTAAATATTTTAAATTCTACCTTAAAAGACATTTTTCAATTATGTGACACTGTATATTTCCGTAACTTAGTTTAACAGAGTTCAGTGCATTTGTCTTGTTATGTACTAAATTAAAAATGTAAAATATACTTAAATGTATTATTCGGTATATTACTTGGATAATAATTAACTGGAATTACATATTCATGGGGCTTGAAGTTTTCAGTTTTAACAGCTAATAACCGGAAAAAAAAAAAAAAAAAAAAATCTCAGAAGACCTATTAGAAAATTCATTTTTAATTTTTTTAAACTGATAAACCTGGGTTTTTGGCAATATTTTAAACAAATATTAAATCATTAATTATTCTCTTTCTACATAAAGAAAACATCTTTCAAGGCGGGCAGTGTGCAAAGACATTGCTACTGACCAATCATCCATTTTTGTGGACCTATGTAATACAATACACTAGTTAGAGTGACTTGTGACTGGGATGGACTGAAAAAAGCAAAACTACAGTGCGATAGATACGTGGACAGAAATGGGCATAACCTCTGACAATTCTCGGATTTAAAATGCATTCAGAGTTCTACATTGCCTGAATCCTAAATGTGGACATCCTCACTTCAACACAGCAAGTTAACCTTAGTATATGAATTAGTGTAATTCAAGCCCTACATGTTAATTATTAATCTAGCGACCGACCTGCTTGGATTGTGTTTAGCTGTTTGCAGTAGACAGGAAGAAAATAGCGATTTTGGTAAGTACAATTGAATCCTTGTTGCTGATGTAACTACATTAGTTGGCTGAAGGAATTAATTTTCTAAAGTATTCAGAGCTGTGGTTGATTGAAGTGAATTTAGATAGCATGGAAACTGGACCAGCTCTAAACCTGTAGCACAGTTTAAATTGGCAATCAGTGTCTTCAAACGCCAGCCATTCTAAGTGCCAGCCATCTACGGGCCACACGACCAAGAGTAGTCTGAGCTGTGGCAGTCTAAGGGCCACACGACAAAGGGCAGTCTGAGCTGTGGCAATTTAAGGACCACACGACCAAGGGCAGTCTGAGCTGTGGCAGTTTAAGGACCACATGACCAAGGGCAGTCTGAGCTGTGGCAGTCTAAGGGCCACACGTCCAAGAGCAGTCTGAGCTGTGGCAGTCCGAGTGAGGACAGGTAGAGTGAGGACCTTTACTTTTCCAAATCTCTACCATTACCTACTAGAGGCCTCATTCCAACTCTTAATATTAGCTATATTTAAGTAACATTATTAAGATGGTGGATTAATTAGGTGCTCGACTGTTGTGAGTGTGGTTAAATTGAATAGAGGTTGATTTGCAATTTGATTGATTTCCACACAGCTTTTTGTAGTTGTGTGATCCCATTGAAGTGCATTGAAATTATTGTATTGCTTAAGTATTGTCTTTAGCGCAGTTTAACAGCTGTTAACCAGTTCCCTTGCAAAGTGAGGGTGCGAGGAGAGGCTGTTGAAGAAAATCCAAACCTAGCAGACCTCTGGAAGACGCCAACCACTAGACAGGTCTATACCCTCCCCCCACCGCTCCTGCTCCCACTACTACTACTACTGTACCTATCTGTCTCCCCTGTCCTGCTATGACTGTCTCTTACATCCCTGTTATTCTGTCCTCTCGCTCCAGTCCTCTGTCATCTCTCTGCTGCTGCTCTCCTGTTTGTCACTAACTCGCTAAACTCTGCCCATGCTGCCTCTCTCTCCTCTGTCCTAATTCTCCTCGATCTCTCCTGCCTTTGACACTTTTGATCACTATTCTCCTATCCTCTCTTGCTGACCTGGGAATCTCCGGCACTGCTCTGGCCTGTTTCTCCTCCTACTTCTCTGACCGCATCTACCAGGTAACCTGGCGTGGCTAAACTTCCACACCTCGCCCTGTTCTCGCCCTCTCTCGACAGGAGTCCCCCAAGGATCAGTCTTGGGTCCTCTCCTGTTCTCTCTCTACATCCGCTCCCTGGCCCCCTCATCACATCCTATAGTTTCTCATACCATTTCTATGCTGATGATGCTCAGATCTTCCTCTCCTTCCCCCCCCCGACCCCACCATCCTCTCCCGTATCTCTACCTGTCTGTCTGCTATCTCCTCCTGGATGCACTTGCATCACCTCAAACAACTTCTCTAAATCTGACCTCCTTTTCTTCCCCTCCTTATCTTCCTCCTCCTCTGATCTCTCTATCTCCATTCCTCCTCTGCCAAGAACCTCAGAGTAACCCTGGACACCTGCCTCTCCTACTCCCAGCACATCTCCACTCTAGCACACACCTGCCGTTTCTTCCTGAGCAACATACGAAGAATCCGACCCTTCCTCACCAACTACTCCACGCAACTCCTCGTCCAGGCCCTGGTACTCTCCCGTCTAGACTACTGCAACTCCCTCCTGGCCGACCCCCCTGCGTCCGCCACCCGTCCACTTCAGCGCTCATCCAGAACTCCACTGCTCACCTGGTGTTCTCTCTGCCTCGCTTCTCCCATGTTACTCCACTGCCTCACTCACTCCACTGGCTCCCAATCACTGCTCGCATCCAGTTCAAGGCTCTTGTACTCGCCTACCGATGCCTTGACCAGACTGCACCCAGCTACCTCCAGACCCTCATCTCCGTACACCCCCACCCTAGAAGACTGGCTGTACCTCGTCTATTCTCCCCTGCCTCCAGAACCTTCTCCCGCTCCTTCTCCACCCTCGCCCCACAGTGCCTCCTCAAGACACACCTCTTCAGACAACACCTGTAAAACTCAACTCTCCTTCTGGACAATATAGCACTCTGCCTTTAATGCACTTTAACTTGCACTTATCTGCTCCCTATTTTACTGTATTTAATCCTGCACTTAACCCAATCTGTAGTACTTTGTATTTCACTTGCACTCGTATCTAACCCTGACGTATCTATCAACACTTATCTGCTCTCGAACTGCCCCGATATCAAATCGTACTGTGTTTTGTATTTGCTCTTATTAGGACTGAAGTCACAGTATTTTGTATCTTGCTCTTAATTGTACTGTAATTCTTGATATGTATTTTTGTATACAACTGTAAGTCACCCTGGGTAAGAGCGTCTGCTAAGAAATAAATAAATAAATCATAATAATAATAATAATAATAATAATAATAATAATAATAATAATAATAATAATAATATATTTTATTCTATTAATTCCTTTTAAAGTAAAAAAATAAAAATTCATAATCATGCCTGGTGTGCACTCCCATTAGCTAAAAAGGCCTCAAATGTGCAGTCTGAAAAAAAAAACATACTATCGCAAACATGTATTTTAATTTAAAAGCCCAATATCCAGTACCGTGTTTGTAAAAATACAGACTTGCACGATCTTTGCCATTTCACCTGGAAAGTGACATTTTCTCCACCACTTCAATGCTTTTTTTTCAGTCATCCTGTCATCCAACCAGCGTAACATGATTTGACTACCAAAACAATGCTGAGGAGAACTGACCTGGGGACAGGAACATACTTCCTGAGAGTAAGGCTAGGATTCTATGATCTTTCTTTTACCTATCTTGTTAATTTCGTTAAGTTTAGGATTGAGGTTAATAAAATTAAGAAATACTGATTACTGGCTCCAAAAAGTAATCTGTCACATATTTCTGATTACTTTTAAATGTTATAATACTTTTGCCAATTATAATAATAAAACATTTATCATAGATAATACAAATAGCATGAACCATTTTGCAGTTGAGTTTTACAAAGAGTTTACTGGCCAGTATCTATCTTAAATACATCAGACATACAAGATTTCCAACAAAAAGTAATCTTTCGTCGCAATTATATTTTTAGTAATACCTTACTATAATACATTACTCAAAAAGTAATCTGATTACAACTATTTTGGTACTATGAATTGCAGCTGTTTTCTGTAAGACAAGATACTGTGTATACTGCATTTATGGTACAGAGTTACGTGTCATAAGTGGCTGTTAAACCACACTGTAGTCATTAAATATGGACAACAACAATTAAAGATATGAGCCCTTCTAAAAACGTGCACTTATTACACTAACATTTTTCTGGTTGATGCTTCAAACCTCAAATCATAGCAGTTTGATTGAAATTGCTCAGGAAACATATTCCCTATCCATAACCTCCTTTTAAATACACAGCTTGGGGACGTAATTAGTATTAATAAGACAACTGTATCTATTTATTGCTATAAAGTATTGTTTTTAAGGAATAGTTGTAAAATTACAATATACTTTTTACACTTGAGCAGTAGTTTCATTTTTCATCTTTGCATCAGGATATGGTTATCACTGTAAACCACGGCTTATGCATTCAGACACAAGCAGACATTAATACAGGGCAGAGAACAAAACAAATCCATAGTGTAATACTGTCTGCATTATTATCACATTTCTATTAGCTGAGCAATGTAACTGAAAAAGGGTGTCATCAGAATCAATTAAAGCAATAATTAGTAGTTTCTGGGTTTAATTACATGTAAAAGTTGCCCAGTTCAGCTCCTGAGCCTTGTGTTAATGGGCAGCACATTTTGTGTACACATAGTAATTATAGGTAATCTGTTGTAGGTATGTGTAAGTTAAATACTGAAGAAATGCCAACTGGTTCATTCACAGTATGTTCATCTCAGTTACTGTACAAAGACTACCTCATGTGGAGTCACAAGTCAGTTTCTCAAACGGGTGGTTGATGCATCCACCAAGTTTGAAGTCAATAACAATCCCCCAAGATATAAGCAATTAATTTTGTGGCATGTGGAGAATTACATACAGTACATGTCCCTAGCTACAGTGCTCTGCTATTTTTGATGAGATGCTAATCAAAATCTACTCAGCAGGATTATTGCAAATGAAGCCTTCTGGGGAATATACGTGTATTATCTTTATTAATGTCATGTTTTTTGATTGTGCATTATATTATTATGTGAATAATGTAATTTTAGCAATTTATTTTAAATTCCAAAAGTAATAATAATTTGCAGTAGTCGTGAAGTGCATGGATCACAAAGTTGACATTTAATGTTATAATATGTACTGCATTCTAAGAAATTACCTACAAATGTGTATGTATAACATATACTATTGCATGGTGGTCCTGAAGTGCAAAACACTTATAAAATTTTAAAAAAACACATTGAACAAAATAAAAAAATAAAAAACACACACATACAAATTATTAAAGAAACACATACAAAATAAAAAAAATAAAATAAATAAAACATTGAATTTAAAAAAAAAACACATACAAATTATTAAAAAAACACATACGAAATAAAAAAAACCAAACACATTGAACAAAAAAAACACATACAAATTATTAAAACACATACAAATTATTAAAAAACACATACAAAATAAAATAAAAACACACTGAACACATTAAAGAAAAAAAAAACACACACACACACATACAGTGCCGTGAAAAAGTATTTGCCCCCTGTCTGATCTTCTGCATTTTTGCACATTTTTCACATTTATTTGGTGAATTTTTTTTGTAGGTTGTAGTAGTATATAGAGGGAGTCTGAGAGAAAAAAAATGACACCAAAACAAACAAAATGATACTCAAGTAAAAATCTAAATGGCAAATGTGAATTTAATTTCTCTTGGATTATTTGATTTTAGCTTCTTCAATGTACTTCCCTTTCCCCTTTATTCATCTTCATAGTGAAACAGGCAGCTCACAGTACTCCACATCTTATCATTTTGTTTTTATAATTGGGAGTGATCTGTCGAAACCATTATAATTTTAATGAACCAGATCTGTCCATTGAAGCTGCTCTACATATCCCTCTCTACTGTGAACTCATTTTGTTCTTAAGCAAGGGTACAACTGAACAAAAAATATTTGTGCAGAACTGAAGATTTCATGTTTTCTATAGAAAGTGAATAGTGCATAGCTCTATTACTTCAATATATATATATTATGCTTTTGCGGGATAAATATTAAATGTTTATTGAAGTCAACATTGTGTACCAAGAAGCAGATGACTAATAAGAAGCAAATCATTTTAACAGCAGAGAGGAGGAGTCGTTACAGAAGTGTGGGGTCACAAGTCTCACTTTTACCTACACAGTGAAATCCATTGACTTTGTGCTCACTTGTAATGATAAACAAAAAGTCAGTGTCCAGGAGATACCTTAAAAATGTTAAAGTTAGGAAGTCCTTTTATTTCATAGCCTGTGATTTAAGCATGTTTTGCTTATGAGTTGTGTTCACACAAATTGACGCCCAAGGACTCCAGGAATAAAAATAAAAAGTAATATAAAACACCTTTCACTTCTGAGAGGGTTTGTCTTGAATGATACTACAGGCCTAATATGCAGCCAAAAAACATAAACTATAGGGCTTTGTACTCTTGTTCCCCCTGTTTCTTCTACTGCATGTGCCCCTCAGTTTTCATCGACGGAACAATAATATTATTAATGGTGCTGCCTATCTGTACATCTAATGTCAGGAGATTTATAGTCCTTTAAACACAGACAGATAAAGAATAACAAAATATATGTGACATCGAATGAACAGTCAGTTTTGAGTTGTAAATGCATTTTAGACAAGCAAATGAAGTGTCAATCCTTGCTAATGCAACTTGTCAGAATATATGGAACATTTATAATAGATCTGAACATTTACTATTAAGTACGCTTAACAGTGCTGTTACTTGAAAACACATTTGCTTCAAGGTCACAACAGAAGTTTATTTGGACTAGTGTGGTAATTGTAATGCAATAAAAATGCTTATTTGTTTCACAAACAATATGTATGACAGTTTCCTGGGGATTTGCATAATTGTCATTAAATCAGTAAGACTTATGTACTCATGTTTCAAAGGTTAATCAACTTAAATAAGCTGTTTGTGTTTTCACCCGAGGATAACTTGAGCTTCAGTAGGTATGACCATAACACCATGAACAGTGAAATAAGTGTTAAGGCATTCGCCAGGTAGACCTTTAACATGTTCTTTAATAAACTGCGACAGCTGTTCCAATGCATTTTGTCACGGCGGCTGCCCCCCCTCCCCGCACTGCTCCATTAAAGCAGGTGCCCCAATTTAACTTCAGGTTTGATTTGAATATTAGTCAAGTTGCTGCTCAGGTGATAACATTGTTTGTTGTTGTTGGTTTGGGAATCATGGCTTCTAATGGTGCCAGATGAAGATTTTGGACTGAAGTACTAGATATATAGCTTGTTGCAACCTCTTCTGCTGTTTCCAGATTGTGGACACTTTATCAAACCATAGATTTGTATACTAGGCATCCTGTCCAAGGTTGTGGGAGGTCAACCATACCATGCAATGGCCTATATCTAGACAATGTGGAATTGCCAGTCCATTGCATATGGGCTAAATATCCATTTCAGGACAAAAGCTGTGAGAAAAAGATTGCACGAGTCTGGTTTCAGATCAAGAGTCCAGCTACAGCTCCTCATTTGAACCCACAACATCGAACAGACCACTAATCAATGTCTTGATCACTACAGCTGACAGTTCAGTCATGTTTTTGTTCACTGATGAATGAAGCTTGAATCTAATGATCAATGTGTTCGAGTATAGACAGAGCCCGAGGAGAAGGATTTGCTCAATTCAAATCATTTAACATGAACATTTTGGAGGTGACTCACTTATGGTAAGGGCATTGGATGTTGCACAGTACTTATTGTGCTTCCAAGGGGTGGATTTACAGCTCTGCGGTACATGCTGTAGACCTGTTGGACCCTGTAGTAAGACCATTTACTGGTACAATTAGCCCTGAGTTTGTACTGATGCAGTTTGTTATTTTCTTTTATCTCACCTGATGACTTGTATGTTAATTCCACAAGGTTGATGTAGTACAGTCGTTGTCACTGGTCCTGTATTTTTCTCTGTTTCTTCCATATCTGCAGTGTTATTTATAGTCCTATCATGAATGTGTTTTTATCTGCACCATAGAAATATTAACTCCCCTGCCACTTCTTATTATGAATAACTTTCACCAATTATGCTATGACCAACTTTATAATATAATGGTAGAAAACCACATTTTGGTTGCAAAATGAATCTGTGCCAAAGCATAGTCTGTTGACAACTAAAGTAAAGGTCCACCAGGTAAAATAATCCCTGAATTAACTGATTTTAATATAAACATGTACATATTGTATTGCAATTTATTTTAAGTACATACTTTGGTATAAACAGAATACTGAATGATTGTTCAGGATATGCATTTTTCTTCCTTATATTCGGAGCTTGTGATTTAATGGAATGTCCTTGTCTCTCGCTCTATGTATTATAAAGTAGTTACACTTTTTGCATTTATCTCAGATAGATTTGAGTGCATGTTCATGTAATGCATTGAACAGTTCTATCTAAATTCTATTTCAATGGGCTGTTGGAAGCCTAATCAACCGACATTTACTTCTCTAAAAAAATGAACAATAACAACATTAGTATTCTAACTGTATGGGAGAGAAATTTGCCTGCACAAAAGGTGCAATTATTACATTAATTAAACACTTCAACATAGAAGAAAAGACTTTACATATAAAGCTTAGTTTTTTGTGTGTCAAAAGATTTGAAAACTACAAAAAGAATAATTATTTTTCACTTTCATTATTTTATAGTTTCTGGGGATTTGCAGACTTTAGCATCAAGAAATATGAAGACCAAAATGTGCAAGATTGGTTCAATTTGAGTAACTGATGTGCCATCTTCAATTCTCAAATACATTAGCCCCAAGGCTGGATTTTATTTTTATATTGGGAGAGCTTTATTTATGGCAAGTTTTATAGAAGAATGGTCATGATATCATTATCAGGATTTATACCTTGCTTCATGTGCACGGATACCAAAATAAGTACAGCATTAAAAATAGAACAAAAGGTAAAAAAAAAGTCCATAGACATTATTCTGACAGCATTTCCCCTGTAGATCTTTAATAACAGTGCAGATTAAACCATTCCCTGCTTCTTATATTCTTTGTGCATGCTAAATAGGTATGTTACTTTCAAGTATACATAACACACTTTTCAAGATTATTGTTGCAAGGCCTCACAGACACCAAAAACAAAAAATTCTGTGCATATTATTTATTGGTTCATACTTTCTGTAGAGGTGTTTGAGGGAGTGGAATTCTGTGCAACATTATAGTGGGCATGTTATTAGCTTTTCTGATGGTGGTCTACTTTTCTCAGTTGACTCATAACCATTAATGAGAAAAGTAACTTGCCAGGACATCTCAAAGGTAGCCTTTTCTGGAATATACAACTAATTTGAGAGTTTTAGTTATGGAAATCAGCAGGGAATGAAAGTATTAAAAGTTAACCTTGGTTATCTATTCCTTGCAGAACAATATGTTACATAAATGTTGCAGGGTTTCCAACTAAATGGTGTTCGACTATCTCTGGTTTAAATATGTAATATTGTAATCGTAATTAAATATGTATTGCAAGTTATCCTGCAATAATTTGGAATAAACATATCCAAACAAAACTGTTTTCCGCTCAATTTGTAATGCACAATTCAAATATTGTCACCTCACCACTTCATTCCCTGAGCAGTAATGGTTGCTGAGGTGCAATGAGATGACCTACAGGCTCCAAGCCATGATCCACTCAGCACAACCAGGATTCAAACCTGACTGGATGAGCCACTGGGGACACAAAGACTGCTGTATAAGTTCAATCAAACACTATTAGCTGAAACAGTGTTTCTAGTACAGTGAATATAAATCATTGACTTTAATATAATACACAACCATACTTTGAGAAGTACCTCAAGGTGGATACACCTAGTCAATACTATGGTTAAAACATATATTGGTATTTGGATAAATACATTTTATCATCATAAACACATCATTCAAAACAGCTAAAAGTGCTGCCCTTGCTATGGGTGTATGGAATGATTTTACTAATCAATCATATTATAATATGTTTTGTTGTGAAACAGCCATGACTAACTTCAGAAGTTCAGCGATTAAACAAATAGAATGCTCAAGCTGACAAAAGAAAGATGTTTAATTTATCTTAAGGCCAATTCACTTTTAAAATGCAATATGCTATACTTATCGTTAATTACTCATGCTGTGGTCTCCATAGAATGATGGTCAAAGAGCCAGGAGGTATGTACATGACTGAATAAAGTATTTATTGTAATCTTAATCTATGTATCTTTACAATGCATGCCTGGTTTTGACTCCTATTTTTAGAAGAAAATGTGTTGCAATTTTTTTTTCATTCAAATAAACAATTTTGTCATCTTAAAATTTGGCTAGAAATCCAGTGGGAGAAACTATGCAAGTTGTGACTGGCAAAGATAAGATGTCTTGCATATGCCACTTCCCCCTGAAGAGGTTGAATGAATTCACCAGTGTCCATCAAAAACTAGACATCTCCTTAGCCTTCAAGGATGCCCCTCAAATATCTATTGTCAAATTCTGTTTGTTTCTTCTCAAATATAGTTTTGTCAGTGTTGTCTTAAAAGTCTGTTAGTATGACCTTGAACTAGTAAAAAAGCAGAGCTAAATTTAATTCTTGAAAAGTAGGGATGTTTAGACATGTCAAACACAGCATATACAGCAGCAGGGGTAGTCAATTATTTTATCTTGCAGATTAAAGTCTCATAATTCATTACTAAAATAATGATGAATCGCTTGCAGTTTTAGTTTTGAAAAACATATGATCTCTCCCTGAAATACATGATACTGCAATTGGAAAAAGGAAAGAAGGGTTTGATGCATCACATACATTTAGAAATCAGTCTAAAAAAAACAAAACTCCCTTAAAAGGAAATTGTGGGACTGACCAGTGGTCCAGTATCTGACCAACAAAAAGCAACATAGCTTGAAGAGAAGCATCTTCGCTTCTCCACTGATGTTTAATTTTTCGTGAGCATCTTTCTCTAAAAAAAAGTTCATTGCAACCTATCATAAATACACATTGCTTACACCACTAAAAGGTGTAAAATGATTTTCATCATGTGTTGTCACTTACGGTGCAGCTGGGTAAACTGTGCATGTTTTAAACCACACATGTTATTTATTACTGACAGTTGGCTTCCTATAGAGGGACAGTAGTTGGAGCAGTGCACGACTGCAAAAAGAGAAGCTGCTATTGAAGATTTGGAAAGGTGGTGCTTTGTTATAAATAACTGCATTACAGTTTATTTAGCTATATTCACAATGAATGTAGATGTTTTGAAGATGTTTTTTAAAGAAACACTTTAGTATTTTATAGCAGGCTGGCTAGAGTAGTGCTGTGCAACACTAAGGATTACTTAATAACAACACTGCAAAAATTATGAATGAATGTGACCCAAAAGTCAGAGCACAAAAGACACCGGCAGTTTGAGGGTGTTTGCTACTTCATTAACCAGACTTGCAGCCCTAATTTAAAAGTCCTTATGTAGTGCTTTTGTGAATATGGCCCTTAGTGAGTACAGGTTAAGGTGGAAAAGAATGTTTTGGAACATTCTAGGTTTACACTGTCCAGCAAGACTGGTTTTAAACAGATTTAAACCTTACAGATTACCAGACAGCAGCACAACTTCAAAGCGCAATGTCAGTTGCAAAAGTCTGATTTATAGTTGGTTTGGTTGTGCAGACTAAACCACTGCATACAAGTTAAACTGCAGCAAAAAAGGAATGTATGCAATAGATTTTTTTTAGGAAAGCAGGTTCAGTTGACCACATTGTGCCCCTAAGAATGTGGCTGCTCCCTGTATATTCCCTATTTTGTAACATAACAAGTTGATCACGACTATAAACTATTGTATGAGACCAGGGGCCGAATTTTCCATTGTGGGTAAACTGCCTATGTAAGACAGTTACATAGAGGTAAATATGCTGCACACAAAAAATTAACCCTTTGCGCTCCTATGACGGACCAGGTCATCATCAAAAAGACGTCAAGCACAGGTCTCTAGTCGTTTTTTTCTCCGGAAAAAAGCTGAGAATACCTTTCAATGGCCAAGTGAGAGCGATAGGAGTCGAGAGAAGCCGAAAAAAAGGGAGCGGATCTGAGCAATACACAGTGACCCTGCACCACAGAGATAACACGGACATAAACAGATAGCTGCTTCCGCATCCAGCGCTCAAAAAATATCATGGACATTTGCAGAGCTTTTTGAGATGTTATAGTCATAAAATAATAATTATTATTAGTTTATTTAGCAGACGCCTTTACCCAAGGTGACGTACAGAGACTAGGGTGTGTGAACTATGCATCAGCTGCAGAGTCACTTACAATTACGCCTCACCCGAAAGACGGAGCACAAGGAGGTTAAGTGACTTGCTCAGGGTCACACAATGAGTCAGTGGCTAAGGTGGGATTTGAACCGGGGACCTCCTGGTTACAAGCCCATTTCTTTAACCACTGGACCACACAGCCTCCATAATGACTTAAGAACATAAGAAAGTTTACAAACGAGAGGAAGCCATTCAGCCCATCTTACTCGTTTGGTTGTTAGTAGCTTATTGGTCCCAGAATCTCATCAAGCACCTTTTTGAAGAATCCCAGGGTGTCAGCTTCAACAACATTACTGGGGAGTTGGTTCCAGACCCTCACAATTCTCTGTGTAAAAAAGTGCCTCCTATTTTCTGTTCTGAATGCCCCTTTATCTAATCTCCATTTGTGACCCCTGGTCCTTGCTTCTTTTTTAAGGTCAAAAAAGTCCCCTGGGTCGACATTGTCTATACCTTTTAGGATTTTGAATGTTTGAATCAGATCGCGTAGTCTTCTTTGTTAAAGACTGAATAGATTCAATTCTTTTAGCCTGTCTGCATACGACATGCCTTTTAAACCCAGGATAATTCTGGTTGCTCTTCTTTGCACTCTTTCTAGAGCAGCAATATCTTTTTTATAACAAGGTGACCAGAACTGAACACAATATTCTAGGTGAGGTCTTACTAATACATTGTAAAGTTTTAACATTACTTTCCTTGATTTAAATTCAACACTTCTCACAATATATCCGAGCATCTTGTTGGCCTTTTTTATAGCTTCCCCACATTTTCTAGATGAAGACATTTCTGAGTCAACATAAACCCCTAGGTCTTTTTCATAGTTCCCTTCTTCAATTTCAATATCTCCCATCTGATATTTATAATGCACATTTTTATTGCCTGCATGCAATACTTTACACTTTTCTCTATTAAATATCATTTGCCATGTGTCTGCCCAGTTCTGAATGCTGTCTAGATCATTTTGAATGACCTTTGCTGCTGCAACAGTGTTTGCCACTCATCCTATTTTTGTGTCATCTGCAAATTTAACAAGTTTGTTTACTATACCAGAATCTAAATCATTAATGTAGATTAGGAATAGCAGAGGACCTAATACTGATCCCTTGGTACACCACTGGTTACCTCGCTCCATTTTGAGGTTTCTCCTCTAATCAGTACTTTCTGTTTTCTTTTTTTTTTTTTTAGTCGTTGCCAATTAGTTTTTATTATTTTCTCCCCAATTTGAAATGCCCAATTATTTTTAGGCTCAGCGCACCGCTACCACCCCTGTGCTGACTCGGGAGGGGCGAAGATGAACACACGCTGTCCTCCGAAGCGTGTGCCATCAGCAGCCCGCTTCTTTACACTCTGCAGACTCACCGTGCAGCCGCCCCAGAGCTACAGCGTCAGAGGACAACGCAGCTCTGGGAAGCTTACAGGCAAGCCCGCAGGCGCCTGGCCAGACTACAGGGGTTGCTGGTGCGCGGTGAGCCGAGGACACCCTGGCCGACCTAACCCTCCCTACCCCTGGACGACGCTCGGCCAATTGAGCGCCGCCCCCTGGGAACTCCCGTCCACGGTCGGCTGTAGAATAGCCTGGACTCGAACCGGCAATGTCCAGGCTATAGAGCGCATCCTGCACTCTAGCGAGTGCTTTTACTGGATGCGCCACTCGGGAGCCCCCAGTATTTCTGTTTTCTACATGTTAACCACTCCCTAATCCATGTGCATGCATTTCCTTGAATCCCTACTGCGTTCAGTTTGAGAATTAATCTTTTATGCTGGACTTTGTCAAAAGCTTTCTGGAAATCTAAACAAACCATGTCGTAGGCTTTGCAATTATCCATTGTCAATGTTGCATCCTCAAAAAAGTAAAGCAGATTAGTTAGACACAATCTCCCTTTCCTAAAACCATGCTGACTGTCTCCCAGGATATTGTTACCATATAGGTAATTTTCCATTTTAGATCTTATTATAGTTTCCATAAGTTTTCATATAATAGAAATCAGGCTTATTGGTCTTTAGTTACCTGGTTCGGTTTTGGCTCCCTTTTTGTGGATCGGTATTACATTTGCAATTTTCCAGTCTGTCGGTACAACCCCTGTGTCAAGAGACTGTTACATGATCTTGGTTAGCAGTTTGTAAATAACTTCTTTCATTTCTTTGAGTACTATTGGGAGGATCTCATCTGGCCCAGGGGATTTGTTTATTTTAAGAGCTTCTAGTCCCTTTAACACTTCTGCCTCTGTTATGCTAAAGTTATTTAAAATTGGATAGGAACAGGTCGACATATGGGGCATGTTGTCCGTGTCCTCCTTTGTAAAAACCTGTGAAAAGTAATCAGTTAATATATTTGCTATTTTTTTATCTTCATCTATGATTTTGCCATTTGTGTCTCTTAGACATTTAACCTCCTCTTTGAATGTTCTCTTGCTGTTATAATATTGGAAAAACATTTTGGAATTGGTTTTAGCCCCCTTAGCAATATTGATTTCTATCTTTCTCTTGACCTTTTTAACTTCCTTTTTGACTTGTGTTTGCAGTTCCAAATACGCTTTCTGTGTACTTTGTTTTTGGTCCCATTTAAACGCTCTGTAAAGTGCCTTTTTTTGCTGAATATTTTTTTAAATTGATCTATTAAACCATTTTGGCCATTTTCTTTTAGATTTAGATTTGTCTACTTTTGGGATATAATTGTTTTGCGCCTCTAGTACTACATTTTTAAAAAACAGCCATCCTTTTTCTGTGGATGTTTTCTCTATTTTACTTCAATCTACTTGTGTTAGACTCTGTTTCATACCTTCATAGTTTGCTTTTCTAAAATTGTAAACATTTGCTTTAGTCATTACTTTTAGGGTTTTAAAAAATACTTGAAATGAGACCATGTTGTGGTCTGAGTTTGCCAATGAGTCTCTGACCTCTGTTTTAGTTATTCTGTCTTCGTTATTTGAAAAGACTAAATCAAGGCATGCCTCCCCTCTAGTCGGTGCCTTGACAAATTGCGTTAGGAATTGGACCTGAGGCGCCTGATTATTCCGTATTGCTTTGTAGGGAATTCATTGTAAGGAATATTTCGTCTGTATTTCACATTGAATCTCGATGTTGGGATCAAATTCTAACAAAAACAGTCGATATGCACTTAACAGCGGGTTGGACCCCATCGAGCAGTGATGCAGTCAGACGATGACGCAGACTTGTGATAGGTTTGCCGATTCCACTCTTCCTACAGGAACACAACCAGCTCTTGGATCTTACCGGGGACATAAGGTCAGACTTGCAGATGTCTACCCAGGGTGTCCCAGAGGTGTTCTGTAAGGTTTAGGTTGGGGGACATCAAAGGCCATGGTAAACGACTGATTTGGTGCTCAGTCAGTGTGGCAAAGTGCCCCCCCCTGTGTATTATATGTTACATGTTGTGTGTAAATGTTGGTGTATTGTCATCGGTACACGGGATATAAATGGGTCTGTGTTTCACGTGTGATTTAAAAATGTAGATTTGTATTTAGGCACGAGGAGGGCACAAATCACTTCACGTGCTGGTTAAAATGTAATGTGTGGTCACGGGAGTGCACTTAATTAATTCACGTGCAGTTGTACCGAGATTCCAATTGAACGATTGACTAGCAATCGAGTCTCGGTACAACTGCATAAAAACAGCATGTTTTCACTCACTCGGGGTTGTGTGTTCGGTGAGTGGAGAACGGGTGTGTAGAGGAGGATAGCTAAAATATAATAAGAAGAATAATAAGTGTTTTCTTACTCACCGTGTTTGTCTGTTCGTGCACTGTCTACTTTATAGTCCGTTTTGTTTACCTGTTTATTTTGGCCGCAAGTGCCGTGTCCTGTGTTTTTTTGTTACAACCGTTTATTTTTCTGTCTGTTTATTTATTAAATGCTGAGCGAAAGCATTCGCTCAGCTCCACCAAACTCCACCTCTCTGTCGTTTTTATTCCTGCTTCTGCCGTGACGTCACCGCCCAGTCATCCTGTCACAGTCAGTCACCACCTGAGCCTGATGTCATCTAGTGTTGTCGTCCATGAAGATGAAACCACCTCCATGCCGCTGCGCAAATGGGACAACTAATGGATGATGTTGTTAAGGTAGGTCTGTTCTGTGACTCTCCCTAACACAATGTTTTACCAGTCATGGTGATCCAGGCCCTCCTCCATACCTATCGTGGGGTACCATGTTGCAGTCAGCGCGACGGCACCAAACACGTGTCAAGACAAAATTTTGATTCATCAGACCCCAAGACATTGGGCCAATTTGCTGCTGTCGAGCCTGGCGATGGTGGTTCGTCAACAGAAGTGGAATGTAGCGACGTCATGCATACATGGCTGTGTAGGCAATTTCTGATTGTCTGGGTCGATACGTTGCAGCCAAAATCTTGACAGAGTTGAATTGCATTCCAGGTGTGACTTCCAGGGCTAAATCTGTCTGTACTTCACCCATGATCTGCAGACCATAGACTATGCAATGCCCAACATCTGTGCAACAACAGCTTGCCTAGTGCCCATTTCCAACATGGTGACCACTCACATTCAGTCATCTCCCTGAGAGTCTCTTTCGCCCAACCATTTTTGGTTTGTGGTATCAGACAGGAGTGGACAGTCATTTTATACAGCTACAGCACTAAATGTATGCAGTCAATGATCTGCAGGTGCAGTTACCGTGCACAGGAAAACTGCAGTTCTGCCTCAGGTTTCTTCATTTAACAGTAATTGGGATCAGAAAGTAAGCTATTAAAAAAAGACTGTAGTCTATACTTGAATTTGTCTTAGTAACTATGGCAGTTTAATTTATAATATGTTGTTGCTAAAATAGCTAATTCCTAAAAGGTTAAGATTTCAAGTGTTGTGTAGCCAGTTTCTGTATGTCGGTTTGTCAGGGTAGTTCCCAGTGTGACCGGCAAATCACTGATCAAGGGAATCCTGTGGACTTTGTTCAGAAGCCATTATCATCATTTGAGAGAAGTGTGAGGGTCTGGAACCAACTCCCCAGTAATGTTGAAGCTGACACCCTGGGATCCTTCAAGAAGCTGCTTGATGAGATTCTGGGATCAATAAGCTACTAACAACCAAACGAGCAAGATGGGCCGAATGGCCTCCTCTCGTTTGTAAACTTTATGTTCTTATGTTTTTATATTCGCTAGTGAATTCCTTGTTCTCTTGAGTAATATGTACAAAAATGTGCTGAAAGTCAAAAGACAGTGTGGTTGAAATCTTCAGAACTTATTTTGATAAATGCTGCTGTGTTAAAATGTATTTCACCATTTCCCTTCATTTAATGCTCAGACAGCACTGTGGGACCTGTTACAGTGATAAGCTTTACCTGGAGCACTATGTGGATTAGCTGGAGTTTTCTACTGGCCTTGGTGGAGTTTCTAAGCTATTTTGAAAAAAAATGTCCTTAAGGGCCTTCACTGCCTATTAAAATCCTTTTCGTATAGTGCTGTATATAAAAGAATAGTCCCCATGACCTTAATATAATAATATTAGTGCAAATAGGTTATGTTCTTTATTGAAACAACAGTTTGTCTTTTCTCATATTGCAAAGGTTGACTGCACTGCTCCTGGGCTAAGAGTTCCTTCTACTGTGGGATCGCTTATTTTCTTGTGATTTCAGTGGAAGTACATTGCATAATTTTAACTTAAAAATGTAAATGTATCCCAGCTCCCTTGTGTGCTTTGTATCACATGCCTAAGTTTGTCATTTTAATCTGTAATCAAAGATAATATACTAAAATAGACCCAATATATCTGTGCCAAAAACAAGCCTGCTTCTCAGTTTTACTATTCCTTTTTAGAATACATTATAAATTCCATATACTGTAAGTTTGCAATTATTTTACATGCTCCATTGGTATTCTAAATTGGGGTGACCCTTTAGGTATTTAAAAAACAATTAGCTTGGTTAATTCAAGTCAGAACACATGGGGAGGCGGGGCATGACCTCTATTGGAAAGCCTTTAACCTTCGATATTCTTTGTGGTTGCAGGTGTAGCTCTGGGACAATTAATGCAAAAAGCTGTGACAGGTTTCTAATATGAAATTCTAAACCTACAGATATGAGGTGCATATGGAAATGAATGGTACATGACACGTTTATCAATGAAGCAATTTACCTCCTTGATATTCTTAGAAAAATTAAGATTATGCAATTTATAAATGAAAATTGTATAAATTAAATCCAAAGTAAAATGAAGGAACTTTTTTTTTCATGCCTTAAATGTCTTTTTATTGCAGTTACTCAAAAACAGTAGTCTCTGGCTAAGAGATCACCCCTCGGGAAGCAAACAAAGTGTTCTCTTAGACCAGTGGTCCTCAAAGTAATTTGGGCACGGGCATAAATTGATCTTACTTGGCTGTTTGCAGGCACGCTGACTAATGCTCTATATATATATATATATATATATATATATATATATATATATATATATATATATATATATATAAATCTAATAAAATAAAAAAATAATAATTTAAAACACTATATATATATATACTTGTAAAAGCTAAATGGCTTCCTGCAATATATCTCAGCCTTCTAAACCCCCACAGCTACAGACTGGAATTGCTACATGACAAGCAATTGGATAAAAATGTCACCTGACCCTCCCCAAACTTTCATTGCACATTCCACAGAACGGCCTCTGCTTGCTTATGATTGGACAGATGCGTAAAAATTGGCAGACATTTGACTTTCCTATTGGTTAAACTGTCAGTACCTGCAACTAAAACAGACACAGTTTATGTCCCACCCAGCTAACTTATGATTGGGCTACCACAGAGAAAATGCAGATATTCAATTGGTTGATCGTATCACAGAGGCCCTGCAGGAAAAAAACAAATATGTCGAGTACGTACAAGCACAGTATAAGCGAGCAGCACCATCAACAGACTGCTGTGACGCTTTTGTTGGAAAAAGTGTTTAAAGCTTTATTTATTTTCCCACGCTACGACCCGCCAGAAATGTGTTCACGACCCATAATTTAAGAACAGCTGCCGCGGACACAGTGGCCTGGCTTTGCGGGCACGAATTTGCCCGCGGGCACCACTTTGAGGACCACTGTCTTAGACAGAGTTGACCACGGACACAATATGCCAAGGCCAATTATGATATGATTCAATAAATAGAAATGTATTTGTTACTTATGTCATGACGCACATGCATCAACCTATGAAATTAACAGTAAGAGAAAAGCAATAGGCAAGCGTATGTTAATAAACTATAATAATAATAAACTAACTGACAAACTAAATTAACAAAACACTCTTACATACGATAAAAATGCAGCAGTGGCTCTAACAATAATTATGAATACGAGAATTAATTTTAACACAATGGTTATTAACACAGCACCACCCTATACACACATGTTAAAAAATGAAGCAGCAGCTCTAGATTACTCACACAATGACAAATCAGTTTTGAAAAGATTGAATAAACCATTTGAATTTCAGTTTGTTACAAAACAGTACTTATCAGTTTTTGAATCGGTTAGCAATGAATCACTATTGGTACCAAAAAGGTGTTCTTTTAAGTGATGGTCCTGTTCTTTTAGGAGGAGCATTTACAATGGGACAATTCTGTTTCACAACAAGGATGTTCTCTTAACCAAAGTGTTGTTTTAGGAGGTGTTCCAATACTCAGAGACTACTGTACTGTCTTTTTGATATGATATGATGTCTTTGCCTGAGATGCGGAGCAGCTGTTCAGCACAGTCTGGATAGACCAAATGTCTGTATAGTTGTAAGAGACAGCACCATCTAGAACAGTTAACTGTTCAATGATGCAGACACTTTGCTGATCTAATCTTTATTACATAAGTCTATGGTGAATGAAAATCTGGACACTACTCTTGAGCTAAAAGAGGCCTTGTGAACATCGGCCACAGCAGCTAGCATATATCAAGGGCATAATTTGATTAATTACAGCAAGAACCACAAAGAATGATTCCAAACATCATGAAAAGATAAGTAGTCAGTAAAAAAAAGAAATGAAATGGAAAGCTGAATGCAATCTGAAGCTTTTTAAAAATCAGAAGTAAACATTACATGCTCTACCCTTAGTTTACACAATGTAGTCTCTTGGTTGCGGTTTGGACATTATCATGAGAATAATCTACCCCTCATCAGCGAATATAAACAAGCCTGCAGTCAACTATGACTGCATACGACCGTTGGTATATTTGAAATCATATTGGTCTTTAAAGTGACAGAAATTAAAACCACAGCAGTGATGAAGAAATAGAAAGTGTTGGTGACTGGTTCATAGTAAACAGAAAATATGTTTAACACTATAGACCTAGCAGCAAACTAGTGATAACCATAATTTAACTGCTCCTTTCAAGTCATGACAAGTCTTTGCTCTTGCATTACAATAGGACCTTATTTTACGGAACTACAATTGTTTCTTTGGGTAAAAGTAATTAGACTGATACTGTAATATATGACTAAACTGCTACTAAGTTGCCATTTAGTACCACTGTATGGCCTATGATTGAGTGTTTAAAGCTATGGATTAAATATATGGCTGTAAATGAAAAATAAATAAGAAAACCTGGCAGTGTTCCCTAATTTACCCATTAAAATATTAAAAGAGACACGGTCTTGTACACATTGCTGCTAGTTTCTAGTTTAATTTAAGTTTTAAATAAGTAAAGCATGAACAAAGATGTCTACTTGTCTTTAAAATGCAAATTAGAATTGTTTGTTCATTAAAATTAATTAAAACCAAATGATTAATATATTGTAGACAGAATTATAAAGACTTGTCTAATTAAATTGGATGCAACCCGTAACATGTTATCATGATTACTCTTACAGAATGAATGCCATGAGCCGTTAAGTACCTCATACACAGTTTTTGTATCTGAAGGACTCTGATGAGAGCTACTGCAAGATATTATATTTTATCACCTTGCAAATGTAATGAAAAAGGATTTCTGGTGTGATTAAGCTATACATTGCCAGCATGTTGAACAAAGATAGATTTGTCTTGTACAAACATTATTCCCAGTAGGTCCTTTACTGAGCTATTGAAAAAGCCCAGGAAATATGATAACATTAATATAGATAAAATGTAACTAACATAACTATATCAATCAAATCTTTATTTAGCTGGGTTTAGCCTTGGAGACAAAGAAAATATCTAAATTTATCAGCAATCTGGCCAAGAAGGGTGACAAAAATATATCACAATACATTAAAAATATAATCCAGTTCAAACCCACATTCATAAATACAGTTCTAACCTGTGTTACAAAGAGCGAATAAATCCAAGTCAACAATCTCCCTCCCGACCTGTGAGGGTGCTGTGTAACAGGAACAGTGTGCCCTGGACTGCATGGTTTAACAGTTCATTCCAGGGTCAGTTGGAAGTTGGCTATCTAGTAAGGGAGTGGAGCCACAATACCAGAAGTCATCACCCTAATACGGTAGGCGATGTGACAATCATGGATTGGAGGAGACGTGATTGCACTCGCTACTGAAGTGGGCGGGACTGAAGGTATATCAGGGGATGTGGCCGAGCAATCTGTTCCACTGTTATGGTTACGATACGACCTGGAGGAGTAAAGTGAAACCGTGAGTGTTTAGTGTTGTCTTGTGTGTCTGATTAACTGTTGTTATTTGTCATTGTAGACAGCTGAAATCCAGGAGCTGTCGCTATTATACCAGCATCAAACCCAGACTTCACTGCACCATTGTATTTACGTATTTACAACACCACTTGCACCCGGAGCACTCACTGTTGGACTGGTGAACGTGTAGGTGTTTGAAAGTGTGTGCATTATTATTTCGGGACTGGACCTTATGGTTTTACTGACTTTACACATTGTTGTGTATAGTCTGTATTATTATTTAAAGCTTCATAAAATACTTTTTTAAAGGGCAGTGCTCTGTAGGCTACTCAAAGAACCAATTTAACACTAGAACCGCCGGGTTTATGCTACTGCCTAGAACCGCCAGCAGTAGTCATTTTGACGGGTACATTTTAAACAGCTTCGATATGAAGATGAAACACAAACTATCAGATAGAACTCAAAAGTTTTATTTATGAACATCATATCTAACAATTGCATAGCAGAAACTTTGTATTTAAATGAAAAAATAAACATAAAAGGCTTTATTTTCTAAATTAGCGCATATAATGCATGAGGTAAAAAAAATGAAAAACTATAATAAAATAAATATTTCAAAAGATATTGCGTAAACAGGTGTAAACTGCTATATGTACATACAAAATTGTGAAAACAAAGTAATTATTTACAAAAAAAACATAAAAGAAAATATTGTGTAACCAGCTGTAAATTGGTTATATGTAGGCCTACATACACAATTGTAAAATCGAAATAATTATTTATAAAAAATAACACACAAAAGAAAATAACTCAGTTCCCATTTTGTAACGGGAATGCTCCTTCAGGGAAATATACTTCAAAGCAGCCCCCATATTAGCACAATCCACACAGACGTAACACTTATCAACTTGTGTGCATTTACCACATGCTGCTCTTTCGCACTGGGCACAGATATCAGAAGTTTTATTTTTATTGCATTTAGTTACCTGGCATTGTTTTATGTTTCGTGTGTCACTTGATGCTCACTGTATCCAGGCTAAGTTGTGTTTCCCTGCAGCTTTGCAGTTTTCTGATCGAAATGTTTCTGCTAAAGCTCCGTGGCTAGCATCATAAGAGATCTCTCGTACTGACATTTTCTCCGGTGCAGTCATTGTACAAAACTAAGGAGATGATGTCTGCAATGTTCAGTACATTGTAAAATACAGCAACTGGACACCGGTGATTGCTTTCACTGAGTTTTGCTTTGCTCAGATGGTGGAAACGCTCTTCTTCTTTGTTTGTTACAACCAGGCTGTTTTTTTTCTTCAACTGTTTTGCGAATTACAGTGAAATAAAATTTTAAAAAATATTGGTAACATTCATCTATTTTCCTAAGCATTGTCACCCAGTTTCCGACCAGCTGGGCGAGTTTCATCTTTGCACAGGTAGGGGTAGGGTCCGCTGCCAGCCAAAACTTGATCCCGAATTTGACAGGTTTGTTTGTCCAGCAACACCGTGCTTTTGTCGGAAACAGCTGCTTGTCCATGTAATGTTTTATGTTTAGCTTGAAACAGGCAATGCTGTTTTCATTGAAGTCGTTCTAAATTCTAAACGCAAAAACATCAAGATTTCTTGAAAAATTCTTGCAATAGTAATATTATAAGATAGCAGACGATATATGCTCACATAGACAGCCAGACGGCAGTTCTCCAAGGAATTGATAGGATTACAATAGATATTTGGATAACACATATCTAGACGTCAAGAGAAATATTCTATTCAAATACATACTGCTGTAAACTCAGAGGAGGTACAGATAACAAACTTGCTTGTATATATATATATATATATATATATATATATATATATATATATATATATATATATATATATATATATATATATATAAAAAATAGCGTATTGTAGGTTATACTAACAATAAAAGCATGTATTGTAACAAGCCATCAAAATGACTACTTTTGGCGGTTCTAGGTAGAAGTGCTTATAACTTTTATTTTTGCGATTCTGACTTTCAAACGCTGTCAGTATATTTAATATATGTATTTAGGAAAAGTAAAGTCAAGAACAGACAACTGCGGATCTTTAACACACGCAGAGTAATTTAAATTTTAAAAGTGAAAACCGTCAAAATGACTACCGTGGCGGTTCTAGTGTTAAATGTCTTGTTCTTATTTTTGAAGAAAAAATATATACCATTTCATTTTGAACACGGTAATAAAAACAATTATTTGACATGCTGATGTTCCTATATTGTTATTCATATACATATACAGTGCCTTGCATAAGTATTCACCCCCCCTTGGACTTTTCCACATGTTGTAGTGTTACAACCTGGAATAAAAATGGATTTAATTGGGATTTTTACCATTTGATTTACTCAACATACTTAACACTTTGAAGGTACAAAATATTTTTTATTGTGACACAAAATTTAATTAAACAAAAAAAAGACATTTGTTGGTTGCATAAGTATTCACCCCCCTGAGTCAATACTTGGTAGAAGCACCTTTGGCAGCAATTACAGCTGTGAGTCTTTTTGGGTAAGTCTCTACCAGCTTTGCACATCTGGATCCTGCAATTTTTGCCCATTCTTCTTGGCAAAATTGCTCAAGCTCTGTCAAGTTGGATGGGGACCGTTGGTGAACAGCAATTTTCAAGTCTTGCCACAGATTCTCAATCGGATTGAGGTCTGGACTTTGACTGGGCCATTCTAAGACATCCAGGTTCTCGTTTTTAAACCACTCCAGTGTAGCTTTGGCTGTGTGTTTAGGGTCATTGTCCTGCTGGAAGGTGAACCTCCGCCCCAATCCCAGGTCTCTTGCAGACTGAAACAGGTTTTCCTTTAGAATTTCCCTGTATTTGGCTCCATCCATCTTGCCCTCAATCCTGACCAGTTTCCCAGTCCCTGCCGATGAAAAGCATCCCCATAACATGATGCTGCCACCACCATGCTTCACAGTGGGGATTGTGTTCTATGGGTGATGAGCAGTGTTGGCTTTGCGCCACACACAGCATTTTGCGCTAAGGCCAAAAAGTTAAATTTTGGTCTCATCAGACCAGAGAACCTTTTTCCACATGTTTGCTGTGTCTCCCACATGCCTTTTGTCAAAATCCAAACAGGATTTCATGTGGGTTTTTTTCAGCAATGGCTTTCTTCTTGCCACTCTTCCATAAAGCCCAGCTTTGTGGAGCGTCCGGGTTATAGTTGTCCCATGAACGGTTTCTCCCATCTCAGCTGTGGATCTCTTCAGCTCCTTCAGAGTTACCATTGGCCTCTCTGACTAATGCCCTCCTTACCTGGTCACTGAGTTTTGGTGGCCAGCCTTCTCTAGGCAGAATCGCGGTTGTGCCATTTTCTTTCAATTTTTTAATAATGGATTTAACGGTGCTCCGGGGGATGTTCAAAGTTTGGGATATTTTTTTATAACCCAACCCTGATTGGTGCTTCTCCAGAACTTTATCCTGGACTTGTTTTGATAGTTCCTTGGTCTTCATGATGCTGTTTGTTTAGATATGCTCTCTAACAAATTCTGGGGCCTTCCAGAAACAGGTGTATTTAATCTGAGATCATGTGACACTTTAATTGCACACAGGTGGACTCTATTCAACTAATTATGTGACTTCTGAAGGCAATTGGTTGCACCAGAGCTTATTTAGGGGTGTCACAGCAAAGGGGGTGAATACTTATGCAATCAAGACTTTTCAGTTTTTTTATTTGTAAATAATTTTGAAAAATATGTAGATTTGTTTCCCCACTTCGACATTATGGACTATTTTGTGTAGATCAGTGACAAAAAATCCTAATTAAATCCATTTTAATTCCAGGTTGTAACATTACAAAATGTGGAAAAGTCCAAGGGGTGCGGATACTTATGCAAGGCACTGTGTATATATATATATATATATATATATATATATATATATATATATATATATATATATATATATATATATATATATTGTCAAGTGCCAAGTTTGTGTGGTTTACTTGGACATCTGACCAAAAAAATACAGCTATTATTTTCATAAAATGTATTATACCTGCATCACATTTAGTCCCTAAAAAGCTAATGTTTGGTGTAAAAATGTAGAAACTTTTAAGATGCTGGATGTGCCTGTGCCTATGTGGAAATATTTTCATTGGTTTTGGGGGGTTTACATGCTCTAGACAGATACCAGGCCACTTTTAATTTGCCACTTTGAAAAACGTAGCCCATGGTCTATTGTACCCACACTGATTTTAAATGGCCACTACTCCATCAAAGAATAAGATAAGTAAGTATATATAAGTATATATTTTCTGAAACTGCACAAGATAAGGGTTTTATAAATGGGTAACATGACCTTGTGCGTCAATGGGGTATTACTCATAATCCTTCTGCAATTTGAGGTAATGTCACTGCATATCATAAAAGTCACTTTTTTCCCCTTATATTTGGACCTGTGCATCTAACAGCTGTTGCTCCACTGTTAAAATGATTGCCCTGAGTGTCCTGAATTCAGAAATACCAAATATGTGCACCTTTCTATAGTTTATCAGGCATTTATAGGCCACAGACTGAGACTAGGTCACTGAACTTTCCTCTTCCACAAAGTAATGTTGCTGCATGACAACAAGTGACTTTTAGTACCTTTTGTTACATTTGTTAGTGGTTATGGTGTATGTTCTGGGGTTTAGTTGTAGTACTCATGTACCGTGTGGTACCTTTGAAAACACTCCTCCAAACAGAGGCCTGGCTGAGAGGGACAGTGCGGACAGTAGTATCGTGTATCCCTCCGCATGCTTTACTCCCAGATTGTGGCAGTATCCGTATAAAATGACCTTCAGTAAGTCTAGCCACTGTCTCTAATGTTACTATTTCTGGCATTTCTTGGCTGGCAAATATGAGGCTGGAGATGACAGAAGTCTGAAAGGCTAGAAAAGTAAGCTTGTTTTCTGGAGCCGTACAGTACACAACATGGCTGTTGTATAACGAAATCTTGGCAAGTCTGTTATACCATGCCATGGTCTTCCTTTGAAATTGAAATAATAATTCAAACACAAAACACGTAACACAGTCACAAACAACACGTCTCCAGACTGTGCTCTGGTGCAGGTGCGGTGCTCTGAGTGATGGTGCTTTTGTGCGTTCAGGTCCGGGCTGGCTTCTGGCTGCAGCTCCCGGCTTCGTATCAGCGGTCTGACAAAGACAAACACAAGCGTTTTTATCAGTGGAACAATACTTCATTCAAGGTTCCCGTCCTTGTTTCCTCCCATTAACCACAACAAAGGAACCGATTACGGTGTCACGTCCCCCTAAAGTACCCTAAGCCCCGCCCCCTCCGATAGCTAGTTCAATCACGTCTCCTCCAATTCATGACTGAAACTTCATTTACCGTACTAGGGCGATGGCTCCAGGTACCGTAACGCCGCCCTCTTCCTGAATGGCCGGCTTCCGACTGCCCCCGGAATGAACTGCCCAACCATTCAGTACGAAGCCCGCAGTTCCTGTTGTACAGTGCCCTCACCGGTCGAGAGGGAGATTGTTGATTCGGATTCATTCGCTCTTCGTCACAAAACTATAATAAGATTCAAAATGGAAAATGACCTATATGATAACAGTATCCTGGGAGACAGTCAGCATGGTTTTAGGAAAGGGAGGTCGTGTCTAACTAACCTGCTTGATTTTTTTGAGGATGCAACATTGACAATGGATAATTGCAAAGCATATGACATGGTTTATTTAGATTTCCAGAAAGCTTTTGACAAAGTCCCGCATAAAAGATTAATTCTGAAACTGAATGCAGTAGGGATTCAAGGAAATGCATGCACATGGATTAGGGAGTGGTTAACATGTAGAAAGCAGAAAGTACTGATTAGAGGAGAAACCTTAAAATAGAGCGAGGTAACCAGTGGAGTACCACAGAGATCAGTATTAGGTTCTCTGCTATTCCTAATCTACATTACTGACTTAGATTCTGGTATAGTAAGCAAACTTGTTAAATTTGCAGATGACACAAAAATAGGAGTGGCAAACACCATTGTAGCAGCAAAGGTCATTCAAAATTATCTAGACAGCATTCAGAACTGGGCAGACACATGGCAAATGGCATTTAATATAGAAAAGTGTAAGGTACTGCACGCAGGCAATAAAAATGTCCATTATGAATACTACATAGGAAACACTGAAATTGAAGAAGGAATCTTTGAAAAAGATCTAGGAGTTTATGTTGACACAGAAATTTCTTCTTCTAGACAGACAATGTGGGGAAGCTATAAAAAATGCAAACAAAATGCTCGGATATAGAGTGAAAAGTGTTGAATTTAGATCAAGGGAAGTGTCACTGACGGTTCTGGAACGTCACTTTTGTGATATGTCATTAGATCCTTTTGCATGGAAGGCCTCGGTTGCAAGGATGTGTGGTTCTTTGATGGACCCAGATTCAGTTAAAATGTGTTTGCCCACTGACGATGGGAATGAGAATGTAGAGATGGGAGCCCAGCTAAAAGATTTAGGTTTTTGCAGGTATCAGGCTTTTAAAGACTGCCACCCACACCTGTGAGCAGAAACAGACTCACAGAGCAGAAACTGACCCAAGACTGTCACAGCTACTGGAAGCAGGACGATCTTTGGGATACAAATTGAACATTTGTGAAACTGCAACAAATATTGTTATGGCTGTAATGTGTTTTAAAAATATATAAATCCAGTAGAAAATGTTATTAGCAGATCTATGTAAGGCCTGTTGTGGTGTTTGCAGAGCCACTTCGAGCTGAGCCAGGAGGAGAGTTCGAATCTTGATGGGTATGTGCTGATTTGTTAGACATTAATTGGATGATTTAAACTAACGTGTATTGCTTGAAATAATGATATACGCTTTGTCAATAATTGTATTAATACTGTATATACTCTTTTCAAATAGATCTGTATACCCAGTAGAAAATATTGGAGGTAGCTTGTGTGTGCAGCCTGTGAAAGAGCCTGCAGAGAAAGGATGGGCTGACCTCCTCTTGGCAAGCTCTTTTCAGATGAAGGCAACTCTTTGACTCAAGTGCCAGACCTTGTTAGCACATTCTAGTTTGATGAGAAAAGGTAGCCAACTTTCTGGTCAGAGTTGCTGTGACAAGGTGACTGGGCGGTGACGTCAGACAGAAGCAGGAAGGTAAACACACCAGTACTGCAGATTCAAAATAAATGACGCGGTGGTGCCATTTATTTATATACAAAAATAAATCAAATATTTTAACAAAAAGAAACTGTGCTCACAGAGCAAAATAAATAGTTAAACAAAAACAAATCACGAATACAAAATAAATGAAACAACACAGGTCAGGCTGGGCAGATTGCCTTCACTGTTCCTATGTTTTTTTAAGTTTCGTTTTTCTCTTTCTCTCTCTCCTCGCTCTCTACGCTCCTCTCGTACAACCCCCACAGTGCCGAGAGCTGCAGGCTTTTATATTAGTGACCGAGGGATTACTTACCTATTATTTAATAATCCCCTGGTCACATTCTGCACAGGTTTTCTAATTATTCCTGGCAGAGGACGAGCACCAATCTCGCCTCTGCCAGAACACGTTTACATAAAACAAAACAATAACAAAACCCACGGCACTCGCCGTCATATAAATATAATAAATAAATCATAATAAACAAATACAAAATAACACAGGGACGGAGGGGGAAACCCCGTTCTAAAAATAAACAAATCAATGTACAGGGCTCTCTACAGCCCTGCTACAGTTGCTGAGCTGAGCGAAAAAGGAATAACATAATTTAAAATAAATGTGTGTTTTACTAGTGTAGATGTTTAATGTAGAAAAAGAATAAAAGTCTTATAATGAGGAAACTAAAAAGACTTAGAAAACCAGTATACAGTGTAAACTACTTCAAGAACAGACTAACAGTCAAGTCTCTTATTTAAAAAAGAAGTAAGCTCGATTTAAAGCAATTATTCTAAAGTAATGGAAAGAGAATACTCGAATCAAGTCTTAAAACTGCTGCTATATTAAAAGTTAAACAAATGTATAGTGTAAATGGATTAACAGTAATGTATCTTATTTGAAATAAGTATTAACCCTTTGGTCCAGGTCCAACATTACAATTTTTCCTTTCCGGTCTGATGTCGGAACCTGTCCAACATCATACACAGGTCCCTAGCTGTTTTTTCTCCGAAAAAAAGCCGACAAAAGCTTTCAATGGCCAAGAGAGGCTGATAGAAGCAGAGAGAAGCCGAAAAAAACAGAGGCTGATCAGAGCAATACGCATAGTCCCTTCACCACGGACATAAACAAACAAGAGAGCTGCTTACGTATCCAGCGCTCAAAGAAAATCACAGACATTTGCAAAGCTTTTTGAGGTGTTATAGTTTAAAATAATGACGGATAGCATTATTGAGGAGTTTGGTGATAAATCGAGTGATCAGGAAATGATTTATCAGTCTGCACTACAATGAAGAGATTTTCTATGTGATAAATACAGCGAACAAGGACTGGGGCAGGGCTGGAGATGCAGTACTGAGTGTCCTTTTGATATGCAGTGCCTTTTAAACTTGTTTTACTGTGAATAAAATTACTTTTAAACAGTGTGTGTAAAATAAACAGCTGGTGTAAAAATAAATCAAACCAGATGCGCCTGACAGGCGCTGAATAAATGGACCGCAAAGGGTTAAGACTTGATTTAAAAGGAGTCCCTGAGTTAAAAGTAAATATTCTAGAAAGACTGAAATAATACAGCTGTTGTATTTGATAATAATAGAATGTTGTATTTGAAAAAAAGCAAGACAATACAATAAAAATAGTATAAACTGTAACTTTAACAGTGAACTTGCTGAAGGAATACAACTAATTTTGTGATCTCGTCCTTACCTGCCTGTAGTAAAAGCAGTGCTGGAGATGACTCATTAGTTTTTGATGGTCAGCGATTTAAGAGCCAAGATCCTCTCGATAATGAGCGATCTTGTTAATATTAACGAACAAAATACCTTTCGGATAATAGAAGGTAGGAGTTTATATTAAAATAAACATTTTTCTCTATATCACTGAAATTAATTGGAACCTGGCAAGAAGAAATGGGAACGAAAAGTGTAGGATGGTTTACTGCGTTAAGCTAAAAATTGGTCTAAAATGATGAGTATTAGAAAATGCTTAAGGTAGTGTTTCATATTAATCAACAGAAGGTAGGTCGTCGTAAAACCTGTTTCAACTGGATTTTGTATGAACAGAAAAAGAGGTCAAACTTAGTTCAGTAAGAATAATACTATTGCATTCTAATATAGTCTCTGTAAGTCGCCTTGGATAAAGGTGTCTGCTAAATAAACAAATAATAATAATAATAATAATAATAATAATAATAATAATAATAATAATATATTAATGGTAGCTTGTATTTAGATGTAAATAACTGGACCTTCCACTAAAAGCTTAAAAGACTTAATAACAGATCAATGGAGTAAAATAATATTATAGTTTCTAGAAGCGACTGTCATACTGAAGTAACTGAATTTGAGACAATGTTCATTTAATTTAATCAATTTAAGAATTAGTTCAGTTTCTGTCTGCAACTAAACAGAAAGTCTTTTCGACATTACAATATCAATTAAACTAAAGAATGTCAATGTTTAGTTTATATAAAGGTTTTACTGCAATAAAAAACAGAGGAACTGTTAAGTTTGAATATAAGATAATAAAGTGTAAACTGAATTTAATAACTTTAGTACACAGTAGACTCACGAAAGAAAAATAATTGATTTGTTGGCCCCACGTTTACCTGTTTGTAGCAGAGCAGTGCTGGGCATGGAAAGTTCTTTTTGGCAGTCGAAGCTAGACTTACTGGTGGTTGGCAGTTTTGAATCCAAGACCTTTAAAACTTGGCAGTCGAAGTGAGCATTTCATTTAAATTAGAAAAGTTGTCTACAGTATTGGTTCTTATTAGTAAGGTAGCGACTTTAATTGGGATGAACTGAACTAACCACTGTATACTTAGTGGTTTTATTCAAAGGCTTGTGATAACCCCCTACAGTCTTTGTCCAATACTTTGTTAACACACATTTGTATATGAAGTTAAACTGTCCCATTGACAACACACTGCAGAGGTAACATAATATGCTGCTAAGAGGAAATACATTGTAGACCCAAGTTAATATAATCACACAAAAAGTTTGTTATATATAAAACAGCATCTCTTTTAATATACATATAAACTTGTATTGTATTGTATTATAGCAAGGATCCTGTGAACTTTGGTTCACCTGACCTTTTAGAGAAAATGAGAACCATGAGATCATGTTCCAATATTTTGGAAAGGAGTTACCAGTTAGTTTTAAAAAGAGCTGATCGGATACTTCTAGAATATATCATTAAGTCAAAGATAAGAACTGTCAAGGCAGATTGATGATCAGATTTAAATGGGACTCCTGATGTATTCAATGGAGGGAAAATCCTATATAAGCACCGAGCAAGACCCCATTCAGTACCATTGAACTTGATCTTGTAAGCTGACATGGTCCATGCTCTGAGGGTCTCTGAAAAACGGATTGCTGTTTGGTCAAAGTCAGAAGTCTCTGCCTTTTAAAGACAGTTCTTATTTTTTCATATATCCTACACTACATTTCCATATACTGGAAGGTAGGCATATATTTGAATTTCGTTTATATTGGATGCATTGCTATAAGGTATAGAAATTATGTTTTATTCTTAAGAGAGTGATATATTGTATGTTGTAGGATTTAGCAGTGGGCGCTTTAGCTTTTTGCATTTTATAGCCTAAGAGCTAAATATACTAAATATATAATAACCATATTTGTATTACTGTATTGAAGTGCTCTGCTGTTAAACTTGTAAAAGCACTGGATAGCCCAGGTTGCTTATTACTTGTGATTTACGGTGGTCTGTGCAACCAATTAATCCACTTCTTAAAGCATTTAATAAACTGAAAGGGCACTACTACTGCTCTGATTCATTAAAACTTCAAATTAAATGAGTCTGTGTGATTTTCTCAATTATCAAAAAGTTGTCTGGATATATAGCACGCCCAGTGCACGAACAAAACCACTTACAGGAGTTTAAAACATCTCTGTCCTACTTAAACGTCTACCCTGAGTTTAAGTGCTCAGAGCATATATGCAGTATATAAATAAAAAGAGTATATGCAATTCTTACAGAAGTAATGTTAAAACTTTACAATGCATTAGTAAGACCTCATCTAGAGTATTGTGTTCAGTTCTGGTCATCCCGCTACAAAAAGGATATTACTGCTCTAGAAAGAGTGCAAAGAAGAGCGACTAGAATTATTCCTGGTTTAAAAGGCATGTCATATGCAGACCAGCTAAAAGAATTGAATCTATTCAGTCTTGAACAAAGAAGACTATGTGGCGATCTGATTCAAGCAGTGAAAATTCTAAAAGGTATTAACAATGTCGACCAAGGGGACTTTTTCAAATTGAAAAAAGAAACAAGGACCACAGATCACAAATGGAGATTAGATAAAGGGGCATTCAAAACAAAAATTAGGAGGCACTTTTTTTACACAGAGAATTATGAGAGGCTGGAACCAACTCCCCAGTAATGTTGTTGAAGCTGGCACCCTGGGATCCTTCAGGAAGCTGCTTGACGAGATTCTGGGATCAATAAGCTACTAACAACCAAACAAGCAAGATGGGCCAAATGGCCTCCTCTCATTTGTAACCTTTCTTATGTTCTTAAGAAAAAAACACTGTAGCAAAATACTATACTTGTCAGGGAAAGAGGGGAAAAAAGGCTTGCAAAATTGTATTGATTTGGTCCTAATAATAACTTTTGCCTTTTGTTGAGTATGCAATCCTTTTTTTGCTGACAGGAAAAACATAATGAGCTTCTCAGCATTCCCCATAATCATAGCCTCCCATGTATTATAAGATCAGCATCACTTTAGATTAAAGGGCATGAATAGACATGTATTTAAACTGTAATAGCTGGGAATATTTATTTATTTATTGCATTTATATTGCGCTTCTTATACAAAAGTATTGCAAAGCACTGTACAGTACATAGCAGAAAAAAAGAGCAAATCTCAATACATTTGGATAGCATGTCACACATACAACTGCCACAATCAGACCATTTAAATAACATAGTATACATATAATACAAAAGCAGCAATTTTAAAGTTACATTAAAACCCACTAAGATAAGAAAGCCATTTTATAAAAGTGCGTTTTTTGATGGTCCCAGCTTCCCAGTCAGAGCATTTCATAATTTAGGAGCTCTACAAGAAAAAGCCCTATGTCCCATTTTGCTTTTGTTGACCCAAGGAATAACCAGCAGCCCTGTATACTGTGGTCAGTAACTCCTGCAAATAACTAGGTGCTAATCCATTCAGGGCCTTGTAAGTTAACAGCAAAATCTTAAAATCAATTCTATACTGCACAGGGAGCCAATGTAAAGAGGCCAAAACAGGGATAATATGTTCACTTTTCCTGGTTTTAGTCAGAATTCTAGCAGCAGTATTCTGAACAAGCTGCAAGCGGGATACCATATGTTTTGGTACAGCAGAAAAGTGCATTACAATAATCTATTCTAGATGAAGCAAAGGCATGCATTAGTCTCTCGGCATTAGATACAGAAATAATTGGTCTAAGTTTGGCTATATTTCTCAAACAGTAAAAGATAATTTACTAACTTCCCTAATATGAATCTCAAATGATAGATCAGGATCAAAGACAAACCCCAAACTCTTCATTTCTAGTTTAAGTTTTGATGAGAGACTACAAGGGTCGAGCTCATGTAATCCTACATTTCCTTTTAGTTGCATAATCTCTGTTTTATCTGAATTCAACATTAGAAAATGCTATGATATCCAATGCTTGATGTCTGTAAGGCAGAAGAAATTCCTGGCTTTAGGGACAAATATAGCTGGGTCTCATCAGCATAGCAATGGAAGTTCACTCCATGTCTGCGGATAATGTCACCTAACAGTAGCATATATTATGAAAACAGCAAGGGACCTAGAATGGAGCCCTGTGGAACACCACAGACAACTTCCGATTTTACCTCCCTGTGACAGGATGGCTGACGTGGTGACGTCAGGCCAGATGCAGGAAGAAAACAAAGGCAGGTACTGCAGGGCAAAAGACGCAGGGTGCGCCGTTTATTTTTAAATAACAAAAATAAATAAAGTATTTAAACAAAAACAGTGCTCACAGAGCAAAATAAATATTCAAACAAAAACAAATCACAAACACAAAACAAAACACCAAACACACAGGTCAGGCTGGGCAGATCGCTTTCACTGATCCTATGTTGGTCTTTTTTTTCTTTTCCTTTTTCTCCTCGCTCTGTCTTGTTCTCTCCTGGACACCCACCCAGAGCAGGGAGAACTGCAGGCTTATATGCAGGTGACCATCTCCCGATTAGCAACAATTAATTAACTCGGGAGATGGTTTTTTAAATGCGGATGGGGCTTCCCATCCACGCTATAAGACAATACAAAATATACGGCTTCGCGGTCACATTTACAAAACAATAACAAAACACGGCTACGCCATCATATTTATAAATAAATAAATCATAACAATAACAACAACAATAATAATAATACAACAAAACAAATACAAAATAATAAATTGCACAGGGGCGGAGGAGTACCCCGTTCTAAAAATAAATAATACATTTATGGCAGGGCATTGCCATGCCCTCTTTTCATGTGCAGGGCTCCTCGTCCTGCCACAACCCAATAGAGATGAACTGAAACCTATCAGAAAGATAAGATTTGAACCAGGGCAGGGCAAGGCCAGACAGTCCCACTGTGCTTTCAAGACGATTCAGTAGGATGGAATGGTCTACAGTATCAAAGGCAGCACTTAGATCTAGAAGAATTAAAACTGATGAAAAGAATTAAAACTGAGTCAGAGCTTATCAGCAGATCATTCACAACTCTGACAAGGGCCGTCTCGGTGCTATGTGCAGCACGAAAACCAGACTGAAACTTCTCGATATGATTCCTCCTATTTGGTAACCACTATTTGGAAACATTTGGTTTCCTGATATAATTACATGGTAACACCGTGGTACTGTATAAGCAGAAAATATTGATAGTTACTCATCCAGTTGATAGTTCCCATATCACACGGCCCTGTGATATGGGAAACAGCTGCTCATTAATACCAGCAACAGAGTGTGACCCCAGCGCAAGCTGTCAAACAGCAACAAATCTCCACAATTCTCTAGTGTGTATCTGATGAAGAAAACCCTCCAGAGCCTCCACAGCCAGTGAAAATCAGGTAAATCCAAGAGGAACACACGTTTTCAACATCGAAACTACTTCAGCAACAGGCCCTCTGCATTCAGTCTTCGGGCCAATTCCAAACTGCATTTTCCACGAGGGAGTCACCATAAACAACATACATCGGCCACCCGAAAAATCTCCCATCCACATAGAAAGATGCTTTGTAATACACTCGGATTCTGACTGAAGGTAAGCCACGTCTCACAAAAGGTACACAGAAATGTTACCAAACAAACACCCTCTGAACAAACTAGTGAACATAAAAATAGCAAAATAGTAAAGAAAGGTGAAAGCACGTGATATTAACATGCTCCCTAACCTTTTTTTCAAGCCTTCTCGAAAAGAAAAAAAAAGCCACTGACCGCAAAAAAACTACAGAGCTGCCAAAGCACAGAAGAAGAAAAATGCAGTTCCACAACACCTGATTCCATGAAAACCATGGTAACTCCTAGTACGGACCAAACTTTAGAACTCTGGCAGGATGTTCTAAAGACTCATGTCACACACTACCCCATGCAGTATTCTCTATACCACAAGCGTGGTATATATAGTGTGAGATACATTTTTGTGGAATAACATGTTTCCCAGGACTAGTTTCAAATGTGTCTTTGCTTATTATTATTATTATTATTATTATTATTATTATTATTTGTTTATTTAGCAGACGCCTTTATCCAAGGCGACTTACAGAGACTAGGGTGTGTGAACTATGCATCAGCTGCAGAATCACTTACAACTACGTCTCACCCGAAAGACGGAGCACAAGGAGGTTAAGTGACTTGCTCAGGGTCACACAATGAGTCAGTGGCTGAGGTGGGATTTGAACCGGGGACCTCCTGGTTACAAGCCCCTTTCTTTAACCACTGGACCACACAGCTTCCATAATGACTTAAGAACATAAGAACATAAGAAAGTTTACAAATGAGAGGAGGCCATTCAGCCCATCTTACTCGTTTGGTACTAGCTTATTGGTACCAGAATCTCATCATGGACCTTCTTGAAGAATCCCAGGCTGCTGGATCACTACAGTAGCCATGTATCTCAAATTAAAGAAACCCACAAAACCAAAAAAAATAATAAAAAGAACAAAAATTTAAAATGGCAAAACCCCCAAAAAAATAAAGTTAAAAAAAGGAAAAGGCGCATTGTGCGACACCCAAGACCTGTAACTTATAGGAAACCATAAGGTTGCTGTTCCCCAATTTGTTATGAATGAAATATTGAAATATTGAATTTCCCCGGGCAGCGGCGGGTGCTTCAGCTAGCCTGAGCCATTCGAAAAAAAGGCATAATACCTCAGCAGTGACATCAAAAAGTGATAATTCCTCTAGAGGAAAGCATACTTTGACCCAGTCGACTCCTCAAGACCATCACTTTCAATTAAAACACAAAATGTCTCGTTTTCAATCACTCGACAACACCCACAGTACAGAAATGTTCATTAATGATCAACAAAATGAGAATATGTTAAAAAAAATTAGTATGTGTTTGAATGAGTTCTAATGAGCTCTAATGTGAGAAAATAATAATAATAATAATAATAATAATTATTATTATTATTATTATTATTATTATTATTATTATTATTATTATTATTGTATTCAAGAACAAATCCTTTCATAACTTGTTTTCACATTTAAGAATCAAAGTGATACTACTTAGAATATCTTACTATTATTATTATTATGAAATCAGTACCAAATATATTTTCTCATAACATCATGATAACCAGAAAAAAAAAAATCTGGAAAACTGTCTGCCAGAAGTTTCCCCAATCTGTTTGCCAGAAGTCTGCTAAAGGTTAGCCACTAGCGGCAAACAGCTGCAAACTTCTGGCAAAGTATTTAGTTTGCTTCAAGCTTGCCGCAAATTTACCGCAGATTTGTGGCAAATTGCGGCAAATAAAAACCGTGAACCACAAATGATCATTCAATATCCTTTATTTATTACATGGTTATTTATGCCCTGTAATCCAAAGTTCTTCTGAAAAATATCTAAATTAAATAAACAGAATTTAGCCCATAATTAAATAACTACGCTCTTTAGACTTATATCACTGATATAATCATTACCGTAAAAATAGAGATCATGCATCTTTATAACATATTCATTTTTAATTGGCTCAGTGTTTATCCCAGTAATCTCTTCTTCTTCTTCTTCTTCTTCTTCTTCTTCTTCTTGTTACCAGTTCTTATGTGTTGTGGCTTGGATTTTGCAACACCAACCTTGTTTCTGCTGTTAAATAATTTGATCTAAATTTGTACAAAAGGAGATGGACTGTCCCTTTTCCTTTTCCTTCTTTTTTAGAGCACTATAGCTGTCTGGGGCCTTGTGTCCTTTTGAATTTAAAAAATGAATTCCTATTGCTTTATAAATACCTTGAAGTATAGCTGCACAGTAATATCTGCTGCAAATGCGTCTTACTGTTTTCCATTATTTATTTTTCTTTGATATGCCTTTGGCTTTGCATACTGCACAGTGGATTATCAGTATAATCCCTATTGTAATTTAAATGCTGTAATTGCAATGAATTTATTAGTGAGAGATATGACCTTTTGCTTTATAAATATCCATAAATTTGTTAAAATGCATATATAATAGGTTTCTGCTATAGGGAGTTTGGAGAAGATGTGAATGTGAGTTTGTGAAAATTCAAGGCTGTGCTTGTTGACTATGTAGTGTGTGAATGACAGAGACACATAAGAGTCCGCATTTTTTAACAGGAAACATCCCAACTAGTCATTCTGCATTGGAGCTAGTTGCTACTAGAAAACTAATAACATGTTGGTCTTGTTAATTTAATGGTATGCATCAAAACCTTGCTTAGTATGCTTAGTTTATGAATATGGGGCAATTATCTATTTACAGATATTTAATAAGCAAACAGTCTGGGTGGAGTATTACAGGCAGAACATGTTCCACCCCAAGCACAACTAACTTGTAGGGATACTTATGGTTGCACTCTGTGGACATATACAAGATTTACTGGTGTGATGTTTTCAGTATAGTTATCTTTTCTATAAAATTGGTATCTGGTTGCAGGACAATCTCAGGTTTTCAATTCAGGCAGTAAAATAGCCTTTTAACCAAAATGTACTAATGTTCTAAATCTCAAACTGCTTGGAGTATGGACCAGATTACAACTTTTCTAAGTAACACAAAGAGTTTCCTTTGATAGTTATATTTCATTTAGTAACAAGTCTTTTTTTCTCTAAATAATGTGAGAGAAATACAGCAGATTATATTGGAACATAAGAAGCATGATAGGTGTTGGGATGGGATTGGAATGATTCTAACCTGAGCCTTTACTAAATGTAGTATGCAGTTAGTGATGTAAATGTATATAATAATAAAAGCAAGAACATGGCCAGGTTCCGGGCCACATCGGTGAATAGAAGTTGTAAGAACAATTCTATAATTTATAGTTTTGAGTTTTATCTAGGTTGATTAGTTCTCTTAATAAAATATTTAATTGACATGTTATAAGATTGAGGATTTACTATGAACACACATACACACACTAGACACAAGTAATGTTTAATCAATAGGAGTATTTTATTAATTACACAAATATTACACAGCAATCACAAAGTTTCTAGGCATAAAGTCCGAGCTCTCACACTGCATGAAAGCAGCTAGCAGGGGCAGTGAAATAAGAAATATGACACTGCTTATATACTCACACAAACACACACACAGCAGCAGCAGCAGCAGCACAGGCTGTGACATATCTATTAGCATACTAATACACACACACACACACACACACACACACACACGCACACACACACACAGCCTAAACTGAAATGGTGCAAACAATCTTAGAATAGATCACGCTAAGCTTACTAATAGTATATTGTTTAACAATATAGCAAGTTTACTTTAAATTTAAATAAATTCTTCATACAACAGTATGAGGTAGATTACTTATAATTAATGTAATCAGGTTTCACTAAAAAGTTATTTCACACACAAGGTGTGCAAACTAAACAATTAATAGTTCAATTCTATGTGAATGCAACTTGAATTATACTCAACGGCTCCTTGAAGCTTAGACTCTTGGTCTGCTGGTTGGTGTCCAGTGAAAAGCTCTCCTCTCAGCAACTAAGTCTTCAACCTCCAATAGGAACAACAAACTCTACAATGAAGTCTTCAAACCCCGATAGGACAACAAACTCTGCAACAAAGCCTTCAACCCCCGATAGGATCAACAAACAGCGCCAGTCCGCTCTGTCCTCTTTGCTGAATCTTTAGCTACGTAGGTAGCCGGGAACAGTCTCTCTGGATGTTGTGGCTTACTTACAGCAGACTCAGACTTCCTTGTCTGATAAAAGTCTTGGTTTCCTTGTCCTTGGTCACTTAATCAGTCCTGGAGTTGCAGCTTTGCTTAGCAGAGTGACAGCGCCTTGTTTAGCAAATTGATGTTGAGTGCAAAATGTTTAGTTTTGCTTGGATAGTTATAATATTTTGCTCCACTAAGTAGCTATCTGCATGAGGCCATTTGTGTATCTTGCCACTTTAAACATCAAAGGACTGTGAGTCTTATGTCCTTTTCCGCCCAGGACATAGATGCCTTCTGTCTTCCGTGCAGCAAACCGCTTGTTGTTGCAGTTGTGAACTATCTGTATAAGTCAACTGTCCTTTCAGCCTAATCCAATCCAGATGCCACCTAGCCCTGGTCACCTAGTTCAGTGGTCATACAATTCAGTATGTCTGCCAGGGGCCTTTTTGCTTCAACACGCAGAACAGAGATTCCATTTATTAATCCAGTTACATTTCTAAAACACTTTCATGTACTAATATAATATTCAGGGAATAGGCACCATACAGTGTTCAAACAGATAAAGCATTGGGTGTCTGCATATCTTTAGATCTATCAGCTTCCTGTCAGCTGTTTTATGAATCAGTTGAATTGTATGCAGAAAGGAGCTGCAACCACTGTACTGTCACCATCACAATGCTGACACAAAAATGCCAGTATTCATTCTTCATCAATTAAAAAAAGTGCCAGTAATCCCACCTGCCACCTGGGGAAATTAGATGGTATGTTATGCATAACCACTTTTTAAGTCTTCCCCAAGCCAAGTACTCCAATTGGCCACAACTGACGTGCCTGAAGTTTGCTTTTATCCAACTTAAGCTAAGCTACCTAACTTAAATTACAAAAGACTACACATTTTAGTGAGTACTCAAATGCACTCATTTCTGATTGTCATAAGATATATGAGAACAAACTAAATTAAAAAGAAAAACATTTATAGCAATAGCTTGCCATTGTTATTAGCAATGTCTTTCTAAACCCCTTTCTAAGCATAAGATGTCACTACAAGATAATACATCTGTATCTGAGTAAAATGTGTTAAAACAGATTTAAAATGTATTCAAACAGATTGAAATGCCATTTCTGAAATGTTTGCCAGTGAACAGGGCCATAACTCACGCAATAATGTCAACTTTGATCATTTGAGTATGTTAAAAATGTTAATAAACTGCCAGAAATTACAGTGTTTTACTCTAAGTATTAAAATCAAAGGAACGGAAACATTTACGTTTTAGAGCAGCACTTACTTCAGTTTTGATAGTAATATGCTATATTCTAATATTTCTACCACTGCTGACAGTTTTTTTTTGTTTTAACAAAACAGAAAAATAAATCTAAAGATCTTTGAAAACTCGGTGCATGTGTATAATTGTTGACAGTATTGAACAGTGTACTAGACAAAATACATGTAATACCTTTCCATAACAACATATGAAGCAACCTTGTACCATTTAAGAGCAATACATAATTCTAATCTATAACAAAGAAAACTGTATATACTGTAATTTTAAATGATGTCATAATACTATGAAGCTTACATTGTCATCTTTGAGTTATCCATATTTTTATCCATGATAGAGTGTGTAGGTATTGATAGTTATATAATAAAGTAATGGTAAAGCAGTGCAGCAAGATATTAATCAATCTTCACTTTACTACTATTATACCTAATCATTTACAAATATAACCCACAACAACACATACCGTGACCCAGGATTGTTTCCATTAATTTATTGTAGTGTTACTGTTTTTTTTTAAATTTGATTTAATTTTGTTAAATATAATTAATAATTCTGTGAATAGAAACTGAAGAAAAGAGCTATACATCACATTCTCTTTGTTCATGTATTCTCTGGAAAATAAATTTGAATGCTGTTGAGCACAAGTCAGTGGTTTCATATCAACTGTGAAACAGTGCCAATAGCACCCTGCATAGCCTTTACATACAGGATATTTAGCCATTTTGTGCTTCATTAACCATTCTTGTAATGTTCTTTTAACTTATAACAGCCTGCAAGATGAAAGCAAAGCTTTTCCAGTGGTATGGTATATACTGTATATAGATCTTTTGTTCACCTATGTGCAAGGAAAATCAGATCCCAAGTAACCTTCGACCTTAAATACTGACACCTCTTTACTCCACCTCCAAACACAAAGCCCAATCTTGGCAGACATTGCAACTCTACTCCCCCCAGGGGGTGGTACACAACAGCATAACATAGCAATCTGAGGTAATTTAATCACTGATAAATGAGAGTAGATTGCATTTTAGTAATGTTCTTAGCTTGCCCTCTTAAGGCTAATTGTATGGTGATTACTGTAATGAGGATTAATAAACTAAATAATTGTATTATGTTGATAAATTACAACTAACATGTAATTAAAGTTACTAACAGGACCATAAATCAACTTAAAACTTATATTTGTTAAATCGTAGAAAATGCTCATTTTAGTTAGATTGGCACTTTTCTATTCATGGTTTCTAAAATGTTCAATAAATCTGTATGATAATGTCATTTTTCTTACTGCAGAGAAATATGAGGGTAAAAATTGTCCACACTATGCCACACCTAAGTCATTGACTCAAAGTCTATCATGACAAAAAATATATATGAAAAAAGGAACAATTCATATTTTACAACTACTTGCAGTTTGGTAAAGCAAGTAAGACTGCTAAGTCAAAGAAAAGCTGCAGGGAACACATGGCATTCAGAGAAGCAAAAAGATATGACAGCAAATCACCACACATCATCCTTGTTAGACTTCTCTAGCTTAGCAACAAGGGAAATAAGTCCTGTCTTTTAATCCCTAGAAATTCAGATGTCATGACTACGAATGAGACCTTTGGAGGAGATTGTACTTCCCTGGAAATCAATCATTCTTCACCATGCACTGAAATTATATATATATATATATATATATATATATATATATATATATATATATATATATATATATATATATATATATATATATATAATTTGTGCAGGAGTTGTTTTGTTCAGCGTCAACCAAATATGTTGTAATCAGCATTTGTAACCTCTGCCTAATCTAGAATGACCTAGTCAGGACTTTCTTAATGAACTCAGTTGACTGCAGTGGCACTTCCAGATATGTATTTAATTTTTACTCTCCTGACCATATTGTTTTAACATATCATCTAGTTTGGAGGAAGATTGCAGGTGATCTATCATCATTAGTCTGTGTGGGATTTTATGAACTAGATTGCAGATATACATAAGTATGAAAGAGTTCCATAAAAGAAAGCAACAATTTAATACTTCATACCTAATAATTGTGGCAAAGTGGTTAACAGTGTGCAGGTGCAGGTGATCAATAAACAGACCCTGGGAATGAATTGTCTGGCCATCCAGTCCAGGGTACTCTGTTTCCTTTACAGAGCGCCCTCACAGTTCAGGAGGGAGATGTATCACCAAGAATCACTTTGTCTCTGTCACAGTCATGTATTGTTATATGATTTAATTGTGTTTATGCAGTTATTTTTGTAATGTCCTATTTTTCGGCATGCCCATGCATATTAATCCCAACACTAATTGGATATGTGACAGTTGCTCAAATAGTCGTATAGACCTGAGCCCCTTTCAAACAGCAGCTGCATGTTTCTCCCAAGCCTGCTAGAACACAAATAACACTTTCCCAGTACAAACAAATGTCTTTCCTACACTGCACTGTTAATCAGTAAAAACCTTGCCAAACTACTTTCTTAGTTTCTTCTTAACATTTATTGTTTATTTATTTCTCTTAAGCATTTCCAACTACCTTAACTTAATGCCAGCATATGGTTTAAAGTATAACAATACAAACAATACAGTTTATATAATTTGTACCCGGTACTGGGAGACAGCACATCAAACGTAATAAATAAATGCAATAAAGCTTAGACTACTGCTATCTGATGCCAGTTACAAGATGTCCAATGCTGGATAAAAGTATGTAAAAACTACAGACATAATCTAAACTGAGAAAAAAGCAGAGGGTATCTTTTTTCTATTTAATAAAGTTTTGTAACATTCAATCAGCTAATCTAGCAGCAACATTTCCATAAAATCACCAGGGGGCGCATGTGTGTAATAATTCTAGTGGTACAAGTAGGCTAGTAAAGACACGTGCATTTTCTATCTCTCTTTTATTAATTTTCCTTATTTTGAATATAGATATACATTTAACGATGCTGGTTGATTCCTGCTCATAAGAGTAAAAGCAAAAATTAATATCTGGCACCGTACTGATACATTTGTAATGCATTTAATTGTAATAATCATAATAGGTAACAGTAGATCAGTATACAACATATCTGTATGTATCTGTGTTAATTATGTTTGATGCATTTAAGCTTGTACACAGCATTCACAACGTATCTGCCAATTTAAATCTGTAATTCTGAAGGGTACAAAATGGATGTCTATGTTATATTATTATTTTACAAATGCACGCTGCATTCAGCTACTTAACAAAGAGGATAGCATATCATACAATTGACTAAGATTTTGTTTTATTAAAATACATTATGCATTGTTTTAACCTATATTAATTGTTAGATTTCTCTCACAAGCTGGTTATTTATTGTGTGTTTAGTAGCTTCCCTGCATTAGCTTCCACCTTGCGTTCCGTAATTAGGCGGTAACGATCTTTGCCTTAGCATTAGTGTCTTACCCTATGATCAAAATTGGGCCCTTTATGAAAATATAATATTAAATAGACTTTATTTAAAAAGCAAGAGTATTTTAAACAGAAATGTATTAAATCCCCTTGTCAAGCGCCACAAAATTAAGCCAATTCAGGGATTTTGGAATTCGTTTTTTTAATGTATTTTTGTCAGTTATCAGCGTCCCTATCATACGATGAAGTGAATGGTACGATACACTGTTTATCAAGCCAAACAGCCAAGAATCCCCCTTTGGGTTGTACCACCATTCTGATTTGCTAAAATCATTGTAAACATAGCCATTGTTTATCTTTTCCTAGCATTTCTGTACGTAATCCCAGAGCTGAATACTGACCATAAAGCTCATGATGAGTCTCAATTTTTTAGTTTGGAAATTAGTACAGGGTAGGAGGCCCTTTTTTACACAGGAGTGGTGATTGTAGCTTTCCTTGTTCTTACAGTATGCTTTTGTGATCTAATGTAAAATCATATTAAAATAAAAAGAAAATGGACTGAGGTGAAAAGAAGAGAATATGGTTGCAAAAAAGAAACCCTTTTGGGAGGGCGGTATTCATGGTCTAAATATAAGACCATCTTCAGGGCATGTACAAGGCATCACTCAGTTAATCTATAATGATGTAAGGCTTCCAGTTTCAGGTATAGGAATAGGTCTGTGCATAAGAAAGCTAGTCATATTTCATTTAGCCACTAGCAACTACAATTCTTTGTTCACAAAGATTTAAATTATTTTGTTTTAAATATATATTGTGTTATTTGTTTGTAAAAAAACAAAATAAATGTTTATACCTCACATCAGCTTGTTGAAACTGCAAACTATACACATTGTTTGATGTGAAATCAAATTAATGTGCCTATAGTAATTTGACTTTCTGATTTTCCACTACAGAAGACATATGTAAACCTTTCCATATGCATTAAGTACCTGTCTTATTGTTCAGTATCACCTTATATTACAGGACACACAGAACCATGTACTGCAGTAACATCTTAATAACTGTCTAACTACTAACATTTCTCACTATTATATGATAATTACGACTAAGGAACCATTGGTAATTACTCAGTTATTACAATTTAAATGCATGGCTATTTATGCCTTGCTAGCTATATATATATATATATATATATATATATATATATATATATATATATATATATATTCTTGACTGACTACCGAGGCTGCAGCTATGATCATATAGATGAGATGAGACAAACATGTGGCCCATGTAAGCTGCAGAATAGAATTATCACATAGACATTGATCATTGTATTATAAAAGTAAACTACATCTGCCTGCATTGTCCAATCTCTAGCAGCCTCCAATTGTCCCAGGCGGATCTTAGTTCTAATAACATTTCCCTTTGGTTGCTCTCCTCGACAGAGGAACGTCGTGTTCTGTGTGCAGCTATTACTGATATTGACAGCCAGCTGTTGATCTTATTATGCCGTTCTTCCAATGCTAATGCCAAGCATCGCAGCACCTGGTCATGATTGCAAGTGAATTGACCCTGGCTCAGAGCCACCTTACATCCTGTAAGAATGTGCTTCAGGGTAGCCGGTGATGAGCACAAAGTACATACAGGGTTCTCCCCTATCCACATATTCAGGTTCTGCAGTGATTGAAGAACTTCATATGTGGACCAGGAAGCTGATCCTCCTCTGTTCCATTAGCCACAGATCACGCCAGCCAATCTTACGCTGTTCCACATTCTCCCATCTCATCCATTCTCCCTGCTTAGCCTGGGACACCGCCTTGACACACCTCATCATCTCCTCCTGCTTTTGCACTTCAGGAACTACCAGCTTCCTCCTTTCAGCTGGAGCTGCTTTCTGCCATCTCGTGGGAGTTGAACTGAGACGAAACCTCCTCTTCCCTGTTGTACTTGCCCCATGATATCACTGATACAAAGAGCAGCCTTTGCATCTTCCATCACGTCCTCTGCTGCCCACTTTCTCACAGTTCTCATTACTGGTCCTACCTCTCTCACACACTCATCACGCGATTCCATCAGTGTCATTTCCAGCCGAACCTTAGCGCACTTCAAATCCTTAGTTAGAGTTGAGTCTGGCAGCTGTAGTTTTCCTTTACCGTAGAGTGCTACTTTGCTAAGGCATTGTGGAACTCCTAGCCATTTGCTAATGTATCAACAAATCAAGGCTTCCAGTCTCTCTACTGTTGACAGGGAAACCTCTGTAATACAATGCAAATGGCCGCAGCAACCTGGGAAGAAGACCAAGGTGGCGTGCATTACTGTTAATCCTCTTCAGACCTTGCACTGTCTGTCTCACCTCTCCGACTCTCACTGTTTCCTTTAAATCCCCATCGTACCACTTAAACTGCATATGTGTCCATCTGATGTTATTGCTAGTTTGCCGTTCATTAAAAAAAATATTTATCATTTCAAATATGATCTTGTTAAAAAATATGGTCTGGTTAAAAACATACCTGGAGCTTCAACATGTTAAGAATGTTATTCTTTTAAAGCAGATTGTCTTTGGTGGATTTCCAGTTAATTGTTATAAATACTGTTTTGGATTTTATTATTTATTTCATTCTTCTTCTTCTTCTTCTGAGTATTTAATTTGTGATGCTTTCTGAATAGTCGGTTTAGGGGCAACTCTAGGCTTATCTGTCACATTATTGTCTAACATATTTAATAACTCTTTAACGTTAAAAAAAATTACACCATTCAACAAGAATTAGAAAAAAAAACTGTTCTGCTAAAATGGAAAGTAATTATCTTTGGTTAGCATTGGCATGCTTGAAAATGACATTGAATAATAATTTGCCACAAGTCAATTCTAAGTATAAAAAGACTTGCAGGATATAACACATAGTATACAGCATTCTCTCCAGTCTGTCCTTCCAGACCCAGTAATGTGTGCAGTGATTTGAAATGCCAGGTCTAATAATGGCATCTTAATCAAAGTTTCATGTTTTATACAATCTGCCGGGTAATCTTCTTTTGTTTTTTTTCCATCACAGTGAAATGGACACCGAATTCTGGCCCAGACACCAGACTCCTAAAATGGATAGGTTTTCAACGGACACCTTTGTGGTCACCATTTCCCAGAAAACAGAGATACAAAGTGAAACAAATCCTTCAAGTCATATTGTTGTTTAAGGATAACTTTAATGTAGTTTTATACAAATGTAATATATGATTATGCATACAAACAAATAAATAAATAAATTAAATATAAATTCAGCATCAGTACTTCTGGAAGTAGTTGTCGTACTAAAAGAAAATTATATGACAAAAAATGATTTGGTATTTCTACATATAGTACATTGAGGGTCCTACAGTTATGGGTGATGACTGGAAATGGTTACTGTATTTTGAACTCTCAAGAAATTAAATAAGCAATCATGAGGAAATTATATAAATAAGATCTAGTAAGAAGCAAAGATATAGCAGGTTCGAAAATACCTAATGGGGATTACCAGTAACACAATTAAGGACAATTATATCTTGGGTCTTTTTGGAATCGGTCCAAGAGTGGTCACTTGGTTTTAGAGGAGAATACCAACTGTAGAAAGGGAGATGCACAGGTGAATTTTTACTCAAAAACTGAGGGGCCACTTTCTTAGATGGCACCCTTCTCTGAGGTTGCTAGTTAGTGGCTTTTTATCCTCCTAAGAATTTAATTTGTGTATATTTTGCTTGAACGTGCACCCCTAATTATTTTCAATTTTCCTCAGAACTTCATGTTATAATAAAATACCTTCTGATGTTGGGTAAGTATGACATTGGTGAATTTTCTGTATTCAGATCAAACTATATAGTATAAAAGATTTAACTCCTCTGCTAATTGCATGCCTGGGGGCACATTAAGAATGCAAGTGGCAATGCTCTTGTGAAAGATTCATTTTTTTCATTTCTTAGCAGTGCATTGAAAGGGCTGCTATGTGAACTGTATTGGTGCAAGTTTTTTGGCATCCCCTTTGAAAGACATACGTTCTTGGGAAGATATGCTCATTATTTATGACATTATTTGATAATTTAATATTTGCCTGCTCTAGCCCTACTATAAACTTTAAACTTGGCATACGGTAACATGTTGTTAAAAATAATAATACAATTAAACACGAAACAAAAAAATCAATTGTCCTTAATGGCAATGATAAAACTAAAATTGTCAATATTGTATGCATGTATTTGTCATCTGCAAAAAGTATCCATAATATGTTTTAAGATCTTTTTTGTATTGCTTTGTAGTCATGAGAGATAGAGAGATAGAGGCAGGGAGAGACATTTTTACCCTTTTTCTTTCACTGGAAGATTAAAAAGAGTGATGTAAAATGCAGCTGGAAGGCTAGTGTCTAATCATCTTTGATGGTTTCTGTTCTAGAAAAATCTATTGCACCTACAGCTGTAGAAGGCAGAAACCATACTTCAAGGGGGTAATTTAATTCAAAATTGAAAAAAGGGTATTCTAAAATGCAAAACCACTCTTCAACTATAACTCCCTTCGTACATAAATCAAAGGGAAGGTACTGGATTCAACAGAAAACAAGACACATGAAATGAAATCTTAATTTATTGGTGAAAGCTCAGTGCTGACCAGTGATGGGCCAGGCATGTTTAGATGAATATTAATAACCCACTTTTATTTGTTGTAAATTTAGCTAATTTATTAGGCTATGTGCACTTACATGCTAAGGTAAATAGCTGTAGATTGAGAAATGTACTATATTCTGTTCTCTTCATTGATAAAGTGTATACATTTTTAAGCAAGTGCAAAGACAAAAGCACACAATTTTTATAATAATTTCAATTTCTATGAAACAAATATATCATGAACTTGAACTTGGGATCTTTGTCTCACAAGAACATCCACTATGTTTTTGTATACACACAAAAAAGACTGTTTAACAATCATCTTGAAAATCATCTTGAAAAGTAAATTATTTGTATATCAAGACAGGATTTTTTTCTTTATCTTAACAAATTAAAGAATAAGTAGCAGGGTTTCTGAAAAATATAGTGTTGTACGCCCCCATGTGTTGCTACAACTGTTTAAATAACATACATGTAATTTTTCTTTTCATTGTTAACATCCTGACAACTTTTTACACTTATAACTTTAACCCTTTGCGGTCCTATGTCGGACCTGGTCCGACATTGCAATTATTCCTATCCGGTCCAATGTCGGACCCTGTCCGACATCATCAAAAAAACGCAAAAAACGGGTTTCTAGTCGTTTTTTCTCTGGAAAAAGCTGAGAAAACCATTCAATGGCCGAGTGGGAGCGACAGGAGCCGAGACAAGTCGAAAAAAAAGGCGTATCTCATGAATAGTCATACTTGCCCCTGCCATCAGATAGGGGCGGCCATAAGGAAACAAGCTGGCTGATACTGAATCAGCGCACAGAGAATATCATGGACATTTGCTCCCCTTGGAGTACTAACTAACTTTATTCCAGTTCTGACTATACCGGATGGCTAAGCCGTTTACTGGTTTACCCTTGTTACACAATCAAGCTTCACACAGTATTCTTCTCAGTACCTTTCTTTTTGTTCTGACCACACAGGCCTCTCCACATGCTTCACACAGACAGCCTCTCGCCTCCAGCACCTCCAAATTGACAAACCCAGGACTGGAAGACCCAAAAAGCTATGTAACAAGGATGAACAATACTTGAAGATACTTTTTATTTTGTGCTGTGTGTGTATATATCTATATACACACAGCACACGATTGTGTCTAATACCACTTATCATTAAAAACGAATTAATGAGCAGGGCGAGGGTGGCTTGATTAGGGCAGGGTTTGATAATTTAGCACCAGTCGGCTCTCTGGCAGTTCATTCCAGTGTCAGTTGGAAGTCTCCCATCCAGAAAAGGGATGGAGTCACAATACCAGAAGTCACCACCTTAACGCAGCGATGTGTCAGTCATGGATTGGAGGATACGTGATTGCACTCGCTTCCGAAGGGGGGCGTGACTGAGGTTATATCAGGGGATGTGGCAAAGCAATGTAAATCACCACTTTCACTAAGAGCACTCACTCTGGACTTGTGACCGTGTTGTGTTTGTGTGTGTCTTGTTTAGTGTAACATTGATGTCAGCTTGTGTCTCCTCTAAAAGTATGCACCATTATACAACAAAAAGTGATCATTGTAAGGAGATACAAATCAACAACTATATGAATGCACTTTATAATGACAACATGAGTTTTTTTTTAATTAAATACAAAAATAAAAAAGCAGAATGTATTTTCTCAGTAGTTTTTGATACACCCCCTCCCACCTCCCATAAATAAAATTAACTATACTGCCTTTACAGTCAGTTTGATGTTGAAAATGTCTAAGAAATGATACTGGACATATTGTAAGCTGTAGTACGTCTACTTTTAAAAAACAACAACCACTCTCACTAAAGATATCAAATAAACAAATATGATGATGATGATTATATTCTGTTTGGATTTGCTTGTATTACAAAGAAAGATAAGCTTGATTAAGTGTGTGATCTGCTTGAAACTGCTGTCTAATGAGTCCATTATACCTTCACAGTTGAAATGCCATTTACAGCAAAAACACTCAAAAGATAATTCTATCGATTATTTTGAAGAGAAATAGAAAATGGTGTTTGCAACTTATGTAAAGTACTCCATTCTTAGTATTAATTGGTCAGGAGCCTTAATGTAATGGGGGGTCTTGAGCCTAGAAAGTTGGGGAACCCCTGTCCTAGAGGATTAATCCACAGTAACTGAAGACCCCTGAAGAGAATGACTTCTCAAGGTCATTTTACAGAACACTGACTAGCCATACTGGGGCATCTGCTAATGCTCCCTCTATTGTGTGCTGAGCTCCTTACCTCACCTTTAGCAAGCACTACATTTATCATCATGTTCTTTGGAATATGTCCTTGACTGACTGATACAGATTTCTAAAATAAAATCCCATAATCAAACCTCATGTGATTTTTGACAGAGTGCATTCAAGCTTAGTACAGTTTTTAATACATATCATTAAAGAACCCAAACTGGCGGTCAGTTTATCATTAATTGGATTATCAGTTTAAGTGGCCTTTGAATGAAGACACATGGAAACATTATTGTCCATTATGGTTTTATGGCAACATTTGATCAAGACACAGGGCGAGCCAGCTTGCATTGTTATTTTACATCAAGAGAAATTCCAGTGTGGAGTAGTGGTTAGGGCTTTGGACTCTTGACCGGAGGGTTGTGGGTTCAATCCCAGGTGGAGGACACTGCTGCTGTACCCTTGAGCAAGGTACTTTACCTAGATTGCTCCAGTAAAAACCCAACTGTATAAATGGGTAATTGTATGTAAAAATAATGTGATATCTTGTAACAATTGTAAGTCGCCCTGGATAAGGGCGTCTGCTAAGAAAGAAATAATATACAACCTTTTTATAATGGTCAGCTTTGAATACATTTATAGGTTAGTTATAATGAGTTTCAAGTCAATACACTGTGACAGAATGAAGGGATGGTGCATAACTATAGAAACTTTCAAATTTATGAGTTGCTGTTCATATCGTAGAGTAAATTGAAGCCATCAGTGCTGGTTAAGTTACACTTTGCAAAGAAAAAACTAAAAGCAATGTGACGAAGGTCCACACTCATAAGAAAAACAAATCCACTCCAAAAATTAATTTTCATTATTTATTCTTCATTTCACAGCTTCATTTTTTGAAGAACAAGCAGATTAAAATTCTAATCCACAAGGAAAGTCACAAACATGTTTCAGCCAAAAAGCCTTCATCAGTGTGTATACACAGCTTCAATACCTTGATTTAAATACAGTTTAACAGGTAATTACAATTAAGTAAAGTGCTAGTTCATGGGCACAAAACACAAATTACCAGTTTATTTACCACACCTGGTATATTCATCAATTTTCGCTGAGATTCTAAAACTGTTATCTCAGTGTAATATTATACAAAATAAACCATTCCTCAATTGAATTACTGATCAATTAATTATCCAGCATTGAGCCTTCAGATAACCCGTAAACCAGTTATATAGACACACTAATAAACCAATTTCCTAACCTATTATTTTAATTATTAATCAAGCTTAAATAAAAGCCATCATTCCTAAAACAAAAAATAAGTATAGTTCATAAAAAAGGTACCAAGTCTAATTCTTCATTTAATCCATTGGATACCACAGTATTTAAGTTAAAAATCCTAAACGATTCTCTCTGTAACAATTCATTATTAAGATTGCCACCCCTCCTATTTTGACTTACTTTTTCTATTCCAATACACCTTAACCCTTAGCGGTCCATTTATTCAGCGCGTGTCAGGCGCGTCAGGTCCAATTTATTTTCACACGCGCAGTTTATTTTAGCTGCTCTGTTTAAAAGTATTTTTTTCACAGTAAAACAGGTTTAAAAGGCACTTCATATCAACAGGACACTCAGTACTGCATCTCCAGCCCCGCCCCATCCCTTGTTCGCTGTATTTTTAACATACCTCTTCATAGTCATGCATACCGATAAATCATCTCCTGATCACCCTTTTTATTACCAAACTCCTCAATAATGTGATCCAAGTCATTATTTTATTACTATAAGATCTAAAAAACAGCTCTGCAAATGTCTGTGATATTGTTTGAGCACTAGATGCAGAAGCAGCTATCTTGTTTGTTTATGTCCGTGTTATCTATGTGGTGCCGGGGCTATCTATGTTCATGAGATATGGCCCATTTTTTTTCGGCTTCTTTCGGCTCCTATCAGTCTCACTCGGCCATTGAATGGTTTTCTCGGCTTTTTCCGGTGAAAAAATGACTAGAGACCTGTGTTTTACGTCTTTTTGATGATGTTGGACAGGGTCCGACATTGGACCGGAAAGGGAAAATTGCAATGTCGGACCAGGTCCAACATAGGACCACAAAGGGTTAAAGTATCAATGTCATGGTTTTCTTCCAAAAAATGTTTCGCAACTGGTGAAGTGATATATTGTCTCCAAATGGAGCTTCTATGTTTAATAAGTCTAGTTTTTAATTGACGAGTGATTTTACCCACATACCCCTTTCCACATGGACAAGTCAGTAGATACACTTCATGTGCGGTATTACATGTTATACAAGATTTAATCTTTCATTTTTTATCAGTTGTAGGACAATTAAAAAAATAGACTTTATAAGATTCTTACAAGAGCAAGAGACATAGTTGCAACATGGAAAGCATGCTATGATAAACGCTCTTTCACTTTTCGATTTATGTACATCTGTTTTCACCTACATAGTTTTAAGATTAGGTGCTCTTTTGTAATTAAAAAGCAGGGGAGATTGAAAACCAGAAACCAAAGACTTGTCAGAAGACAAGATATGCCAATGTTTAGTCACTATTGATTTTATCTTATTACCAAGAGGGTTGAATTTTAATGCGTAATTAACTGAAAATTGTTTTTGTTGTTTTGATTTTTTGACAAATAAACTGTCGCGCTTGACACTTTTTACTTTATAAAATGCACCCTTAAGCCATTTTTTATATATCCTGGTGACCGAAAACGGTCCAAAAGGTGTTTAGACTGTCTCTCAAACTCCTGCTCTGTATCACAAATCCTGCGCAATCTATTTAACTGGCTAATTGGAAGTCCTCTTTTTAACCACTTCATCTCCAGATGTAAAAATGAAACCCCTTCCCAGGTACCAGATTTTCAAACCTGTAATTGCTATAAAATGTTAACATATGATGAATAAAACACACATACCCATATTCAATATAGAGTTAAAAACTTTTTTTTTTTACAATGAAAACAAAAACGCTGCTAATAACGATAATAACAATAATAATCAGTAAACAGTAATTATCAAATACAAATCAAACAACATAAAAACATGTGCCATTATCGACTTGCTCTGTGCCATTTATTGAAATATTCAATACAACAGAACCCAGGGTTGCTTTCGCAACCACTGCACATTTTTCTTGTGTCTTTTCTTTTGTTTTCATTTTCGTAGCAGACACTGTACCTTTTTTATGGTGTCTGCTTCGCTTGCGTTGGAGGGTTAGTCACAAATGCGTGTACACAGCTACTTTGCGCAGGCATTGTGATGGATCTGGCAGCCGCGATTGCCTGTACCCAGTGCTGTGTTTTGATAGTATTTCGTCACAGTACTGCCATTTCAAAACAAACAGCTTCCCGTTTGCAGCTGGCTTACCTGTAAAGTAGCTGTATGCTCTTCTGTTTGTACAGTTTGTATTGTTCTTGGCTCCACATCCTCTTCATCATCATCACTGAGCGATAAGTTAGCATCACTGTCGCTGGTATCGAAATCCTCCGAACCAACTTCACTCCAGTTGCTCATTATAGAAAGACCACGTACGTTGCCATGTTTAGCTTTCGCTAAAAACGATATAAACTACAACTAAACAAGTAAAACTAATAATAAATCAAAAAATAATTTAAAACACATATATATATATATATATATATATATATATATATATATATATATATATATTATATATATATATATATATACTTGTAAAAGCCTTCTAAACGCCCACAGCTAGACAAGAATCGCTACATAACACGCAATTGGATACAAATGTCACCTGACCCTCCCCCAACTTTCATTGCACATTCCACAGTACTGGCACTGCTTTATAGAATGAAACCTGAAACGCTAGACTGAGAAACTGCTCATAGAATAGAATGGTAAACTTGACGTACGCAGGTACGGCATGGTACTGTAAGTGGGTTTTCATTTGACGTACGTGCGTACGTCATGGTGTTGAAGTGGTTAAGGAGATAGGATGATAACTGTCAGCTGATAACAAAGTATTTTTATCTGTTGGTTTTCTATATACAGTGGTACTTAAACGATTTATGTTCTTATATAAATAAACATCAAAAAAATGTATCTGTTCGTTATATCAGGGTGTTTGCTACAATAGGGTTTGGCAATTTGCGGTATCAGAATAATGAAGAAACGTCGAAATTGAATTGAACATCTTTATACAGTATACAGTAGTTCTTTCAAGACAACTTCACATTGATCAACATTTAAACTGTATATTTAAAAGAAAGCAGTAAAGCTTCATATTTTCCGTGCTTTTCTCGATGCATGCTGTTTCAATCTTGTTAACCAGTCCAAAAAGATCCTCAGTTCCTGGTAATGACTGTGTGAAGTTACGCACAGTTGTGATTGCCTTTCTGAACTCGTCCAATGAAGGGATGACTAGTTCTGTGCCTTCCATGTCCTCGTCACCAGAAATGTCCTCATTTTCTCCCCAACTCAATGTCACTGATTCAACAATGTCCTCATCGCTCATAGTTGCTCGTGTAGGAGCTTGGTTTTCTTCAAGTACAATTTCCTCTAATTTTGTTTCTGAAATTCCCAGTGTATCACATTCCTCTCGAACAGATGGCATTTCCTTTTCTTGAACATCATTTTCTGCACACCATCCAGAACATTTAAAGCAGTTCACAAAACATGATTCTGACTCTTGATCCCATGCCTTGCATGTGTAGTGCATAGCTTGTAGAATGTCCACCTGGATTTTTTTACTGCTGTCCATGCACTCTATTATCTCTTTTAGTAGAAACTTTCTGTACCAGGATTTGAAGCACTGAATAACCCCCTTGTCCATGGGCTGCAGTACACTTGTTGCATTAGGGGGGGAGAAAGTGCACAGTAACTGCTTTCAGGTGCTTGACTTTAGGATGCCCAGGGGCATTGTCTATGAAAAGCAGCACTTTCCGGTGTTGAGATTGTCTTTTTTGTACATTACTGGCAGTGTCTTTCCATTTTTAAAATACCTGGGATTTGCTGCTTTACCAGTGACAAGAGGAGGCAGACGATAAGTTCCATCCATGTTTCCTCCAAGTAGAACAGTAATATGCTGTTTGCTTTGTTTAGTGCCAGCAGTCATCGGCAGCTTTGGCCAGAGTTTTATTGGGCAATGGCTGATAAAAAAGACCAGTTTCATCAACATTATAAATGTCTCTTGCAGTGTAGTTCTGGATAAGAGATGGAAAAATATCCATCAGCCATGCGCTTGTCAACCCCATGTCAACTCCAGCCTTTTCATCGACTACTGTCTTAAACTTTAAATCATGCCTCTGCTTAAAGCGATCTACCCATCCATTTGAACATTTGAAGTTCTCGATGCCTAGCGAAGAGGCACATTTTTCGGACTTTGCACGTAACATATCACTCAACACTGGAATGTTTTTATCTCTGGCTGTTTTAAACCACTGATAAACTGCTTCATCAGGATCTTAATGAGTTGCAGTACAAATTTGTTTCCTCTGGGTCAGTGCTTCATCTTCAACAATAGCAGACTTGATTTTTTCTCTGTTGGCCCACATGGTTGAAACATTGCTCTTTGCCATGCCCAGTTCTTTGCAGATTGTGGCTTGTGATTTTCTTTTATGGTCCAGATCATCGATACTTTGAAGTTTTGTTTTCAGAGACAAAGACGATCACATGTTACTCGCCATCATCACACATTTTGCCTGGCTGCGGTTACCTCCTCACGCAGTTTCTGTGAAGATGGCGATGGTTGCATACGTCATATATGATTCGCACTACAATAGGTTATCTATGAATCAGCCTTATCTTTGAATTAGCCTATCAAGGTCTTTGTTTTCACTGAGAGAATAACACATTCACACTGGAGAAAGTTCAGTGTCAGTCACTACCGAGATCATTTTATCTGAGTAGATTTTGTAAATGTGATCATTCTAATAGGGCTAATTTGCATTGAAAAAATCAGTTCTTGCCGTTGGGATCGTTAAAAATGGGTGATCGTTATAAGAAGGGTTCATTATAGTGAAGTTTGTTTGTGTATATATATATATATATATATATATATATATATATATATATATACATATATATATATATATATATATATATATACAGTACAACGCCGCATATCCGTGGACTGGGGTATAGGTGGATATGTGAAAAAGTCGGATTTGCGGACAATTACATTTACACATGCATAAATAGGTTAATGAACAAAAACAACATTCAAACGGCTTTAAACATGGGGAAATTCTTTGCTTTAAAAGTAAGCAAATGTACAGTGCCTCTCAAAAGTATTCACCCCCCCTTGGACTTTTCCGCATTTTATTGTGTTACAACATGGAATCAAAATGGATTTAATTAGGAGTTTTTGCCACTGATCAACACAAAAAAGTACAGTAAAGTCCATTATTAAGAAATGGAGAGAATATGGCACAACTGTGAATCTGTCTAGAACAGGCCGTCCTCAAAAACGGAGTATCCGGGCGAGAAGGGCACTAGTCAGGGAGGCCACCAAGAGGCGTATGGCAACTCTAAAGGAGCTGGGAGACACTGTGCATACGGCAACAATAGCCCGGGTGTTTCACAAAACTGGCCTTTATGGGAGAGTGGCAAAAAGAAAGCCATTGTTGAAAAAAACTCACATCAAATCTCAGCTAGAGTTTGCCAGAAGGCATGTGGGAGACTGAGACCAAGTGGAAGAAGATTCTATGGTCTGATGAGACCAAAATAGAGCTTTTTGGCCTCAATACTAAGCACTATGTTTGGCACAAGCCTAACACCGCACATCAACCTGAGAACATCCCTACCGTGAAGCATGGTGGTGGCAGCATCATGCTATGGGGATGCTTCTCTGCATCAGGGCCTGGAAAGCTTGTGAAGATAAAGGGCAAAATGGATGCAGCAAAGTACAGAGAAATCCTGGAGGAAAACCTGCTGAAGTCTGCAGGAGACCTGGGACTTGGGAGAAGATTCATCTTCCAGCAGGACAATGACCCCAAACATCCAGCCAAAGCCACACTGGAGTAGCTTAAAAACAAAAAGGTCAATGTCCTGGAGTGGCCCAGTCAAAGCCTGGACCTCAATCCAATTGAGAATATGTGGAAAGAGTTGAAAATTGAAAATTGCTGTTCACCAAAGCTCCCCATCCAACTTGATGGAGCTTGAGCAATTTTGCAAAGAAGAATGGGCAAAAATTGCAGTGTCCAGATGTGCAAAGCTGGTAGAGACTTATCTAAATAGACTAATGGCTGTAATTGCTGCCAAAGGTGCCTCTACCAAATATTGACTCAAGGTGGTGAATACCTATGCAATCAACTATTTTCTGTTTTGTATTTGTAATTAATTTAGAACAATTTGTAGATTTTATTTTTCACTTTGACATTATGGACTTTTTTTGTGTTGATCAGTGGCAAAAACTCCTAATTAAATCCATTTTGATTCCATGTTGTAACACAATAAAATGTGGAAAAGTCCAAGGGGGGTGAATACTTTTGAGAGCCAATGTAAACGAGATTAATTAGGCTACAATACACAGTGTTGCTACGCAGTTTACTATAAGCCATCTCCACACAAAGCTTTTAAATACAAAACAAGCGGTAAATGTACAGTAACCTGCAACTGATGGCTTCTTTCTTAGCTCTAGAAGTCTGTGCCGCCCTGGTTCTGCTTTCTTAATATCTCTGTCACGGTACTTTGCGCTCTTTCTTGATATTGTCAACAGCCGATAAGAAGCTTGGTTTAAATATTGCTTCGGCTATTTTAAGCAAACGGCTGGTAAGCATTGAGTTTATGAAGCTTGCTTTGTTTAATTCAAATGCATTTAAAAGCTACAACAACATGCTGCCAATATCTGCAAGTGTGCGCTCCATTATATAAACACATTGCACAAAACCAGAGTAAAACACAAAGCATTCTCAACTGGTGTATTGAAACGTCACTGCTACACACAGCTGATTGACACACGCACACAGCCTGTCTCTCTTAAAGGGGAACACACCAAAAGGCTGATTGCTATAACGCTTTCTTTCTGTTTCCATCGCGGACGCTGCACTTGCTAACAATACCATTACTCTGGTAGCCTAATTTTAATATTTATTTATTTAGCAAGGTGGTTAATTGATCAGTGTGGTTATGTGATGGTCAGATATTCGACATTCCACTGTGTGTGTGTATATATATATATATATATATATATATATATATATATATATATATATATTGTGAACCGACTGCACTCTCCGCAGTTCGTTGCCCCTTTAAAAGCAGACCCAACACACAGCAATGGAGGTTTTAAAGCGCTTTCGTGCTGTTTTTAATAAACAAAAACAAAAATAAAAAAAAAACACTTAGCTGTTTTCGAGCACTAACTAAACTTATGCAGGTCCCTGACTAGCTCGCAGGATGACTAAGCCCTTTACCTGCCATAACACAAAAATACACAGAAAAAGAACTCACAGTAACTTTTTTTGGTGCAACGACTGATTACACACGCAGTCGGACCCTTCACACAGCAGCCCAGACCAGACTGGCTACTTTCTTTAAATACACTGCACCTGGCTCTAATTTACAATGATCACCAGGTGCAGGGGATAATTAATAATAAAACAATTAACACATATAAAGCAATACAATAACTAAACAAATACACGTTATTTTAATTTCTTCGGCAGGGAGGATTAATCCCCTCCCCGCTGTGTTACAATAATATATAACCATACATTTTCAGTATATATTCAGCAGTATGCCCTTGACACACGTTTTAATTTCCAGACAGTATTTGGACACAACAAACAAGTTCTTATTATTTGGATCTCTGAAACACTTCTACTTATGCATGATTCTAATATTCTTCTACAATATTCAACTAATGAAGAAACTTTGAACTTTTATGTGTCCTTGCTTTCACCTTACTTTGGTTTTAAGATGGGTTCATGAATTCTGAGGAGGCAAGTTTGGAAGGAATATTATAGGATTTTGACGTTGAAGAGCTACAGAAATTAACATGTTTTCAAAAATTAAAAAGGGGACAGCAGAGGTCATTTTGAACTACGGAACTTAAAAAAATGGTGTATCTCCATTTTATACTGTATTTCTTTTAAATGAGGACCGTATCAATATTCTACATAAGTAAATATCAATATAATACTATACAGTACTATGGTATTTGTTACAGGTACTGAATATTCTTTAAGTTAAAATAAACTGAAAATGTATTTATTTAAATGAGGGTTAGAGTGTAATACAGGGCATGAAAGGACAATAAAATAAAATCAGAAGAAATCTGAAGGTCACTTCAAGAACAAAGTGTTTTTAAACTGGGTGCTGTAGATCGATGCTGGAAGTCTTTATTTCTGATTATTCTTTTGTGTTGCCAAATTACCTGTCACCCAGTAAGTATACTTATCTAAAATGAATGGGATTTGATGTAATAATTTTTTTAGTGATGAATCAAAGGATGATTTAAAAAAAACTCCATGTTTTGAAGTATATGATTGAAAGCAAGCAGCCAGGTTGTTTATTGTGATATACTGGGTTTTTATATTGCAGAACATCTTATGCATTTGTAATATGAGAATAAAGCATAATGAATCACAGTAAATGTGAACGTATTGAATTGTTCATCAACATGTGATAATGAGATACTGAAATATGCATAATGCATCATGTGGATTATTTAAAACTTTGTGGTTTACCTATAGCTGAACCATGATCAGGTGTGTACAATAAACCTAATTAATTCACTAAATACTAGAACATTAGAAATTAGAGCACAAGACTATTCTGCCCAATAATCTCTTTTTACCCACAGAAGCAACAGGTGTTACTAAAGATCACAGGTCACTGGTTTGTACACCTTGAATTCCTAAAGGCAAATGTAAGAATTGCATTCAAACACATTCTGAATTCATTTAACATGTGTTTTTAAGAACACTGCCAACTCTGTCTTGACATGCAATGATGCCATATACTATACCTGAACCCCCTGCTTTTTATCCAGACTTTTCAGGAGACACAAAGGAGTCTGAGAAACACCAGTGTTCATATTACCATCAGTGTTATCCATTGAGCACGATACATTTGTGTTCTCTTCTCCGATACATTGTATTTTAAGAACATATTCTATAGTATATATTATAAAAGTAACAAGTAGCCTACTACCCTGGTCCATGATTTAAGTACCAACCTGATAATGATTTGAAACATATTTAAAAAACCTACAAAGCACAACTGACAGGGAAGGGAGGGAACCTTGAGATGGACGACTATACCCCGGATTTCACAACCATGCAAGCTTTTTAAAAGTACTGCACTGTATCTAAGGAATGTAATTATTATCCAATTATTATACTGTATCCAAGACCTTTTATTTTCAGTTTAGACCTTTTAACCATAAACTTCCTGGGCTTCTAAGTTGTTCTCGCCGATTTTCATCTGTTCATTTTATGTTTCATTATGTTTACATACCAGGGCTTAGAAATATGTTGAATCAAAATCAATTTGAATAATAATTTTTCTAAAGAAAAGGACAGAGCTATTACTGGCCACTTTTGATTACAACTTTAAAACAAAATGTGCTGGAAATGTCAACCATGTTCTTTTCATATTATTGTTCACTGTGTAGGTCAAGAAAGTCGGTTACCTGGGGAACTGGTGTCAATTTAAATTAAAACTGTGACATTTTGTATAATGCACAATCAAACATGTTTGGTTGTTATTGGGGTAAACTTTGAAGCCAAAATACTATTGAATACAACCCATATTGAATTATGATGATTAATCCTTTAAAGTTCACTGAACAACCTCACTGATTTCTTTGCTATTTACTTAAGCGTTATGGTACTTCAAGGTTGTGTGATGTGCTGCGATAGGCCTCTAACTCCCCACAATTGTGATATCCATACACCACACAACCACAAAGAACCATGATGTTTTTTTAAAACATCTTTTATAAACATACATTCTAAATATTTTAGTTCTTGCATTCCTGCAAAAGATATTTCTTTAGTGCATCCGTCCTTAGAAGAGCAAGTGTTTGTATACAGATGGTGTGTACTCCCAACCAAAGTAATGCATCAAAGTAGGACTACAATTAGATGGTTTAAGATTAACCATAGTATTCTGCTTTTCTATTTATAAACTTAATTCTGGAAATATAAACTGACTTGTTGAAATGACATCATCACATTGTCCCTTTCACCACGGTCAATTTTTGGGGTAGCTGATTTCAGGTTTCACTAAAATTGATTTTAATAAGGCTGTTCACATCAGGATATTGCAAATACTTCCAACAATATGTGAGTACTATTACATAAAGTCTCGCTCAATCGTTAACATTTACTGGATTTACTGGTTCACCTGGTCAGTGTTCCTGATATAGTGAAGGTTTTTAATGGAGGGAGTTTTAAATAAGCGGCTCTGCAGGGTTGAATTGCATCCCTTTTTTAAAGTATTTATGGTGATGAGGCTCCAGGTGGTTTAGTGAAGGTCTGATTGACCAATCAGATTACAGTATCTTAACCTGAGATCCCATTGATTTTTAACCACTTCAACTCCATGACGTACACAAGTACGTCAATTGTAAACCCACTTACAGTTCCATGCTGTACATGCGTACGTCACGTTTCCCATTCTATTCTATGATTGGTTTCTCAGTATAGTATTTCAGGTTTCATTCTCTAAAGCAGTGCTAGTGCTGTGGAATGTGCAATGAAAGTTGGGGGAGGGTCAGACGACATTTTTATCCAATTGCGTGTCATGTAGCAGTTCCAGTCTGTAGCTGTGGGCGTTTAGAAGGCTAAGATATATTGTAGGAAGCCATTCAGCTTTTACAAGTATATATATAGTGTTTTAAATTACTATTTTTTATTTATTATTAGTTTTACTTGTTTAGTTATAATTTATATAGTTTTTAGCAAAAGCTAAACATGGCAACGTACGTGGTCTTTCTATAATGAGCAACAGGAGTGAAGTTGGTTCGGAGGATTTCGATACCAGCGACAGTGATGCTAACTTATCGCTCAGTGATGATGATGAAGAGGATGTGGAGCCAAGAACAATACAAACTGTACAAACAGAAGAGCATACAGCTACTTTACAGGTAAGCCAGCTGCAAACGGGAAGCTGTTTGTTTTGAAATGGCAGTGCTGTGACGAAATACTATCAAAACACAGTGCTGGGTACAAGGAGCAATACAATTGTATGCTGTGACTGACTAATAGGCATAGTACTCTCAGTAACTACTGTTTCACTAGCTTCAGAAAGACATGAGTGATCTAGTTTTGTGACAATCTTTCTGAGTAACTACAAGCTAACAAAACATGAGGATCAAAAAAACCAGTGCACACACATTAACTCAATTGGAGCCAGGTGTTCCTCTCTTGCTCCTCCTGTGGCATTCTGGGGAATGTAGTTCCTCTCACTACCTCTCCTCCCGCTACCACAAATTATATATATAGATACACACACAGATTTTCTGAATATCAACTTAAATATCAACTTGGTGAATATGCTTCTAGGACAGTAAACCTAAAATAAAAGTGTTCCCTTTCTTTTAAATAACCTGAGCACTGAAGTTGATGTACTTTGAATGTTAAATTATAAATCAGATTGTCTTGAATTTCACTTGTTCAGTGTGTGAATCTGAGACAGTCTTGGTATTCTTTTTTTTCTGCAGTGAAGATTACCTTTGGGGAATTTAATCCAATACAGTAAAAGTCAGAACCAAAAGATATACTGAGAAATTTAGATTGAGAATTACCTCCTAAAAGCTTCAGTATATTTGTATCCTTAAAATTGAAAGCCTGAAGATCAATATTTTGGAAATCTGCATGAAAACAAGATTAATCAAAATGTGGTTCTTTAATCAACATTCAAAGTGTTGTGGTTTGAACTGATGGAAAGACAATCAGACAGAATTAGAATATACCTTAAAGCTAACAAGAAAGTAGTTTTTACAGAAAATTTAATTTTAAATGTGGCACAGCTTGAAAATGAAACACAAAGCTTTTTGCCTCCGGACTTGTCAGCTAAACCAAACACTACAGGATAAAATCTTACTCACAAGTAATAATCTAACATCAGGTTGAGAGAAAAACACTGTTCATAACTGAATGAAAGAAATCCAAGATTTGTGGCTTTTAAAGCCACAGAAAAGCAATCTTTTTAATATGATGCACTGACACCCAGTTACATGAAATTACTATTTAAATAAAATATAGGTCATTAAGCCCGAAGCTTGCAAAGTCTCATTTCAGCACAATATGTGACTGGATTGTTGATTGGCAAAAAAGAACACAGTCTTTTATTAATGTTTGCAATGAATACTGGTATGTCCTGTGTGGCTTTCCGTATTTGGAAGCATAGTGAATTATGGGATAGCTGGGGCCGTCTTGCCTTTCCAAATATAACAAATTGGTGACAAGGACAACCAATGGGACATTTTGATGAAAATGTGGAGTAGTGGAGCTCATACACTGAACGTTTTCAGTACTTTGTAGTTGCTAATGCTATTGAAGGTGATAAGAAGGTGTGATGGGGTACCCCAACCTCTGTGTTTATTTTGTATTATTATTATTTAAATGTATTTTTTGACATTTAAATACACAATGTTTTGTTATTGTTGTTTACAGCATGGATGGGGTTAAAATTCCCGATCCATACTAAACTCATACAGATTTTGTTCAAACCTTTTATTTATTATTAAAATATGCAGCAGCGCATTAAACCCCAGACTGTGTCTGGCATTTCCTGGTTTGACATCAGTTGACATCCTGTTTACAGAAGGTCACAACTTTCTTAAGTGTGATGGGAGACAAAACTTTCAATTTGTTACGAAGTTTGGCACAACATGACAAACCAGGCACAAAATCTTAAGAAGAAAAAGTGCAAGTGCTGCATGTGCATTTTTCACCGGAGCCTCTAGCAATCGCAGAGACAAACGAAGGCAGAGCATTCCATAATTTAGGAGCTCTACAAGAAAAAGCCCTATCTCCCGTGTTGCTTTTGTTGACCCGAGGAATAACCAGTAACCCTGCATCCTGTGATCTCAGAGTGCGGTTTGGAAGATACAGGGAATACCGTGCATTTGGAATACTGTGCATTCTGTACAGCAGGATCAGGATGAACAGTGACACCCAGTCTGAAGAGGAGGTGTCACTGCATATCTTGGCCATGGCAGGGTCATCACATGGCTATTGGGTAACCCCATTGCTGAGGGTCATCACATGGCTATTGGGTAACCCCATTGCTGAGGGTCATCACATGGCTATTGGGTAACCCCATTGCTGAGGGGCATCACATGGCTATTGGGTAACCCCATTGCTGAGGGGCATCATATAGCTATTGGGTAACCCCATTGCTGAGGGGCATCACATGGATATTGGGTAACCCCATCGCTGAGGGGAATCACATGGCTATTGGGTAACCCCATTGCTGGAGGGACAGCGACTGCGAATGGAAGTGGAAACTGGAGCAGCAGAATCACTGGTGTCAGATACTGTGTACAGGGAGAAACTCCATCACCTTCCCCTAAAGTCAAAGGAAACTGTGCTGAAGACATATACGGGAGAACCTGTACCAATTAGGGGCACCACTGATGTTAGGGTGGAGCTTAATGGACAGACTGCTAAATTGCGACTGTTTGTGGTGAAGGGCAATTATCCAGCTTTACTAGGTCACTCGCGGTTTGGCCGGAAGTGTAAATGATGGCAAAAGGAAAAACAGATCTGGTCACTGTATTAAAGAAACATGCTTCTGTTTTTGACGGTAAATTGGGAAGCATGAAAGGAATCACTGTTAATCTGACCATCAAGCCTGACAGTAAACCAACATGTCTAAAGGCCAAAACAGTACCATACGCCATCAGACTGAAAGTTGAAGCTGATCTGGAGCACCTGGTCATGGCCGGAGTCCTGGTACCAATCACCATAGTTACTGGGCAACGCCTATTGTTCCTGTACTAAAGAAAGACGTCTCCATTAGGATCTGTGGGGATTTTAAGGTTACTATTAATCCAGTGTTGTGTGCAGAACAATATCCACTTCCCCTTATTGATGACCTTTTTGCTGGACTCACTGGAGGACAGAAGTTCTGCCAGATTGATCTGTGCCAGGCATACTTACAGATGCATGTTGATGAGAAGCCAAAGGATCTGCTGACTATTGTGACACACAAAGGACTATTGATATTGGCATTTAGCTTTTGGAATAACATCCTTTCCAGCTTTGTTCCAAAGAGCCATGGACCAGATCTTGAGTAGGTTACCAGGGGTCCTGTGCTACTTGGATGATATCCTGGTAATTGGCGAGAATGAAGAAGAACACCTCAGGGTGCCAATTTGCAAAGACTGGAAATGTATGGCTTATAAGTCCGCAAAGACAAATGTCAAATATCAAATGCCTCGGGCATGTGATTGACTCCACTGGTCTCCATAAGACTCCATCAAAGGTTAAGATTTCCATTACACGAGAGTAGATGTTAAAACTTCATGCTGATTTGAACTCGGCTCTTGCCAAGATAAGCACCAACTATGACGTAGCTTTACAGTAAACTGATGAGAGAGAACCTGTGTCTCTGTCCATTTGCGTTTCCTTCCATATAATAATGTAGATATCCTTCTGTCTGGTGTTGATGGCTGAAGTGTAATGCTAGCTCCAGGGATCAGCCTATTTGCCTCCCTGGCGCTTCAACAACGGCTGCGATGCTGGCTCTGGGGATCAACCACAGTGCGGTCTCCGCAGCGCATCAGCATGACAACGATCTGGATTGAGCGAAGTAGGGTACATCTCTATGGTAGAGGCTCCAGCTCCTCAGAACTCGAGCCAATTACAGTCTTTCCTGGGGCTACTTAATTACTACGGGCGATTTATTCCTCAGCGAGCTACAATTCTGAAACCTTTACAGAACAAGACCTGGAATCTTCCACACCAACATGTAATGTATTTGCAACCACAGAGCACACTTCTCACCTACAGTCACAGGAATCAAGAAGATATAATGATAAGTACCAGATTCTGTACTTGGAATTTGTGACCCCTACTGTGCACCCCAGGTGAGCGAGCACACTTTTTGTATGTATGTAATTATCATTTTATTGATTTTCATTCAGGAATTCAAAAACAATATTTATTTTTTTTTACCCCCTTTCCCACATTCCTTGTACACAGATAAAAAAAAACACAATCATAAACACTTATCTAAATATTTTTATAGAAAAACAGAAACATATAGCCAAGAGCCTAACATACATGTAGTATCTAATTGTTCAATTCCAGCTTTTCTCATTCTCCCCTCTCATCATGTAATTCCATAAAGGTGCCCATACATTCCAGAATTTTTCTGGTTTGTTTTGAAGATCATATGTAAGTTTTTCAAGAGGCATTATCTCAGATATTAAATTAGTCAACATCTTAAAAGATGGTGCTGCTTCAGAGTTCCATGATAATAAAATATATTTTTTCCATTAAATCCATGAATTAATTAAATCCATTAATCTTTCACAGTCTGGGTCCAGTACCAAATCAGGGTCTGCACCAAAAAGGTACAGAGCTGGGGAAAAATTAAGAGGTGCATCAAAAACATCTTGGGTAACTGAGTGTATAGATTTCCAAAATGTTTTATCACTAGAACCGCTGAGATTTCGGACTACATACAACCGCCACACCCACAAAGTGTGTGGGTCCTTTTTAAAACGGCTTCAATATGAAAATCAGATACAATCAGATACAACATAATATTTTTATTTATGAACATCATACATAACATTTTCAGAGCAGAAACACTGTATTTCCATTGAAAATTAAACTTTTTTCCTATTTTTTTTCAAAAAGAGCACATATACAAAAACATGAAAAACTGTAATAAAATAAACTTTATTCAATAAACTTCTGTGTAAACAGGTGTAGAAAGCTGTATGCACATATAAATTTATAAAACATAAATAACTAGTAATAAAAATAGCATAAAACTAAAATATAACAAAACTTATGCAACATGAAAGCGCTTTAAGTGAAACAGAGTTCAAAGGCTGTCTGTCTGTTCAGAGTTCTATTACAGCTTTCTAAGTACAATCTATGCAGAAAACACACTTTTCAACTGTACCAGTGCATTTGCCACAGACTTGGGCGCAGACATCAAAAGTTTTTATTGTATTTAGCAACCTGGCATTGTCTTTTATTCCTTGTGCCAGTGGGCGCAGAGCTGGCTGAAAGCTGAGGGGCATTTGTCAGCCGTCTTTCGTGTCTCATCAAAATGTTTCTGCTGTAGCTCCAGGGCTAGCTGAAAAATGATGTCCCTCTGAGTGATTGTGTTGCCGGTGCACTCCTTGTACAAAACCAAACCGTTGACAGCTGCCAGGTCCAAAACATTCTAAACAGCCACAGGCCACCTGCGAGTACCACCTTTGACAGAATACAGCCGTGCCATTTGATCCATTATTTCCACACCGTACTTTGTTGCGTTGTAAAATGCAACAGTCTATGGCTTTCGTTTAGCATCAGTCCTGATGGTCACTAATCTGTGCAGAGCTTAGACTACGCACATTTTTAAAAAAGTTTTGCACCGTCACACTCTGGGTGGCACAGTCGTTCTGCCTTAGAAATGTAGTGTAAATAATAATAATATATGATGTGTAGAATGACTTTAATTCTGTGTTTCAAGCACAACAGGATTATAATACATTATTTCACAATGACGCTGATTTTATTACAAAGCCCAGACTAAATTGTTGGCTATATTGTATTGATTTCAATATGCTGCATAAACTGTGGGACTTGCGGTTGAAGAAGCAAGTGCATCTAATGTATTCCTTTTTACGATTCTGCAGCTGAAACACCGTATGGGTATTTAATTCAAATATTTAGTAACACTTAAGAACGGACATGGACGAGACATTCACATACGCTGAGATATTTAAATTTGAATTGCAAAAGCTGTTCAAAAAGTGGCTATGGCGGTGCTAGTGTTAAAGGGAGATCATGATTTGTTTCTTAGAGACGGAGGCATTCAAAAGTCAGGCATTAGATTTATTTAAGTTGATCTTATACCCAGAGAATCTACTGAATTCAGTTATACAGTTCAAGGCGGCAAGGACAGAGAACTCAGCATTGGACAAGTCAAGTAAAGTGTCATCAGCATATAGAGAGATCTTGTGCTCTACATCCCCAATCCGCATATCACAAATCCCATTGTCTAATCGAATAGATTTAGCAAGAGGTTCTATTGCCAAGGCGGAGGAGTGGGGAAAGGGGACATCCTTGTCTTGTACCTCGTTGGAGCATGAATCTGTCAGAGAGAATCCCATTTGTTGAGACGCAAGCTTGCGGGTTATAGTACATTGATTTTATCCACTTGATAAAATTGTCTCCCAAGTTAAATTTCTGTAGTACAGCAAACAAAAATTTCCATTCTACCCTTTCAAAAGCTTTTTTCTGCATCAAGGGATACAACCAAGGAGGGCACCCTTTATTTAGCTGTCTAAACAATTACTGTATATCAAGTAGATGGCAGATATTGTCAGATCCAAATCTCCCTTTGACAAAACCTGTTTGGTCAGACTTAATGATGTTTGGAAGAAGGGTTAAAAGTCTTTTTGCTAATAATTTTGAAATGAATTTAAAGTCTGCATTTAATAAGGATATTGGGCGAGAAGATGAGCACTCTAAAAGGAGGAGAAAAAGGAGAATTTAGGGCCTCTTTATCCATTTCTGAAATTTTGGGGAAAGAGATGCTGTCTAAATATGCAACCAAGTCATCTTCTGTATTGGTAGATTCAGATTGATAAAGCTTGTTATAAAAGTCACAAAGGTTTATTAATTTTGATTGGGTCGTAGGTAATTTCATTCTGTTCCATAGGTATTGATTTAATAGTACGTTCTGCTTGTTCTTTTTTAAATTGATATGCCAAAAGTCCCCAAATTCGTAATATTTCTGTTTTGTAAAAAATAACAAAATTAATTTAATATGATTAGAGTAATTTAAATGTAGTTTTGGTTTTGCCATTGAAAGTTTTTTTTTCCAATTTGTATCATTTGGCGATTGTTTGTGGACCTGTTCTAAAATGGGCTACCTCTGTTTCCATTTTATCACTTTGTTTTGAGAATTTCTTTTTTTGGAAGGAGGTGTAAGAAACTAAGTGACCCTAAATGACTGCTTTTGCTGCATCCCATATGGTGAGAGAGGAGAGTTTTTATTATTTTCAGTGTACTGGGTGATACATTCTCTCATCTTTTCACAAAATTCAAGATTTAGATTTAGGTATGGATTTAGCTCATAATTTCTAAATAGACAGTTGCATGATCTGAGAACAAGACTGAACCAATTCTACATGACAGAACTGAAGTAAAATAATTTTGAGAGACAAAACAATAATCTAGATGGGAGTATCATTTATGAAGGATGAATAAAATGTATAATCTCTTGTTTGTGGATTTAACTTACTCCAGCCATTCACCAGACCAGTATATTTAGAAGAATGGTGTAGCATCTTAGAACCTCTAGGGTTAGAAATCTGAGACTGCGAGTATTTATCAGGCTCATTGTTAAGAATACAGTTAAAATCGCTAGCCATCACTCCCAGGCCCTCACAATTTTGATTAAATAGTGTGACTATATCTGCCATCAATTTTTGACAATCCTCATGTGGCGCATAGGTGTTCAGAAATGTTACTTTTTGACCATGGACTGAACCACATATCAATATGTATCTGCCTTCTGGGTCTGTTAACTGATTATGCAAAACAAAGGGAAACTTTTTGTGTATAAGAATTGCAGTGTACCTTCTATTGGATTTAAAGGAAGAAAAAAATACTTGCCCAGCCCAATCTCTCTTCAATTTTCTATGCTCAGTATCAGACATATGGGTTTCTTGTAGTAAGGCTATGGATACTTTCTCTTTCTTCAAAAAGGTTAGTACCTTTTTACGCTTAATGTAGTGCCCCAGTCCCTTGACATACCATGTAATGATTTTTTAATTGTCAGACATGTTACGTGGTAAAAATACCAAACTTTTCTTGTGTATTTTGTCTCGGCCAGAAAGAAATTAAAATGACACAAAAGAAACAAAACGCTCAAAGGCCCACCCAACACAAGGCCCCATCCCCAAACGACAAGGCAAAAACAGCTAGATCATCATACCCCAATACGTTAAACATACCCCAGAAACAGCAAATAAAAAACAGTCTGTCTGACTTGAGATCAGATGCCCCGCTGGCTTTATACAGATTTTACCAATCGGTTACTTTTTTTAACTTGTGAAAACAAACAAATGTGCTGTGTGTAGAATGACAATAATAACAGTAAGGACAATACTAGAAATAATAGCAAAGATGACGAAGAATTTTACATATAGATCAGGCAAGCAGCTTGCATAGATCTTCCCAAAAACAGTTCGTTCATGCATTTTAAAATAAATACAAATAATAATCTTTGCTTCCCAGAGAGTAGTTACTGGCATAGCTGGGTGGACTTGTATGCCTGTAAATCTCCATACGAATCCCTGTCATAGCGAGCAGTGTCCTGTTGGTTTCTGATTAGTACCTGGTCTCGACGCCAGAGATCTGTGTGCCCGTTCAAAGTTTGATCAGCTGGTCTAGCAACATAGCCAGCATATTCTGCAAAAAAATCTGAAGACCGGGCCTGTTCCCTCTGCGCCCTCAGGTAACCCATAATTCTAATATTTTTGCGTCTCCTCCAATTCTCAATGTCGTCCAGTTTACGTTCCAAATCCTGAATTTTGTCAGTCAATTAATTTACCAAGCTAGCATTAGCTGGGAGAGTGTTGTCTATGTTTGAAATCCTGTCCACCACTGCTGTCAATTGGGCCTCGTGTGTACTTACATTCTGTGAGATGAGCAAGCACACTTTGACGTGATTTGCTGTGTAAACACTGTGATAGAGTGACCCCAGCTATGCAACGCACTCAATCACTGATCATGTTACCTTACCTGGTTACTAAAAGACACTTGAATAAAGATTGTTTGATACATTTGATAAATGTCACTGTTACGGTATAACTTGACGTTTTTTCACATTTCTAATGTGTTTTTGTTATTATTTTAAGAACGTGGTGGTGTTCAAACTGAGAGGGTTTGTTCTAAGGTTTTAAATATTGATCATTTCTTTGGCCAAACATTGCAAGTACATGAATTTGTGCATTTGTTAATAAGAAGGTTTTATTATTCACAATAATTTTTTATCAAGAGGAATAAACTCAGTTTATTGCTACAGAAATCCTTAAATTGGAATTCACCAAAAAATATTTTTGGACAATAAAAAAGTAACTAAAAAGTATATATATATATATATATATATATATATATATATATATATATATATATATATTGTTTCCATCTGTCTCCAGGCTAACAGCAATATCACCAACTGGTTAAGTTTCTCTCAAATATAAATCTCACACCACTACAAACATTAAGATTGTGTAATACAAAATGAACACATGAAAGAGCATGGTTAATCTTATCCAATTTGCAAGTGCAGATTAGATTAATTTGAGCTATTGTAATTAGTATGTTTATAGTATGCTTAACGGCAGTTCAAACAGCGGCAGCGTGGAGACCGGCTGTGTGGGGAGAAGTGCTTTGTGGAAAAGTACAGAGCATTTTAGAAGCAGTTTGACAGCTGCAAAAACTAAACTTAAACTTACAAAAAAAAAAAAAATGAACATGGCCTTCAAGCCAACTTGCGTGATGTGGGCAATCCGAGAAACCCCATCAGAGCTAAACCGAGAGCTAAACCAAGTGTGTGTAAAGTGCTTAAGATCCAGGACTTGCTTAAACTAGTAAGTATGCTAGAAATGGAGCTGCATGAAATGACAGAGCAACAGGAGTTTGAGAAGCTGGCACACCCGAAATTCCTGTCAGTTTGCACCCCTAACAGACAGAAAATCACCAGGGAGATAGAAGAGGGTTGAAACAGATGGTTCAGATAGGCAGAGACAGGGAAAAAAAGAAAGGTAGTCAAACACAACCACCAGAAATCAAAATGTCAAACAAATTTGACCCACTTCAAAATTTAGATGATCAAAACCAGCATCAAGAGAACGAAAAGAACAACATCCAGGACCCCATACACGGTGCTGGCCAGGCAGCAAAAAAAAGGGAGGTCATGATTGTCAAGGACTCCATATTGAGAAACACAGCAGGTTCAGTGCACAGTCTGGACCCCCTTACAACAACAGTGTACTGCCTTCTGGGAGCCTTTGTCAGGCACATCACTGAGAACGTGGACAGGCTCCTAGAACAAACAGGAGATGACCCGGTAGTAGTTATCCACATCGGTACAAACAACATTGGAAGAGACAGACTAAGATCCCTGCAAAACAAATTCAGAGAGCCTGGAAGGAAATTAAAAGACAAGACCAAAACTGTGGTATTTTCTGGGATACTGCCAGCACCTTGAAAAAGGATCATAAGGACAGCTAGAAATCGTGGTGCACACAGGAAGGCTTCACCTTCCTTGAACATTGGACCTGTAGAAATGGCTCTCACAAAGGGTATGTTTGTTTATTGGCTCTACAGTTGAAATGTATTTTTGTTTACGACTGTAAGTCACCCTGGATTAGGGCGTCTGCTAAGAAATAAATAATAAATACAGTTAAAATTATTTTTTCTACATAAACTGTTAGTTATATAATTGACTATTGATTATAAGTTGTTTTTGCAGTGTTTTAAATATGTTTCTAAGCCAACTGCAGAAATGAAACTTTGTGGCTTTATTTATAGAAGAAAACCAGACACTTTCACCCTGTCACAGACTCAAAAATCATAAACAAAATGTCTGGTCAGACAGCCAAAAGGTAACAAATGTCTGGTTTTGATGTGCAGAGAGACAGAAGAACTTTGTTTTTGAGCAAGGTGTAGCTATAAGGAACCACAGAGAGCAAATTAATTTTAACTGTTTTTTACTGTATTAAATATTTTGCATTATGTTTAAACTATGTTTAATATGTTTGTAATATTAAGATTCTCTGCTATAATATTGTGCAATATTGTGAATCATTTCACTTCCCCTTTCTTAAAGGTCAGCTATGTGCAGTTTCGCACAGAGTAGAGTAACTTATTGAAAATAAAGGTCTGAGATAACCGCATGCGAAGGAACAAGGATGTGATTAGATGGTGCAGAAAGTTCATTTTTTGCAAATTGGCTACATGCTCTAGAATGTTCTAGAAGGTTTGGGCAGATTCCTCCCTGAACAGGAGGTGTGTTGAAGGCGTGAGTTAACAGGGTGGTCACCGCAACGATTGGATATTGAATAAGAAGATGGGAGGGGAATCTCCCATGATGTGGGTGTACAAATATATAAATACATGTTTCTTCCTGTTATAACTTGTTCTGTTAATTTCCTTGAATTGAACCCACGGATATCTGTGTTGTAATACAAACACATACATTGGGCCAGGCTGTGACCTGCACGTCTTTGCTTGGTTGTATCCAGTGTTTATATGGTTGTATTAACAATATTTCTTTTGTGCATATAAAGTATTTTTGATCAAAAATCATTTGTTGATTTATTTTCCCTACAGACCACATTCTACAACAAGACTATCTATATAGGTGGGACGGACTGCACTTAAATAAAAAGGGAACCAATCTACTTGGAGAAAGGAGGAGGAATGCTTGAGGAGGTTCAGAAGCATTTAAACTAGAAAGGAAGGGGGAAAAAACAAAAAAAAACAGAAGGGAGACCACATAAAAACAAGAGCAACAACTCAGGTAAGACAGCCATTACATTTATTTATCTAAATGCTAGAAGTTTCAAAAACAAAATGTTAGAACTTGAAGCTACTGCACTAACAAGTAACTACGATGTGATAGGTGTTACAGCAACGTGGTTATCTGAGAGTGATGGAGACGCATATAATATTAGTGGGTATACACTGTATAGGAAAGACAGGCAGGACAGAAGAGGCAGAGGGGTAGCGTTATACATAAGAAATTGTCTTGAATACCAGCTGTTAAATCTGGAAGAAAAAAACAACGCAGAATCAATATGGGTCAGAATAATGGACAAAAATTCAAAGGGCATAATAATAGGGGCAGCTATAGACCGCCAAATTCAGACACAGAGCAAAATAATCTGTTATACAATGACATCAGAAATGCGTGTAGCAAAGGAGAAGCCATAGTAATGGGGGATTTCAACTTCCCCCATATAAAATGAGAAAACCTGGTGGGGAGCACGACAGCTGAAATTGAAATGGCAGAAATTACAAATGACTGCTTCCTAACACAATTTGTCAATGCACTGACTAGAGGTGAGGCATGCCTTGATTTAGTCTTTTCAAATAACAAAGACAGAATAACTACAACAGAAGTCAGAGAACCATTGGCAAACTCAGACCACAACATGGTCTCATTTGAAGTGCTTTTTAAAACCCCAAAAGTAACGATTAAAGCTGGTTTACAATTATAAAAAGGCAAACTATGAAGGAATGAAACAGAGACTGACAGAAGTAGATTGGAGGAAAAAATATACTACTAGAGGCACAAAACAATTACATCCCAAAAGGTTTAATAGAGAGAAAAAATGCACTTTAGAGAATGTTTAAAAGGGACCAAGAACAAAGTACACAGAAAGAGTACTTGGAACTGTAAATGCAAGTCAAAAAGGAAGTTAGAAAGGCCATGAGAGAGATAGAAATGAACATTGCCAAGGGGGCTAAAACCAATTCCAAAAAGTTTTTTTTCCAATATTATAACAGCAAAAGAACATTCAAGGAGGAAGTAAAATGTCTAAGAGATACAAATGGCAAAATCATAGATGAAGAGAAAAAAATAGCAAATAAGCCTGACTTCTATTATATATAAACTCCATAAGATCCAAAATAGAAAATTACCTATATGGTATCATTATCCTGGGAGACAGTCAGCATGGTTTTGGGAAAGGGAGATCATGTCTAACTAAACTGCTTGACTTTTTTGAGGATGCAACATCGACAATGGATAATTGCAAAGCATATGACATGGTTTATTTAGATTTCCAGAAAGCTTTTGACAAAGTCTGCATAAAAGACGAATTCTCAAACTGAACGATTAATTAGTTAATAAAAGATTAATTCTCAAAATGATCTAGACAGCATTCAGAACTCGGCAGACTCAATTACATTTAATACAGAAAAGTGTAAGGTACTGCACGCAGGCAATGCAAATGTACATTACAAATACTATATGGGAGTGTGGCAAAGTGCCCCCCCGTGTGTATTTTGTGTTACGTGTTGGGTGTAAATGTTGGTGTATAGTCATCGGTACACGGGATATAAACGGGTCTGTGTTTCACTTGTGATTTAAAAATGTAGATTTATATTTAGGCACGGAGGGCACAAATCACTTCACGTGCTAGTTAAAATGTAATGTGTGGTCACGGGAGTGCACTTAATTAATTCACGTGCAGTTGTACCGAGATTCCAATTGAATGATTGACTAGCAATCGAGTCTCGGTACAACTGCATAAAACAGCATGTTTTCACTCACTCGGGGTGGTGTGTTCGGTGAGTGGAGAACGGGTGTGGAGAGGAGGTATAAAATATAAATATAAGAAGAAGAATAAGTTTTGTCACTCACCGTGTTTTGTTTGTCTCCGTGCACCGTTTGTTTAGTGTTAGTTCGTTTTTTGTTTATCTATTTATTTTGGCGAAAGTGCCGTGTCTTGTGTGTTTGTTGTTACAACCGTTTATTTTTCTGTTCTGTTTATTCATTAAATGCTGAGCGAAAGCATTCGCTCAGCTTCACCAAACTCCTCTCTGTTGTTTTTGTTCCTGCTTCTGACGTGACGTCACCGCTCAGTCGTCTTTGTCACACGTGGTGTCAGAACCGGGAGCTACAGCGCCTCCAGGACTCAGGCCAGAGCAGGAACCGCAATTTGGGGTTTAAAAAAAAAAAAAACCCCAACAACAACAACAACAAAAAAAAAAAAAAAAAAAAATGGAAGGCTGGAACTGGAGAGATGGCTGCCAGGATCTGGAGGTCCTCCTCGGTGGTCTAGAGGACCAAGGCTGGTGCCTTGCCTGTGGGGAGTTCGGGCACCCAGTGGTGCACTGCCCCTACCAAGAGGGAGAGGAGGAACTGGCCCAGGAGAGGAAGGTGAGGAGGAGGCAGAGAAGGGGAAAGGGGAAGAGGAAGGCTGAGTGTCCACAGCCCAAGCGGGAGGAGCCCGAACGTCCTACGCCTGAGTTGGAGGAGCCCGAACGTCCTACGCCTGAGTGGGAGGAGCCCGAACGTCCTACGCCTGAGTGGGAGGAGCCCGAACGTCCTACGCCTGAGTGGGAGGAGCCCGAACGTCCTACGCCTGAATGGGAGGAGTCGGTGCGTCCACAGCCCAAGAGGGAGGAGTCGGTGCGTCCACAGCCCAAAAGGGAGGAGTCGGTGTGTCCACAGCCCAAGAGGGAGGAGTCGGTGCGTCCACGGCCCAAGAGGGAGGAGTCGGTGCGTCCACGGCCCAAGAAGGGGAAGGTAGAGCGTCCACAGCCCCAGTCTCCACCAGCAGAGGGTGAATTCCTGCTGGGTCCACCTCCATTGCCATGGGAGGACTGCTTGCAGCTCCCACCTCCACCAGCAGAAGGTGAATTCCTGCTGGTCCCGCCTCCGCCACCTCCATTGGCAGGAGCAGAGCAGCAGGAGCTGCCTCTGCCTCCGCCACTTCCATCGGCAGAGCAGCAGGAGCTGCCTCTGCCTCCGCCACCTCCATCGGCAGGAGCAGAGCAGCAGGAGCTGCCTCTGCCTCCGCCACCTCCATCTGCAGGAGCAGAGCAGCAGGAGCTGCCTCTGCCTCCGCCACCTCCATCGGCAGGAGCAGAGCAGCAGGAGCTGCCTCTGCCTCCGCCACCTCCATTGGAGGGAGCAGAGCAGCAGGAGCTGCCTTTGCCTCCGCCAACCCCACCAGCAGAGGATGAATGCCTGCTGGTAACACTTCCCCCACCAGCAGAGGATGAATGCCTGCTGGTATCACTTCCCCACCAGCAGAGGAGGAATGCCTGCTGGTAACACTTCCCCACCAGCAGAGGATGAATGCCTGCTGGTATCACTTCCCCACCAGCAGAGGAGGAATGCCTGCTGGTATTACTTCCCCACCAGCAGAGGATGAATGCCTGCTGGTAACACTTCCCCACCAGCAGAGGAGGAATGCCTGCTGGTATCATTTCCCCCACCATCACGAGGAGAGGAGCAGGAGCTGCCTCTCCCTTCACCAGAAGGACCAGGGCTAGATGCTGGCGGTCCTCAGCAGCCCTTGCATAGGCTGCTGAGGGAAGCACGGGAAGAACCGCCCGCCGCAGAGGCCGAGAAGAGGGCCAACACCTGCACCCCAGCTAGTCCTGACTCCCTGCCTCGCTTCGCCCAAGGATGCTTGCCTCGCTTCGCCCAAGGATGCCTGCCTCGCTTCGCCCAAGGATGCCTGCCTCGCTTCGCCCAAGGATGCCTGCCTCGCTTCGCCCAAGGATGCCTGCCTCGCTTCGCCCAAGGATGCTTGCCTTGCATCGCCTGGGGTTGCCAGCCGCTCCGCATCGCCTGGGGTTGCCAGCCGCTCCGCATCGCCTGGGGTTGCCAGCCGCTCCGCATCGCCTGGGGTTGCCAGCCGCTCCGCATCGCCTGGGGTTGCCAGCCGCTCCGCATCGCCTGGGGTTGCCAGCCGCTCCGCATCGCCTGGGGTTGCCAGCCGCTCCGCATCGCCTGGGGTTGCCAGCCGCTCCGCGACGCCTGGGGCTGCCTGTCGCCCGCATCGCCTGGGGCTGCCTTTTGCTCCACACAGGGTACAGGGTACGAGGCAGAAGTGGAGCTCCGCTGCCGCCTCTATGGCCAGGGGCTCCCCTCCCGAGTTCGCCTCCCGAGGGTCCGCTGCTGCTGCCGCCGCCTCCCGAGGGTCCGCTGCTGCTGCCGCCGCCTCCCGAGGGTCCGCTGCTGCTGCCGCCGCCTCCCGAGGGTCCGCTGCCGTCGCCTGGGGTCGCCAGGGATCCTGCTTCGCCTGGGGTAGTCGAGGGTCCTGCTTCGCCTGGGGTCGCTACACTATGGCCAGAACCCCATGAAGGGAGCTGTCGGCCATGAAGAAAGGGGGAGGTCAGGAGACCAGCTCCCCAGCCGCATTTCCGTGGCAGGAAACACGGTGGCCAGAGCCCCACGGAGGGGAGCTAGCGGCCACGAAGGAGGGGAGGTCAGGAGACCCGCTCCCCTCGCAGCAGTTTCGCTGCGGAGGTGGGTGGCCGCCCCACGGAGGGGAACTGCCGGCCATGAAGAAGGGGGAGGTCAGGAGACCAGCTTCCCCGCAGCAGTTTCGCTGCCGGAGATTGTGTGGTCGGAGCCCCACGGAGGGGAACTGCCGGCCATGAAGAAGGGGAGGTCAGGAGACCAGCTCCCCAGCTGCACTTTCGGCAGGAGATAGTGTGGCTGAAGCCCGGAAGAGGGAGCTGCCAGCCACGAAGAATTGGGGGTGCCAGACATTTCACCATGGCCACCCCAGAAACAACTTGCTTCCCCTCTTCCGGGACTTTGGGACTGAGGGGGAGGTGGCCATTGAGGCCATGTGTGCTTTGCACAAGGGGGTATATGTGGCAAAGTGCCCCCGTGTGTATTTTGTGTTACGTGTTGTGTGTAAATGTTGGTGTATAGTCATCGGTACACGGGATATAAACGGGTCTGTGTTTCACTTGTGATTTAAAAATGTAGATTTATATTTAGGCACGGAGGGCACAAATCACTTCACGTGCTAGTTAAAATGTAATGTGTGGTCACGGAGTGCACTTAATTAATTCACGTGCAGTTGTACCGAGATTCCAATTGAATGATTGACTAGCAATCGAGTCTCGGTACAACTGCATAAAAGCTGCATGTTTTCACTCACTCGGGGTGGTGTGTTCGGTGAGTGGAGAACGGGTGTGGAGAGGAGGTATAAAATATAAATATAAGAAGAAGAATAAGTTTTGTCACTCACCGTGTTTTGTTTGTCTCCGTGCACCGTTTGTTTAGTGTTAGTTCGTTTTTGTTTATCTATTTATTTTGGCGAAAGTGCCGTGTCTTGTGTGTTTGTTGTTACAACCGTTTATTTTTCTGTTCTGTTTATTCATTAAATGCTGAGCGAAAGCATTCGCTCAGCTTCACCAAACTCCTCTCTGTTGTTTTTGTTCCTGCTTCTGACGTGACGTCACCGCTCAGTCGTCTTTGTCACAGGGAGATACTGAAATTGAAGAAGGAATCTATGAAAAAGATTTAGGTGTTTATGTTGAATCAGAAATGTCTTCATCTAGACAATGTGGGGAAGCTATAAAAAGGCCAACAAAATGCTAGGATATATAGTGAAGTGTTGAATTTAAATCAAGGGAAGTAATGTTACAACTTTACAATGCATTAGTAAGACATCATCTAGAATATTGTGTTCAGTTATGATCACCTCACTACAAAAAGGATATTGCTGCTCTATAAAGAGTGCAAGAAAGAGCGACCAAAATTATTTTGGGTTTAAAAGGCATGTCATATGCAGACAAGCTAAAAGATCTGATTCAAGCATTCAAAATTCTAAAAGGTATTGACAATGTCGACCCAGGGGACTTTTTCAACCTGAAAACAGGACCAGGGTTCACAAATGGAGATTAGATAAAGCGGCATTCAGAACAGAAAATAGGAGGCACTTTTTTACACAGAGAATTGTGGGAGTCTGGAATCAACTCCCCATTAATGTTGTTGAAGCTGACACCCTGGGATCCTTCAAGAAGTTGCTTAATGAGATTCTGGGATCAATAAGCTACTAACAACCAAACGAGCAAGATGGGCCGAATGGCCTCCTCTCATTTGTAAACTTTCTTATTTTCTTATATTCTTCTAAGTTATTTGTAAGTAAATAATTCAAATGTTAAAGCAATGACAGTTTAGTTCAGGCTCCACTTATTTCATGCCACTTTTACACACACAACATTTGGAAGGGTTGTACCTGAGGAGACCGACTGGGTGTCAGAAAAAGTAGCTTTGGTCTGGATTACATCTAAATTTTAGAAGTGCCATTGCCATTATAATTGCTAGATATGGCACAACCTTTGATCAAAATTGAGTTTTTGAATCAATGCCATCAAATCCCCATCACTTGCAAAGAAGTAGAAACCAACTAAATGTGGAGGATATTAAATATGATACATTTTATGTTGTTGTAGCGATCAAGATACTGTAATAAATCACTCACCTTTTAGAAGAACGTTTTTAATTGAAACATCATGAAACCTGAGCAACAAGTTTCAGCTATTTATGTACTGTGATTGTCACTTAATTCCTAATCCGTTTTCTAAACACGAGAATCATTATTTAGGTAGTCTGGATAGGTTATTAACATGATAACTGTCATTTAATTGTTAATTCCTGAACAGCTGCATTAACCCTTTGCAGACAGCTGCTCATAATTTCGATCGATGATGTAATTGCTTACTACGTGATGACAAGTGTGTTTTTTTTTTAAATTAGCATAAAAACCTTTGTCAGACTTCAGACAATCAAACAAACAGCAGTTAGTCTGGTCTGTAGTTTAAGATCGATATTTTTATTTCATTTTTTAGCAACGTTTTTTTTTCTGCCAAGCGATTCAGCGACCCCAATGCATAGAAAGAATTACCTGACAGCATACTAAATCGCCCAAAATGTTTATAAACAAAAAAAAAAAAAACATTTACTGTGGTGAAATATCTGTGTGACAAACTTCAGGCATGACAAACCAATCAAAATGTATTTCACTAAAGCCCCTAAATAATAGAGTTTTTGGACGCAGTGCAGCATTTCAGTGTCTGCGGTTGCAGTGTTTACTTGAGATTACGGTAGACCACGGCATCAAAGCGCAATACTTTACCGGAAAGGTTTCTAAATCGTTTTGCAAGACCCAGAATGCTTACTGATCCAAAATAAATACATTTTTAGTGAAGATGTTGATGGAATGAATGCCAGAAGGAAAAGAACATCCGCTGAATTCCGAACTTCTCCACACTGATATGAAGATTCTGAAGTAGATGAGCCTGTGAACGTTCCAGTTTTGCTTTGCTTGATTATAAATAGACTCGTGTATAAGGATAGTACATTGTCCAGTTGTTTAATGTAGGCTAATGTGTTACGCTTACAATATTGCATCAGACTTTGCTGTTGTTAGAGTTGCCCTTTATTTTATTTATTTATTTATTTATTTATTTATTTTACATTATTGGTTCCTTTTTCATTTTGCCATTTATGAATTTGGTCCAATGCAGTATATTACTTGTATAGCTATTAATTAATTATTATGATTTAGTATTTATTTATTTATTTATTTATTAACAAAAGTCATATTTTTTATGTTTGCTGTGGCTCAGACATTATTCATATTCTAACATATGCATGTACATAAGTATACAGACGACATTTGTTATGAATTAAAACTATTTTTAAAGCAATTAAAAAACAAAGACAAAGATGTGTGTGTTTTGTTCTACTTGTTTTGCTTTCTAGTTGGGTAAATTAAGATTGTACTTAATGTCAGAGTGTAACCCTTGGTATGTCCAGGTTCTACAGACACTCATCTTTTCAAAAAGGTATCACAGTTTATGTTTTAAATTGATATATACATTAACTGACATAATAAGCTAAAACCCTGCCAATCACTTCTGAAAAAGGTAAAAATGCACACCTGTCAAACAATTTTGTATAAAATTAAGACCATACATGATATTTAAAAAAATATTTCAGATTCTAGGTCCTGCGGTGTGTGGCTACCACTGATAACTTTACATATTTTAAGTAGGAGATCAGTAAATTACACTTATGAGGACATTTCTAAAGAATTCTGGGAGACCTGAATTTCGAAATCTCCCAAGACCATAGGCATATTCAATTAGAAGTTCCCCATGGGCTCAGTTCTTGCCTACGACTCTGCAGAAGTTTGTTAATTATATTTTGTATATTTGTCACCTTTGCAATGTGCATGAATGTAGTTGACATTTATTAGCAATGGGTTCATTGATCTGAAGATCTCAAAGCAGGTCGCAATAGATTACAATAATGACTTGTTCAAAGTAAATTGTTTTTCAATGATAAGAAATTAAACACAAAACTGTTGAGATCTCAAGCCAGATTGATTAGGTGGTGACTCCTTTTGTCATTATAACACATTACAATAATACCGTTTTATATGGCCGGTCATTTATTTGTCTTATGTTTGTTTCTCTGTTTATTTTATTGGGCCAATTTATTTACTTATCTCTGGAATAAATATTAAATGTTTTCTACAGTGGCAAATCATGTTCGAAGTCTCCATTATTTAAACACACTTTTCATAAACTGGATGGATTGCTTAATGGGTTATACAACTGTCTTTTAGTACACAATAAACCCCATCTTAACAATATGAGTTTGTATTGTTGGCATCCATACAGGCGTTATTGGAACCTTGAATGTCTAATTTGCTACTTTAGTGCAACTCAGCATGTATTTGTCTTTGGAATGAGAATGCAGTTGTCATTATTTAAAAAAATATACTTTTAAAGGAATTACAACATATTGCAAATTCAATTTATTTTTTACCTACCATTTACCCCTTTATGATATTTGCTATTATTTTGAATGATTCCAAGTTCTATACTAATCTAACTGACTTACCTGCAAGCTTGTGGCTTTTTTCTGTTGACTATCTGGATAAAAGAAAAGAAAACCAGCACTTGGGGACTATATACAAATATAAAATATCAATTTTAAAGGATGTTTGAGAAACAGTGGAGCTGCAATTAGTTTTTTTTTTTTTGTGCTGGGATTATCATGCAGTTTTTATTCATATACAGTAACCCAATTTAAAAATGGACTATGAGCACAACCACATCCCACTCACTCTCAGCAATTGGCCACTTGACAAGTTAGATGTGTGACCAAATAAGGGCGATCTCAGTCTGTCCTGAAGGACAAGCTGTCTGTCGATTTTACATTTTTTTTTGTTTTCAAGTTAATAAAACAAATTGGATACAAAGAATCAGGAAAAGCTCAATTTCTTCATGGATACAGAAACAATTGTTTGTTTGTTTTTTCAACCTTGTCTGATCAAATTTGAAATCCTCAATGGGTAATGAAAACTGTGTATTTTAGGAGTAACACAGAATGCTTTACATTTCTTTTTTTGTAATTTATTTATTATAATTATTTATTCTGCCACATGTTAAGAATGCTTGAAACAGGATTAATAAAATAATAAAACAGAACTTTGTTATTCAGATGCATCCTGAAGCTCACTTCAAAGATTCTAACTGAGAATAATTTGCATATACAGACACTGTTAAAACATCATCATGAGGCTTGAAAGTCTTTCTTTTACTTTGTGTAACATCACGTTGTGATCTGTGAAGCAAATATCTCAAGGCAGAGATGATGCGTTGCTAACAACTGGAGGGCATAAAAGTGTTACAGTTAATACTTGCAATACAGTACTGGCATTTCTATTTCTAGAGGGAATTCAGAAAATGTTGTATTATGCATGTACATAATAAAATATTAGAAGCATGAACTTAGTCTTTCTCACTTTTATAGTAACCTTGTGTGTGATTCGGGGGGCATGAGCGAGGGCTCCTCCCCCTGTTCCATCCTGCCAGTAATATCTGCTAAACCCCTATAAACCCCAAGTCATGCACTTGCTCTCTGTCTTGCGTCTTTTGTTTGTGTCTTGCTACACAGCCCTGCAGACAAGGCTACAGAATAGTTACAAAATGATACTCACCAGCAGCAACTGTCTTCCCCCTCGGAAACAGAATTCTCGGAACTGCGTTCCTTCTCATTCTTCAATAATTAATCCAAGTAAAAAATGTTTAAAGAAACCTGTCTGCCCTACTGCTCGTTCTTCACCTGTCAATGTTGGACCCCGTTGAACCCGCCACTTCAATCTTCGCTGATCCTGTCGTGCCTGCTCCTGCTGCCACAGTCATCCAGGTCTCCAATGCAACCCAGCCTCCATTCCACTCTAAACACCTATGCTCCCAAGATATTTCTCCAGCTCATTTTTTTCTCTGAAAGCTCTTTTTTAAAAAAGGAATTTCAATTCCGGCAAGGAGCGATCAAAATTCTCTATTTTCCTTGTACTGCCAATTGATGTCAGTGGAGCCAGTATTTCCTCCTCTGCTTTCCTGATTCATTGACACACACTCTCCCCAGCTCAGATGCAATATCATGGAAAGTAAAGACATTAACTTAGTTTAAATTCTCATAGCAACATTAGAATTTCTAGATCATTGAGTCATTGACTGTGGTGATCTGTCTTTTACCCTCAAATCCAGGGATCGAACTCTGGGCGAGTTTGTAATAGCTTTTTTGGTTTTATGTGAAGTTTATCCCTGCCGCCCTCAAGAATTGGACTCATACATGTTCAATATTGTTGACTTGTCTGTCACATACTGAGGAACCATTCTTTATACATTTTACAAAGCATTGTCATCCAAAGCAGCATCCCGCCTAGCGCTGGATAACGCTCTCATCATCTCCAAATTTCCCACTGCCAGGTTCCAAGACACCTCCTCGCTTCAAGAACCACCTCTCTGCCGAATTCCCTATGAACCTATCAGACCCTCCAGCTGCTTCCGCTATCCGTCCACTCTAACTCATCCAAAACTGCCACTCGCCATGTCTTTTCCCTTCCTCGTTTCTCCCACACTACTCCACTGCTCCGCTCCCTCCACTGGCTCCCTATCACCGCTTGCATCCAATTCAAAACGCCTATCACTGACTATTATTTCTCCTTACACCCCCTCCGCTCCTCTGACACCGGCAGATTTTCTGTACCCCCCCTCTGCTCCCCCACCTCCAGAGCCTGCTCATTCTCCACCCTTGCCCCTCAGTGGTAGAACGACCTACCCACGGATATCAGGACTGCTCAGTCCCTGACCACCTTCTGGCGCCTCCTCAAAACACACCTGTTCAGACAGCATCTGTAAACCTCACAACTCTCGACTATACTGGACTATATGGCACCCAATTGTATCAGTACTTGCATCATCTTGTACTTGCAATTAACTGATCCACTCTTTGCTGTATTCTACTACTGCTCTCAATCATAATTATATTTTCAGTGTCTTGAACTTGATTTTACTCTTAAAGGTAACCGTATTCACATTTTTTTAATTGCTCTTATTTGAAATCGTTCTTATCCATTTATCGTATTTACAACTTGCTTTTAATGGAATTTACTCTTATAACCAATTTTTTATTTAAGTTTAACTGCTCTTATTTGAAACCGCTCTCAAACATAAATATTTACAGTATTTTTTATTTTCTCTCATTTGAATTTGCTCTTGTTTCTACTGATTTTATTGTATTTTACAACTGCTCTTATCTGTAATGTGATATTTTGTAATGTGATACTTCGTAATGTGATATACTTTGCAACACTTGTAAGTCACCCTGGATAAGGGCGTCTGCTAAGAGATAAATGCAAATAATAATAATAATAATAATACATACATACATACATACATACATACATACATACATACATACTCAGGCAGCATACATACAACCATTTCAATTCTGCATTTTGTATAACCAAACAACGGTGGTTCCTGCACATCTGCAGTCTCTGCCTGCCTTCCTCCAAATGACAAAAATCCCTCCTCATCGCTTCCACTCCCATCAGCATCCCCGTCTTGTCCCAGGCTCTACAAAATCACCCCGATCACAAATTAATTTCCAACCTCATCTCCAGACTTTCCAATGGATTCTCTACCATACTAAAATCCATTCCATCATCCTCCTTTCATTTTAAAAATCTACAATCCCCACAAAAGGAACCAGAAATCATTGACTCCCTCATCTCTTCAGAGATTTCAAAAGGCTTCATGGAGGGCCCCTTGGTGTTGCCACAAGAGAAGTTTCAGGCAAGAAGTGCATTATCATCAACCTCTCCGCACCCCATGATGCACCAATCAACAGCATTAATTCCCGCATTACTTCAGACCAGTTCTCTCTGCATTATATCACCATCTCTGATGCTATTCATTCCATTAAATCATATGGCCGGGGATTGGGGATCCTGGTTAGCCAAAGCAGACATTTCAGTCGCATTCAAAGTCATGCCCATACACCCTTCTCTCCACTATCTCTTTGGTACCTGTTAGAAGGGGCAATTATTTTTTGCTACCCAGCTAACGTTCAGCTGTAGCAACAGCCCCAGGATCTTTGTTTCGCTTTCCGAAGCAAGCCCTCTGCTGGATTCTGCTCAATATATATATAGTGTCTCCTTCCAACTGCACCGACTGGATGACTTTCTCCTCCCTCAGACCCCCAGCAGAAGCACTTACAAAACTCAGGTCCTTCTTCTCTGCAGTTGGTGTTCCCCTCTGGGAAGAGAAAACACTCGGTCCCATCCATTCATTAGAATTCCTCGGAATAACCTTGGACATTCTCTGCTTTGAAGCACACCTCCCCCCTGATAAACTGGAATGCATTCACTCCCTCATTCAATAAGGAAATAGTATCCGCTTATATCCACTCATTTCTTGATATTTATAAATGTTGTAAAAATATATAAAAACACAAGAGACAGAATAAATGTTCTAATATAACTATGTTAGATACATCAGATTTATAGTGTTTTTCCTACCAGTCTTTCTTACCATTCTTACAAGTTTCTCTGAAGCAGCAAGCTGTCTTTTCTCTCCACACTGCCAAAACTATCTCCACCCTTTAGACACTAAATGAGGGACCCCTGGCCAAATCTATGTAACTCTCTTTCGTCTTCTCATTTTCTCACCTCTAGGTACCCCTTGGTGGAAGTATCGGTTGCTTCACAGCCTTGGAGGCCGATCGGTTCATAATTATTTTGGAGCTAATCACTCAGGAGCACTACAATGTTATTAACAAGACATTTTAGTGCCAAAGGACAAAAAAAATAAAATAAATAAACTGAAAAAATTATGATCTATTACAGTTACCGAACTGAACTATGGATATACTGTTAACCAAAAAGTAATATATTATTCAGTGTTTTATTTTTAGCTTTTATTATTTGAAATCTAATTCTACAAAACAGTATAAGAAATGTAGAACTTACACATGAACCAAAGAGATTGGAAATTCTTATGTGAATGCTCCATAGGTTTTACAACAGAGGCTGCACAAAAGATTCAAACTTTGAACTGTAACCTGGCCCTGAAAGAAACTGATACACCATAAAACACAGAAGAAAGAGAACCTCTCACAAGGACCCTTAGATCTGGTGGAGCAGATGAAATCAGATGGATTCTTTGTGTGGGTGTACTACTGTATGAATACATGAATATTCCCTTGATTGTTTAAAAAGAGGCAAAAGAGCTGTAGGGATGCTTACTTTTGGCAGCAGAAACATATTGGGCATTGGCATATATGTGGGCTAGGCTGACGGGTGTTTCACCAGTTGATAAGATGATAAGAATCACCTTTTTAAACACTGAATAAAGCATGGCGGGCATACTCTAGCTGGGAAAAATATTAAGTGTTTCAATGAATGTTTAATCCATTCAACGAACATATGCGTAACTTTCTGAATCTTATATATATATATATAT